>OZ023266.1:47852091-48452091 GCA_964006375.1 Tillus elongatus
CAGTCCTAGTTATATCCATAATTAGAAATGATTGAATTGTTTTAACACCATCTATATTACATAGTTGCCGAAACGTTGTAGTTTTTATAACTGGTGAAAGCGGTAACTAAGAATAATTTCAGTTGTTTCTTGTTTTATTAAATATTAAATTAACAAAACATAAACAACGAAGGGTGAAGTTGCTTTGCTTATATCGAGAATCGAGATCGAGTGAAATCGAATAATTCGAATTGACCGCGTAATTCAAACTGTGCTCATCGAAAAAAGTAAGCTTCCAGAATAGTGTAATTTGACGGGCCATGTCTGCCTAACGTTCGCCCAAAAAAATATGTTTTGGAAAATATAGAAAGTAGCTGGCTAATCAGCAAAAATTGCTTATTTAGGATTGTTATAATGTCGCCAAGGGATAGAGCTTTAGTAGTTAAAATGCCAAATTAAAAATACTTTAATTTAGAAAATCGAGGTTATGACTTTCGAAAAATGCAATCAAATGAACCCAAATTAGAGTCCCTAAACCCATGTTTACATTCCCTTGAAATTTGTATATGTTAACAATACGTATATGTATATGTATAGGGTCTCACTTAAGAGTGTAGCACAGCATCTCCAAATACAAGGTTATCTACGATGCAAAATTGTATGGTAAAAATCCGTAAATTATTTTTGACATTTTTTTCTTTATCACAAAATTTTATTGACAAAACCTAGACAGATTCACTATCAATTTGAAAATACAAGGCCATTTATATGATGCAAAATTGCATGGAAAAATTACTGGGCATTTTTTTATCAACCAATTTTATCAACAAAACTTCTAATTGATTAAAAATCCTAAATCCGAAGATAGGTTAAATTTAAAAAAAAAAAGAAAGAAAAAAAACTCCGGATTTTGAGTTTTAGAATGATATGAAACAAGTATAATTATTGATAACATTTTTTTTTGATAAAAAATGCCCAGTAATTTTTCGATAAAATTATTTTGCATTGTATTTTGAAATTGAAAGTGATTCTGTTGTACTTAAGTGGGCCATGATGGATTTGGGCCATTTCGGTTTAAATCCGACAAAGAAACAAAAGCATTACACTATTTAAGTTAAACACCCTATATCACTATATATATATATATATATATATATATATATATATATATATATATATATATATATATATATATATATATATATATATATATATATATATATATATATATATATAAGGTTGGTTGGTTGGTTCTTAAGGAAATATGAAAAAAAAAAACAATTCTGAGGCCTCAATCTCCCCATTCCTTAGAGCGACCGGTGGATAAGAGTAAACTGGTTTGTTATAGTTGGTTGTAGTTTCCGAGGCCTCGATTTGCCTATTCTTCTGATCTCACTAGAAATCGTTTCTTAAGATCCCAGCAATGTCTTCAACCCTAGACTTAAGATCTATCCTGTCTGATTATCCATATTCGTAAATGCTGAATTATGTTGTGATAGTGATAAGATTGTGATAAAAAGTTATATTGTGTTAATTTTGAAGTGTTATGTTAAACATTATGTCTTGTTCAAGGATAATGGTAAATCTTGCTTGTACAATGTTTAATAAAAGTGAACACATTGTACCCGGAAAAATTTGAGGTTAGAATTATATATATATATATATATATATATATATATATATATATATATATATATATATATATATATATATATATATATATATATATATATATATATATATATATATATATATATATATATAATTTTACGTAAGTATTGCATATATGTAATTAATATTGTAGAATACTGGTACATACTTCACTTACTGACGAGGAATGTAGTAGTAGTACTAGTAACTAGTAAAGCTCCAACATTTACGGACGTTAGTTATTACTTTCCATTTTTATTATGGTCATTATTAATGGTTTTTATTTTCCTTAGCTGCTTCCTTCCAATTTTTATGGAAAATCTAAACCACAGAATACTTATATCCTATATCTGTGATCGAAACTGACATATTGCATAATTCCACATTGATCATTCTAGAACTTAGATTAGACAATATCTAATCTAAGTTCTAGAACGACGTTCTTGTCAGATCGGCCATATTTGCTGGGTGGCACACAATTCCAATTGACGACATATATTTGCATATCAAAACATTGAGATTATTTAGTACCAAATCATGTTAATCTTCATCTAACTTATTCGAAATGCCTCATTTTTGCAGTGTCGTTAAATGTTCAATGCGTGCTGAACGAGATAAAGTCTCATTTTTTCGATTTCCTGCTGTTTTAACCAACAGACCTGATTATTTGAAGGCTCTGTCTATTGTACGTCGAAATGCCTGGGTTAAGGCTTTAAAAAGGGGGCTCCTAAGTGAAAACCACCTAAAAAATGGGCGTGTTTGTTCAAGACATTTTATAACTGGTAAGTTAGTTGTAGAAAAAAAAAAATAGGTAAGTACATTTTATGTTTGATTGTAGGAAAACCAGCTGCTCTGGAAGATAAAACCAACCCAGACTGGTTGCCCAATCAGAATTTAGGATACATTTCCACCGTCCAACCAAGTCAATCTGCATGTTCCCGGTTTGAAAAGGATTTTAAAGGAGTTAAGATTGAACGAGGGGTTTGTTTTTGTAACATTATAAAGTTTAATATATTCTTAAGTTGTTGTCTCTTTTAGGCTCAAGCTGATGCTGCAGAAAATCCTATACAAGAATCTAATGAACCTCAACAGGAAGAGATTTCCGCAGAACAAATTCAGGAAAACTGTGTTAGTGAGTCAGTTCAAACTGATGTAACTGACGTATATATATATATATATATATATATATATATATATATATATATATATATATATATATATATATATATATATATATATATATATATATATATATATATATATATATATATATATATATATATATATATATATATATATATATATATATATATATATATATATATATATATATATATATATATATATATATATATATATATATATATATATATATATATATATATATATATATATATATATATATATATATATATATATATATATATATATATATATATATATATATATGAGAATTGTTATAATACATACCTACTTAAAAGTGTATCTGCAATGAAAGTACATAGGTATAGGTTATTTTATTGTAGAAATCAGTGATTCACAGTACACCCGGATAAGTTCAAGTAGTCTACTGCATCCGTTGTTTACAGTTACAAGAAGGCGGTTACGTTTGAGCACATAGTTCAACTTAGAATATTTGTATACATATTTTAAGATTGGGGGATTCCTCTTTTTGTTCGAATTAATGAGAGTTTAACCAAAAAAGTTTTACATATATAGTGAAATTCCAACATGTAACTGCTGTTGCCAGAAAAATAATAATTCGAGTTGAAGGGAAATTTGACTAAAAGGGATGCCGACTTTTTTTTCCCTCAGGGCTCATCCGCGGCCTTGCCGCGTCGATAGCCCTACAACCTTTGGTTGATTGTGCATACCCTGTCTTACTCCACCCATTCCAAAATCACTGTGCCTTGAACTAGTCTGCACAGCAATTGGTAGGGTGAAGTTTTATATTGCTCTGTCTCCGGTCTAGACTGACCGTAGATCAGTTGTCTTTTGCGGCCCAGAGCTTTACACTCGCACAAGATGTGCTGGGCTGATTCCTCCCCCTCGCTGCAGAGTCTGCATGTGAGGTTCCCTTCAAACCGCTCCATTTTATGCAGGTGTTTCTTGACGGCCATGTGTCCCATCAAGATACCTGTTGTGTTTCTGAGCTGTCCTCTGCTAAGATTCAGTAGCTCCACAGCTCTCTTTGAACTGGGTCCGTCAATTATTGACTTCCCATGTCTGAGCCCTGGACAATCCTCCCAGTACACCTTGTGTTGGTTTCTGACCCAGGACTTAATGGCTCCCCTGGCAGTGCTCTTTGTCACGCCCAGAGCCGGTTCTGGTCTCATAAATGGTTCTGCTGACCCTCTCTTCGCGAGACTGTCTTTCTTTATTGCCTTTGACCCCCGACTGACCCGGCACCCAGATGAAGGTCACCTCATTCTGCTCAACCAGGTCGCTCGTCTCGTCTCGGCACTCACTCACCAGCCAGGAATTTACCCTTGGGTACTTGGTGCCTTAAGGGCTGCCTGGCTGTCTGTGGCTATGAGGATCCGCTTGTTGGTGTAGCCTCTCCTCTTGTTCTCCCGCACACAGTGCAGGATAGCGTACATTTCGGGGATGCCGACTTAGAGTTGACTGTATGTTGTTTCTGATTCACGATAATGTTTCTTTACATATTTCTCCTCATCACAACAAAGCTCTTTCTACTTTTCAATCGCTACTACTACTTTTATGAAAGTCCGGCTAAATTTACCCTTCAAATATCTTTCTTATAGATTTGTAATAAATTCAACTACTGCATCAGAGACTTTTTACAAGACTCTTGATGTCCTTTATGACACATTCAAGCATTTGGTGTATTGGCCAGAATGAAAAGCATTACAAATTAACTATGATTTTTTACCTTGCCGATGACAACAAATGCTTCATCATTAATTTGCTTGGCTAAAATCCCCTGAACCGAGCCAGATTCAGCATGCTTGCAAACTTTTATGTGCCTTCAGCAGTATGCACTTCGAGACATCTTTAACAAAAAACTTGCAAACTCAAACAAGAAAATCTAATTTAGAACTGAAGTTAACATGAAAACGCATGCAGTACAAATTTTCTTTATCACAAAATTTTATCAACAAACCTTGTTCTAAGTGATTCAAAAATCCCAAATCTGAAGACTGGTTAAATTTTAAAAAATACAAAAAAAAATAGTTTTATTAATCTTTTTCCATTAATTTATGGTACAGAAATGTGCCAACCAACATTTTCTAATAAACTGGTATCTGTACTGATACATTATTCAATCTGTTGGGCGATCTACAGATTAATTATCATGCTAGCTGTTACTTTCGACAAGATGGTTGTCCTGCTCATTATGCTCAAATAGTTGCAGAATAGTTGAGTCAGCAATTTGTAGAGAATTGGATCGGTCGAAATAGTATTGTTTTATGGCCACTGAGGAGCCCTGATTTGACTATGGCAGATTTTTACGTTTGGGGCCATTTGAAACAAATAGTTATGCGAATGATCTTCCTCCGAATGCAGAACGGAGGAATCAGAAATGGTGTGGCGTATTTACTGCTAGAAAAGATCTGAAAAAGTTATAAGGAACTGCGCCAAAGATTTGAGCTATGCGTTCAAGAAGGTGGTAATTGGATCAAGTGAAGTTGTTATTAGTAGTTTCATTTTGGTGAATTTTTATGAAGAAAATTCTCTAATAGAGAGGTATCGATGGTAAGACTTTGGGAAAATTTCTTCAAATGAGCGCTAATTAGGGCCCCTAGAACCAAAATCCAAGGTTAGTTGAAATGTATGTATATATATATATATATATATATATATATATATATATATATATATATATATATATATATATATATATATATATATATGGATGTGTGTATCCAACCGATAACTCAAAATACTTATAGCTTGGGTGAGTTCGTTAGACAGTATTGATACTCAAATAATTTTAGAAAAAAATTCGAAAAACTTTTTGAAAAAGCAATATCTTTAAAATTAGTAGAAGTATAAAACTAAAACTTTACACGCAGGTAGATATCGTATAAGTGGTCCTATCCACCAAATTTGATCTCAGTTGGTTCAGTACATCTTGAGTTATAACTAAATAAAAAATAATTTAAGACATGACCTGAAATTACATCTGAATGGGTGCCTATAATGTTAGACAAGATCAGACAGATAAATCAGGGTTACGCTACCATTGCAAACAAAAGCTCCAAATCAAACTTCAAACGAACATGCTACAAAAATATGTTACAATAAACAATCAAGCGCGGTTGCCATTTGCCACAGGTCTCATCTGAATCTGAAGATATCAGAAAAATGTATAGTAATAAATACAAATTTTAATGGAAGTAATTCGATTTGATTAAAGGCAATCTATAACTATGTTTTATTATGTGTAAATATGTGGCCCGCTCCTCTTTTTGTTATTTATCAACGACATAAGCTCTGTAATTTCTGGTAATCATCTATTATTTGCTGATGATCTCAAATTATACTCCAGTGTTCACAATATTGGTGACTGTTCAAGACTCCAGGTGGTCCTCGACAACTTGCAGCTGTGGTGTGTTGAGAACAGACTTGAATTAAATGTCTCGAAGTGCAAAGTGATGACATACACTAGAAAAACCAGCCATATAGCTTTTCCCTACAAAGTGGGTGGTGTACCATTGGCTAGGACTGAAACGCACAAGGATCTTGGCATTTTATATGATGAACATTTAAGTTTCACTGGACATATTCAAACAATCACAGCATCCTGTTTGAAGTTGATGGGTTTCATTATGAGGAATAGCAGAGAATTTTCAAACTATCCAAATTGGAAAATGATCTGCTATTCCTCATAATGAAACCCATCAACTTCAAACAGGATGCTGTAATTGTTTGAATATGTCCAGTGAAACTTAAATGTTCATCATATAAAATGCCTATATTCGATCGAGGCTTGAATATTGTAGCTTGCTTTTTGATCCCTTTTATAGTGTTCATATTAGTGCTCTGGAAGATGTTCAGCGTAAGTTTTTAAAACACCTTGTATATAGGGCATCTGGCACCTACCCACAGAGGGGATGCGATCATGGCCAATTGCGGATGCAAACTGGCATACCCAGTTTGTATTCACGTAGAAAAGTTGCATCTGTGATGTTCCTGCATAACTTGTTTCATGGTAAAGTTGATTGTCCAGACTTATTGATGCAATTAAATTTCTCAGTTCCACGGGCTGCATCTAGAGTGATGAGTGTTTAAGCCTCCAATACCAAGGACTAACTCATATATGAAATCACCTGTGTACACAATGAGCTCTCACTTTAATGATATTGCAAACTTGTGCGACTTCTATTCGGATAAGGCTGCAGTTATTCGTAGGGTGGCTATATCTTACTTTGTCAGTTATTAAGGCCATTATATGCACTGTTTTGTGGAATTTCTGCCTTGTGATGTTTTGGACAGTATTTTAGTTTTGTTTTAGAAGTATTTTTTGTTCATATTGTTACATATTGTTCTTTTTGTTTGGTGCCCTATTAATGGGATTATCATGTTGCGCATGTATTCAATAAATAAATAAATAAAATAAATTAGGCTTCCCATTCTTCACAGTATTTTAAAGCCATCTTCCTCTCCTAGTTTAATCTGACAACACCAGCTAACTATTTGTTGTTTGTTATGAGTGAACTCAATATATATTTAGTTCATTGTTTGTTATTCCGCTAACTGACAGCAGTAATGAGATAATCAACTGCGCTCTGCGCATAACCTCGAAACCTCTGTTAATACCTTATAATGTAAAGCAACTACTTTAAGGTTAATGTTAATAATATTTAGGTGCTTATTGTTTACTTTTAGTTTTAATCTTCATGTAGTGTATAGAAAATCTGAAGTAACTGAAACTCCATAATATCATAAAGTAGTTTAAATTGTATAAACAAATGTTCAGTGTAAATTATAATTTAAATCGATAATTTTTTATTTATATTTATTTATTTCATTTTCTAAAGTATGGATACAGTAATAGTGTTATAAACATTAAATTTTCGGTAAATTTGCAAACAAGCTCACGGGGGTTTTTTAGAAAAAAAATTTAGAAACATGCTTAGACCCCCTTCTGCACAAACCACAAGAACAATTTCTGGCAAACAGCCGCCAAGAAAGTTACGGGACCAGGAGTGAATAATGGTGCTGGGCGGGAAAGAAGATAAAAAGGTCAAAAAATCAGCTTAGTTGAACCTCTATAAGCAGCCTTTATGCCATTTTGCAGCTATACCTCCTTAAAATCCCGTTTGCCTCGCCCGGAACCCCTATTCACCTCAGGTCACGTGATTTTTTGGGGGTTGTTCCCAAGAAATTTTTCTTATTGACATTGTTCTTGTTTATGCATTGAGGGGGGTTGTAGGCATGCACAAGGCTTAGCAGAACCCCTGCGACAAAGCAGCGAACCAAGACTTTCAATGTATGTTTAAATTGTTACCCCATTTGATTTGTTCAAAATATTTTTCCAAAAATGAATTTGAGGATGCCTTGTTTGTCAGTCTCACATGGACAGCTACAATATTTTTTTAGTTTCAAAAAGTATGGATACAGCAACACTAAATAAGTGTTGAAAAGGGTCTGGGTGCAGCAGGTACGTTCTGGTAAAGAATTTTCTTAAAAATATTTCACTTAATTTGCCATTAAGCTAGAATCTTCAATCTTGAACCATAGTAAAACCTATGTATATGCAGCGTGGGTACTAATGAAAGAAACACAACATGATGAGCTTCGCGGATAACTATAAATTGGTTTTAAAAAACCTTTTTTGTTGTTTTGTTTGCAAAAACTAGTTCGATTGGGTTGACTAAAACAAAACCATCCAAGCAATTAATAAGGAAAAATACCTGCCATATTTACAATTTGGCAGGTAGTTTCCCTTTGTAAAAAATTAATTTTTTTTCCTGGAAAACTTTTCTAACTAATGAAATTTGTAACACTTTTTTTTTAAGAGACTTTCAGTACTTACATATATCCCCAGAAATTTCTTCAAGTAATCGCTAACTGGGATCTCTAACACTGATCTCCAAGTTCCATTTAAATTTAAAGAATTAGTTTTAATACAATACCTTACTAATAGTGTACAATTCTTATGAAAATTCACTACTATAATGCACTTTCTGTGCCCGGAACATTTTTCTTATTGTATTTTCAATTAAATCGACCTATTTCTCGATGTTTCTCTGGAACAGAATGGAAACTTGAAACTGTGAGAACTGATTTAGTCGTTTTAAAAATAAGAAAGTTTCTCCTCTTGGAAACTCCACTCCGGGGCATACACTATATATATATATATATATATATATATATATATATATATATATATATATATATATATATATATATATATATAATTAGCAGTATATTTATTTAAAAAAAACATTGACAGAGTGTTAATTGACCTAGCGAGATGTATCACATGAGAAACTCAGCTTTTATTTTTAATATATAGGTGCACAAAAAGATTTGCTGAAGCTTGACGTTTTGGTGTGTGGCGAGTGTCATAAAGTATTTCATTTTGTCGAAGAATTGGTCGAACACAAACAAGACAAATGTTCCAAGTTGTCGGACCTGGCAAAAACATGTAAAAATGAGGGCAATGCGCAGGTTTGGGCTTTTACCTTATGGAAGCAAAAACAGATGACGATAAAGAATGAAGGAGGTTCGTCAGCATGGGCAATTTATCAACGTTGGTGTAACTTGTCGCCTAGTGATAAGGAACCTTGGACAATAGCTGGGGACACTATACAATGGCAGAATAAGTTGGGGTCTGCCAAAGTTGTTGAAGTAAATGCACAGTCTGTAAGTAAACATTGTAGATAATGTGATTGTAATAGATCAATTGATTGTGTCTTTTGTTTCAGAGCCACTTACGAGATCCATCATTCTTGGATAATATAGGTTTGTTTCAAATAAGAATTTTAAAATTTTTGTACTAGTCCGGAACTTTAATGTAATCTATGAATTTTACGATAAATTATTGTGTGTTATTTCTTCTAGATGCTTCAAAGTTGACTAGTGCCACTGTCACCAGTTCAACAAAGAAAGAGGACCTAAGCCTTTTGGG
Source organism: Tillus elongatus (assembly GCA_964006375.1). Classification (NCBI taxonomy): domain Eukaryota; kingdom Metazoa; phylum Arthropoda; class Insecta; order Coleoptera; family Cleridae; genus Tillus; species Tillus elongatus. The sequence goes on from OZ023266.1 coordinate 47,861,822, forward strand.
CGCTAAGGTACAAAACTGTAGAGTGTGTCTCACAATGACCTTAAATTATCTGTATTTTCAAAAATATTAGGAATAGATTCACAAAGTTTTTTTTTACTTCCACATCGTCAATACGTGTCGAAGTATCGCATTGGCGAAAAAAAATATCATTTTTTTTTCTCGTTTAAACGCCGTAAAAAGTGTCAAAACATATAGAAGAGATGATTTGGGAACGAACATTTATCTGTCTGTATGTCTGTCTGCTTGTAGCCAGGCTATGTCTAGAATGAATCGAGATATTGTCTTCAAATTTGGTACACAGTTAGCACCAGACAAACAAACGGTTCGGATTGTTTTTTAAAAAGTGTCAAAACATATAGAAAACATGATTTGGGAATGAACATTTATCTGTCTGTATGTCTGTCTGCTTGTAGCCAGGCTATCTCTAAAACGAATCGAGATATTGTCTTCAAATTTGGTACACAGTTAGCACCAGACAAACAAACGGTTCGGATTGTTTTAAAAAAAGTGTCAAAACAAATAGAAAACATGATTTTGACGAACATTTATCTGTCTGTATGCCTGTCTGCTTGTAGCCAGCCTATGTCTAGAACGAATCGAGATATTGTCTTCAAACTTGGTATACAGTTAGCACCAGACAAACAAACGGTTCGGATTGTTTTAAAAAAAGTGTCAAACCAAATAGAAAACATGATTTGGGAACGAACATTTATCTGTCTGTATGTCTGTCTGCTTGTAGCCAGCCTATGTCTAGAACGAATCGAGATATTGTCTTCAAACTTGGTACACAGTTAGCACCAGACAAACAAACGGTTCGGATTGTTTTTTAAAAGTGTCAAAATATATAGAAAACATGATTTGGGAATGAACATTTATCTGTCTGTATGTCTGTCTGCTTGTAGCCAGGCTATCTCTAGAACAAATCGAGATATAGTCTTCAAATTTGGTACACAGTTAGCACCAGACAAACAAACGTTTCGGATTGTTTTTGGGTAAAATCGTTTCATGGGGATAGGGAATGAATGGGAGTGATTTGGTGAAAATTCATATTTTTTCGTTAAAACTCGCGTAATACAACGTTTTTGGGCTTATTTTTAGAAAACTTTCATTTCGAACGAATTGAGATATCATCTTCAAATTTGGTATCCAATTAGCACTTGACAAAGGGATGCTTCAAATTGTTTTTGGGTAAGATTGCTGCAGGGGGTAGGTGATAAATGAGGGGTAATTTGGTGAAAATTGACATTTTTTTGTTAAAATATAACGTTTCGGAAGTTTATGGGTACCGAAATATGAATATGTCCTTTGTGGTCAGGTCATGGCCCCTAAAGTTATTTCAAGAGAATGTGTTTCTGAGTAGAGTAGATTATCACAGCTATCTGGAAGTTAGGATTCAATTTGCAGCACTATTTGATTGATTTTTAGTGATTTTTCATTTAAACATTCACTGTTAGAGAAGTCATGATGAAATGAGCGCAAGTTAAAGCCGCTTAAACTAATATTTAGGGTCCGTTAAAATTTGTTTCTATATATATATATATTAACTCGAATTTTAAGATTGAATGAATTTTATGAAAATACGCCAGAATGCCGTACTTGATAGACGCAAAGTTATTATAAATTTTGACTAAATTTAATATACTTTAAAATCTCTAAATGTGAGATGCTATTCATGAGGATTTAATCTATCGTAGTTATGTTCCTTCTAGTAACACTATTTTAGGCTATATTTAATTATGGTTGTTTCAATTACGTAATATTTTGCTGTATACAAATCAATAATAACATTGCTTTAAGAAAGATAATACGGTCCTGGCGATAAAATGAGTGATTACGCCTGTGATTCGAGAACAGCATAACTGTATGCCGAGTCCCACCCTGGTCCGTTGAGCTGGAGCGGTGTGGGCAAGTTCAAATATTCTATTCTCACAACATTAAAGGGCCGCCCTATAAGATTCAGTGCTGGATCTTATTATGCTGTGCTGCAAGTGTGGAATTTTAAAATGCACAACGGGATTGCTTATTCGGTCATTTTTGACGAAGATAGTCAATCATTTCGTATTGAAGTTTGCCATTTAGGTAGAGCGCCGAAGAAGACACACCAACGCAGGACCGTGTATATGGATGTATATAACGTCGGCAACCATTAACACACTATAGTTCTTCTGATTCTGTATTAATGGCTGCCGACTCCGCGATCCTCGATGTACTAATTTTGTTTGTGTAGAATGCAGGAGGTAAAAAATAAAAATATATTAAAATATAGCATAGCAAAAATATTATTTTTCCCCGGCAGGTAGCAGTCCACGCACACGAGTGCACTTGTTGAGGAGCCGCCCCTGATATCAGCCCAATTTCGCTTATTAAGACATAAATAAAACAATACCAATAAAATAAATAAATGTATATCACCTAAACCGTATTGTACATATATAATATACAATTTAACATTAAACTGTTTTGTAGAATCTAAAAATGTAAAAGAATTCTCGGTGTTCTATTTAAAATAACAAACTTGGTTGCCACTACCATACAAGCGACACAAACGCAAAATGTTTTGCTTAAATAGGGCATTATGAAAAACTTAAGTGCACAAAATGTCATGAAATCATTCCTAATATTTTTGAAAATACAGCTAGTCCCCGGTCGTTTTGACACACTATATATTTAATTTTGAAATGTAATATGATTTAATAACATTTGTCCTTATTTCAGAATGAAAAAAGCGCACTGCGCGTTTCAAAAGCTACCACTGAAGAATTTGTTGCGGAGAGAATATTGGCTAAACGTTTTGCATCTGGACGTAGAACATGGGAATATAAAATTAAATGGGAAAACTGCCCAGAGTAAGTACATGTTTTGCAATGTTAGTATGAAATTTAAAAGTTGTTTCATTAAGGGAGGAAAGCACATGGGAACCACTTGCTCACTTGGCATCATGTAAATCGATGATTGATGAATTTGACGAAAAACTAAGACGGCTGAAACTGGGAGAAGCTGCAAAAGAACCGGCTGTTAAACCTTCATTAAGAGGCCATGAAACACCAAGACTTACTGCTTCACCTGTACCATCAAACATGTTTATTTCAAGCATAGACCAAGGTTTTGGGAGGTAAAGAAACTTTTACATTGGGTTTAATAATTTTTTATATATTTTATAACCAGTATAATACTAGTTCTTGGTTGGTATCACAGGAGATACAGAATATTTTTGTCCTTATTAGAATGCCCTCTGATAATCAAATAAAACCAGCATATCTGATTTAATTATGACATGTTTTAGAAATCATGAGCTAAAATATTATCATGCTTGCTGTTCAGTTTAAATTCAACCAGAATGTCTTTACAAATATTTATACTTAGCTGTCGTTATCCGTATATATTCTATATATTAGAATTAAGAGAGCAAGAGAGATAACGTGATTGTGAATGTAAGCTGTTGATTAAATGCTTGCTGAAAGTTCGAAACTTGCAGTGACAGAGACTTCAAAAAAAAAAAAAATTTGTAAGGTTGATATACTATATAATGACAATACAGGACACTACAGCTGATTTCCTATTTCAAGAATATCAGCGGCCCTAGCGGATAGTACTGATGTTACATGGTTCGAGAACGTGTAACACTAGCAATTGCTGGTGTGTAACTGTGTATAATGAAGTTTGAGCTGTGTTTTTTACAATGAATGTTAGTGGTTGGGTGTGTGCAATCTATAATTGTTCGAATTATAACGTGCTAAATGTATCAAAGACATTTCATAGGTTTCCAAAGGATGGTGAAACATGAATATGATTTGAAGCAGAAGACAATTTGAGAATCACTCACTAAGTGAGTGGTGGACGTGCCGCCACCTAGTTGCGGAACCAAGGAGTATGTTGTCATGCCAGCTCTAAATAACACAAAGTGTTAAAAAAATAGAGACTGTATACAACTAACTAACAATTTAGAAAATTGTTAGCCCTGGCCCATTTCTACTCAATATAGGGACAAAGTATGTAAGGCTAGATGCATTTTCGCAACAATCACTTTTATGCCAATATGTACAGTTTGCAGAAGATAATTTATTGTGTAATATTTGCCATCATGTACCTATTTATATATAAAGATCGTAAACGGATGGTTGAAAGGCTTCAATTATAACTTGTCTTCCAGTGCATCAAAAAAAAAAGAAATATGAAGGCAAAAAAAGTTTTGCATTAATAATAAATGGTATAAGAAAACTGTTTTTCTATATTCTTCTGTGTCCTTTTTTATTTCAGTGTGGCATAAATTGTCATATTTTTTTACTTTTAAAATTATTTTTCTTGGTAAAGGCTTTTAATTATCTTCCCAAGACAAGTTTTTAAAGAGACAAGTAGAAATAGCAGATTCAGCCCTATAATAGATTTATTCACGGAAGTAAGAGTTAGTCTCACCTTTCATCTGCACAGTTTCTTAATTATGTACTAAGTATATCAGTTATATATTTTAAAATATTAGATTAATGAGACAGTTTTCATGTAGAGATATAGCAAATTGAGTACTGTGCTAACATTTATATCTTGGACAATTATTTATAGGTAAGTACAGATTGTAACTTAATATCCTCAGATACAGCTTTCAGTATATTCTTATACCTATCCTTGAAATAGTAGTTTAACGACGGTTTCAAGGTAGTACATTAAATTATGATGAAATAAGATTATGGGTAAGAGAAATTTGCAGACTTATTTATGCTGAATTTATTTAGGTTTCAAGCTGATTGTTGATACAAATTCTATTTATAACTATATAATCAGAAAATGTTCACTGTTTTGCCATGTACAAGTTTTTATATTCATCTATAATAAACCAATTGTCTAAATTAAGAATATACAGGTAAATATACAATTCAAATTACCCGCTCAGTTGTCAGTACTTCACGCGAGGTGGCGTTAGTGTACTTGTCACAAATATCACCAATGCTAAAGCATAGCATAGGAGTGTCCCGTATTATCATTATATAGTATTTGGTTCTATTGATGTTGGTGGCATGCTATAGAACTAATAGACCTTATAGTTGTCTATCAAATAGACAAAAGTTGACTTAAACCAGTGTTTTAATGGATATTTTCTGGTGATAAAAAGTAAAAAGTTTCATAAGGAACAGATAAATTGTATTTTCTGTTTATTTATGAATTGAACAAACATGATTGTATTTTAAAAATGAATGAATTCCAAAAAATTAAATTTTGAAGATAAATACACTTGGTCTTAAAGTTTTGTTATAAAGAAGCTGTAGATAAATTACTTTAGACAATGAGAACAGGTTCAAATGCTGTGAGAATAAGGACTTTGCTAGTCTTGTGTGTGTAGAGTGCTACTCTGTCTTCCACTCAAGCTGCCTAAGCCGAATTAAAGGATCCAAGAAGTTAGCTCTTCGTACAATTTACTGTTCAGTAGTCGGTGAGAGACAATTTGAAGATGCAAAAGTCAAAAGAGTCAGAAATACTTGGAGGATCAGGTTGAGAGTTTGAAAGTCAAGTTAAAGGAGAGTGAGGATGCAGTAGAAAATTTAAGTATGTGAGAGATGAAGAGACAAGAGCACTGCTGTTGGAGCTGGATACACTAAAAAAAGAAATGGAAGAAAGAGAAAAATACATGAGCTGGCAAATGCGTAAGAGTCAAGACTTTGTTGACGAGGCTACTGAAGCTATAGAGAAAAAATTTCTAGGCGCATCAAGTGCGTTATGGTAGCAAACTTTCATTAAATGCTTGAAATTTGTATAACTCAATTTTCGATAAACCTAGAATGTTGAGTTTTGGTGGAGTAAGGTATTTATGAGGGCAACATACCAACCAGATTTCATCAAAATACTTGGTTAATTTTTTTTAAGAAAAACTGGTCCTATAGGGCTGGCTAACGAACTCATCCAAGCTATTAATGAAATAAAGCTTCTTGCTGAGTTTCATCAAAATCGGTTAATAACTTTTACAGTTATTGTGTGGATACTATATATATATATATATATATATATATATATATATATATATATATATATATATATATATATATATATATATATATATATATATATATATATATATATATATATATATATATATATATATATATATATATATATATATATATATATATATATATATATATATATATATTAATTTAAACGGACCTTGGTTTCGGGTTCTAGGGGCCCAAATTCGCGCTCATTTGAATTGTTTTTTGCCAAGTCTCACCATCGATACCTCTCTATTAGCGAATTTTTTTTATTATAAAAAATTGCTTAATTTTTTAAAATAAAAATTCGCTAATAACAACAAAACAGAAATGTCACTACCTAAATAAAGGCAACAGCAGCACATGGTGTTCCCAGGCGGTCACCCATCCAGGCACTGACTGTGCCCAAGGTTGTTTAACTTCAGTGATAAGACGTGAATCAGTGTATTCAACGCTGTGTAGGCGTTTGTTTGAGACAATCATTTATCCAAGGTTTATATATTCATTATTAATTTTTAAGTTTCGATTTAAATAAATAATATTTATTAAATTATTTTCAAATTTTGCAACATTTACACAATTTTTAACAGTCCTGATTGCATACGTACTGTTCCTGTGTAAAAACATTTAACATAACTTATCTTATGCGTTAGGATCTTGGACAACTCACTTATTTTTTTGTTGTTGATATATTTATTAAACCAAAAAGCTCCCATGGAGCCACAACGGTATTACAATATATACAAGGTGCGAAAGCTAAATGCCAATCTAAAGTGATTCCTATTAGTAACTCCTAAAGGTATCTTATTCTACAGTAACATGGGTATCTTAAGTTCAGATTAGTGGTGATTACAAGGCAAACAACAAACAACAATACATCATAGAAACAGCATCACAGTCTTTTATTCATATAGTAGTTTTTCACTGCATCACAGAAGGTCTTTATATGCTTTATGGTTTTTGTTTTGGATGGAAGTTCATTAAACCAGATTGCTGCTTGATGAGTTATCTTTCTTCTACCCATGTTTGTGGCTGCTGGCAAAAGATGTATATGCTGATTCGTCCTGGTTCCATAATCATGTATGTTACAATTATATTGGAGGTTCGATACAGTTTTATCGATTATATTATTTTATATATTATTTTAACACTATCTTGTTGTATAATTTCGTTGACAGTTAGGATTTCGAGGCCGTTATATAATGTTACTGTACTCTGCCTGAAGTTTTTTTGAAAAAGAGTCTTAACTGTCCTATTTTGTGCAACTTGAAGCCTCTCCAGAATAGTTTTATTGACTTGTCCCCAGAAAGCAGCCATGTAGATTAACTGTGAGTGTACATATGAGTAGTAGATTGTGTACTTTGTTTCCAGACTTTTGCCACCCTCACCAGAGTTTGCAGGCATCTTTCAAAAAGGTGTATAAAGTGCATTGAACAAAATGGTGGCCCTATTGAACAATTTTCTATTTAGTGTCTTTTTAAGTTTCTATTTTATTATTTGTTGAGTTCCGTTTCTAATTGTGTTGTTTTGTGGAGTTTAAGTTTCTATTTCTTATTGCCGGGCTTCGTTATTAAACTGTTTCACATAATATTACCTAGCATTATTACCTAATTAAGTATTATAAATTAAATCACAATATTTTTTTTATTGTGAATCATTACGGAAAATTATGTTAAAAGTAGAAGTCTATTGTTAGACTCCATGGCCTACTGCTTTTTGAACACTTTTATTTGTCATTTGTTTTCTGGTATTGGATTTCATAGCCTACTATCCTCAAAACGGTTTTTCTCAAAATTGTCAGTGCAATTATAAGATTTCACAAGCACGTTGTACATCATTGGAAAGCTCTTTTCACAGGCTATTACATGAGCAAAAAAACCAATTTTGCTGCTATAATAAAAACAAATGTTGATACCTGTAGCTCAAAAACAAATGACAATCCAAAGTTGAGAATAGCACAAAAATATTACTCTGTAAAAAGTGAAAAAGAATAGTACAAAAAGATTACTTTGTAACAAGTGTCCTGATAATGTGCAAGTCTTAGACATGTCAGATCAACGCCTACTTAGATATTGAAGAACAAATAAATCGACAAATTTTGTTTTTTCCAAAATAACTCGAAAACGAAAAGAGGCAGGGCTAAATACAAGTCATATTTGGAACGAGCATGAAATTCTACAAAACATTGTTAATTTAACCGTCTCCCTATCTGTAATAATAAGGGAGATAGCAATACATTCCCATCCAGTTTGGGACACACTGTATACGACACAGTTGTGAAAGTATTACAGGGGTTAAACAAAAAGAATATGTTATTGACTCAATAGATCATTGCATACTGACTGAAAAATGAAACAGGTACGATATTACAAACAAGCCCCTAAAACTGATTAAGGCATACATACAAAACCGGCATCAAAGTATAATATACAAAATGGATAATGGGACCATATTAAAATCAAGAAAGGAAATAATTTTAAAAAAGAGTGCCCCGAGGATCTGTACTTGGGCCACTACTATAGATAATTTATGTAAATGATTTTCCAAATTTTGAAAAGAAAAACAGTCATATATGCAGATGACACTACACTAATATTCAGGAAAAACAATATAGAAGATCTTCAATCGGACATCTTAAATTCGTTTGCATTATGCACGATTACTTTTCTTCAAACGACCTGAGTGTTGATCTTGAAAAGACCAATATTTTATATTTTACAAATTCAGATGACAGACTGAGAATTTGTGTTGATGGCGACAGTAATCTGAACACTTCAGACTCATGTAAATTTTTGGATTTACACCTGGATGCAAGAGTTGACTCATGCACAATAAGCCAAAGGCTGCGGTGCTATCGAGGCGGCAAAGACGCGAACGAGCCCTAAGGGGAAAAATAGAGTTGACTAGAGAATTCACATCAATAACCTAGTAAAATCTACGACAAAATATGACTTTGCCTTAAGAACAATCAGTGGGATTGTGTCAATGACGTCAGCACTTACTGCATATCATGCTTACCAGCAGTCATCTGGGGTGTGTCAACAGAAGTGGGGAGAATGTTTCTCATTCAAAAAAGAACTCTTCGGGGTATTTTTAGAATAAAACAAACAGAATCTTGTAAGCCGCACTTGCAATGCAATAATATACTTACTTTGTATTCCCTATATATATATATATATATATATATATATATATATATATATATATATATATATATATATATATATATATATATATATATTTGAATCCATATGCTTTGTAAGAGAAAATTTACACCTGTTTGTCGAATATGTACAAACACACTCTTATGACACAAGGACAAAAGATAACTTAGTTTCTTCAATACCAAAGACAGGTAAAGTCAAAAGTAAGGGGCAATATAGTCTGATTAAAATTTATAACCAGATCCCGGGTGAAGTTAGGAACAAGCCTCTAGAACAAACCAAACAAAATATTAAGATGTTTTGGACGAATAGAGCTTACTATAGAGTGGAGGAGTTGTTTAATGATAAATTTGGTGCTTCTCATTTTTAAATTTTCGTATAAATGTATATTGTATCATGTTTAGATGATATATTTATAATTGTGTAAATGTTATTTTCGGTTGCCTTGTTTATTGTATGACATGTTCAACACCCAATGGGTATATGGAAGGCTAGATGCATTCTCGCAACAATTAGAACCGTAGACCGGTTTCACTCTCATTAGAGCTCTTCAGTACGGCATACTAATTGTAGCAAAAATGCAGCTAAAGTAATACGGCTATAGTATAGTATAGCCAGCCTTTCAACACTAAGTGAGTGGTGGACGTGTCGCCACCTAGTTGCGGAACCAAGTAGTATGTTGTCACGCCAGCTCCAAATAACACAGTGTTAAAAAATAGAGACTGTATACAACTAACTAACAATTTAGAAAATTGTCAGCCCTAGCCCATTAGTAGTATGCCATACTGAAGAGCTCTAATGAGAGTGAAACCGGTCTATGGTTCTAATTGTTGCGAGAATGCATCTAGCCTTACATACTTTGTCCCTATATTGGGGTAGCAATGGGCCAGGGCTGACAATTTTCTAAATTGTTAGTTAGTTGTATACAGTCTCTATTTTTTTAACACCTTGTGTTATTTGGAGCTGGCGTGACAACATACTACTTGGTTCCGCAACCAGGTGGCGGCACGTCCACCACTCACTTAGTGTTGAAAGGCTGGCTATACTATACTATAGCCGTATTACTTTAGCTGCATTTTTGCTACCATTAGTATGCTGTACTGAAGAGCTCTAATGAGAGCGAAACCGGTCTACGGTTCTAATTGTTGCGAGAATGCATCTAGCCTTACATACTTTGTCCCAATATTGGGGTAGAAATGGGCCAGGGCTGACAATTTTCTAAATTGTTAGTTAGTTGTATACAGTCTCTATTTTTTTAACACTTTGTGTTATTTGGAGCTGGCGTGACAACATACTACTTGGTTCCGCAACTAGGTGGTGGCACGTCCACCACTCACTTAGGGTATATGGAACTAATAAATTGATTATTATTATTATTACATATAAGTTTGATGTATTTTTTAAACACAAATAAATGCAAGATGCACACCGAATATGTCAGCAAAATTTTCCCTTTAAGTTTATTTAATTTAACATTGAAAAGCTGGAATCTTTTGAACTTTTAATTATGCGTTAGACCAGCTTATTAACACTTTCTTAATTGCTTCTTAAGTATAATTTGGCATAGTAATAAAACTCAAATCATTATTTTGTTTCAGTGGTGCACACAGGACCAGCAACCAAAAGGTTTTAAATCAGGTCAAAGAGTGGTGTATTAATATTTCTGATGACGAAGAATCGTCATCGAAGAGACCATACGAGTACGATTTTAGTGATGATTTGTTTAAAAAAAGAAAGAAGTTAGAAGCAGAATCACAAGACAGAGATTTGGTAGAGCTTTTAAAGAAGGCATATAAGAAGCCTGGAAGAGCGATTGTTAATGGGCCAAATATTGCATCAAATGTCTCCGATAATGTCTTAATTCCAGATTCAAAGGAAGTGGTCAGAATTAAGGAGAAACAGTTACCGTCACTTAGTTCTGGTGTGTATATTAGACCGAAAACATCTGGAATTATTAAACTTGGTTCAGAAACTTCTAAGATTGCTACCAGTGGAGGACAGGCTACTGTAAATGTGGCCCAAAAAATTGGACAGACAAACATTAAAAGTGTTAAAAAAGATGGGGTAACAACTAACAAAATTATTCCTGTGTCTCCTACTAAAATGAGAGCCGATCTTAAAGCAAGTGTTGCAAAGATAATAAAGGCATTTAAGTCTAATCGTATTTTAAAACCGAAGAAACTTATGACAGAAAAACCGAAATTGGCGAAACCTGAGACCAAAGAAGAAATAGAATCATATTTAGATTACGGACTAGAAGAATTGGAGTTTTCAACTGATTTACCATTGTCTGAAGCTGAAAGTCAGCCTCTGACAGACAAATTTGCCAGAATTGAATATCTGGAGCCTAAGCCTGAGTCTAAACCACACCCTCGGCCTGAACCTGGAGTCAAATTAGATGGTGAACCTGCACCACCTGTTAAATCAGTAGCAGATACAGAATCAGATCAACATCAAGAAGAATTAGCAAAAAGTAAAATGGAGACAGAAGCTAACACTAATATTTACAAATCACTAACAGATAACTTGGTCAAACAGGTAGCTGTAGACATTACTGAAGATGATCTTCAACCAATTTCTGCCCCTTCAAGTGCTGATAGCACTAATGTCGATAATTCACTACTTGATAACTTAGTCAAAGAGGCAGCTGCACACATTACAGAAGATGATCTTCAGCCACTTCCTGTTACTTCAAGTGCTGTTATAGAATCTGATGTAGGTGATATTGCAATGGATACATCAGAATCTGTATACACAGCAGTTGAAACAAAAGTAGAAGATGCTGAACAAGTTGTTTCAGAAAGCACAGTAGTCGCAGCACCAGTTGTTGCCGGAAGTAAAATAGTGACAAAAATAACTCCTAAAGAAACTGTGTCAGGTATAAATATATTACAGCAAACTCTACAGACTTCAACTCCTGCACCTTGCCCAAAAATTCACCATCGAATCTTGAGTCAAAATGTTGCACCAAAACCAATACAATACAGTCCAACAGTGACAAATCTACCACACGCAAGAAATATTGTAGCAACTCCCAGACCTAAGGTCCCGATCTCATTCCAATCTCAACGCTTCAGCAGTTCTCCAAGAGGACACCCTTTTGCCAGAGGAACCATAGCAAGAAGGATTGGTAGTACCACGATATATAAAAATATTGCAACTGGTTCTGTTAGTGAAAATCCTCCAAAGGCTGCTGCGAACGAGGTTTCAATTTATCCTAGTTCACCACAGGTATTTGGGACTGTAGCTTACAAAACACCAACTGGTACATTTAAAACTGCAAATTCTTCTAAGTCTTCACCTATTTTGAAACCTTCCCCAATATACAAAAAGAAAGAAACTTCACTTCTGAAATGTGCTCGTTCACCTGTTGTCAAACCGAAGCCTATAATAAGCATGCCGTCGTTGAGTGTAGACATTGAACAGGTTCCAGCACAAGAGGTGGTAGCTGTAACACCAGCAGCAAGTGTAGTAGCTAATGGTTCGTCAAATGGAAAACGTCCCGAGACTGATGGACCTACATTTTCTTTAACAAACAATGGGACACCCATTTTCCTGACTGGAGATGATGGCACTGTTTTTCAAGTTGTTGGTCAGGATGAGCAAGGTCAGACTATTCTTATAACACATGGTGCAGATGGACGACAACAGTGTCTGCTGGTGACTACTGAGTTCAGCCTAGAGGAGCTCACGCAGGCTGCTCCAGAAACACCCGCTTCAGTCTCTACAGTAGCTACGGCTGCGGCACCAGTGCCAGCTCCTGTTGATATAAATGAACCTCTTTCTATTACGACTGATGATGCAGTACCATCAGACCAAGTTGTGGTGCAAGTCGTTCGAACAGAACCTCCGAGTCCTGGTAAGTCTGTTTTTAAGTTTTTCTGTTTGTAAGTTTCTTTTTAAAATAGCTTATAAAACTAAGCCATTTGATGTTTTAAAATTATTGTTGCTTTATTGAGATACCATTCCTTACTATTGTCGTGTGCAGGGAGCAACATTCGTTCATACAGGAATGGTTGTATGGTGGACCACTACAAATTTCAATTAATCATCGCAGATGTTTAAAAACACAAGAGGTGCTTTATGCATTTTTATTTGCCTAGCTACTAAAGCCTCAAATCTCGAATTCGTATCAGATCTTAGCAGTAATGATAGATAGATAGATAGATAGGTGCTTTATTATTGTCCAAAGATAAAAATCTTATTGACAAGCAAAGTGTTAACATATAAAAGTAAGAGTTTTCAAAATATAAAAACATAAAAATATAAGTTCACAACAAATAGTAATATAAGTGCATATGTAACTAGTATAACTATATATAAATAACAATAAAAAGCAATATAAACATAAATACACAGCTAACTAACAATATAATATAAACACACAATATATAGAAAGCAGTCCAAATGAAAACCCCCAAACAACACCAATCGAATCTGTCACAGTAGTGCATCATTACGAAATTCATCTATTGAATAATAACATTTTGGAATTAAAAATTCCTTAAGCTCTTTTCTAAAAATTTCAATGTCACCAATCCTCCTCAAGTTTAGTGGTATCTGGTTAAATATCTTCTTACTATTATATATTAATGACGTCTTTAACAATGATGTGGACGGTATGGGAAGAGGAATGCAGTTATTTTGTCTTGTATCACGAGAAGACACTGACCTGATTTCATCTTTATATTTTTCATCATTAAGGCATGCAGTCTCCAAAACAAACAGAGATGGTAGGGTCAATATCCGCTCAGAAACAAATAAAGGTGTTTAAGAGTCACGGACACTAACCCCACACAAATATCTGAGGGCTCTTTTCTGCAGAATAAATGCAGAATTGAAAAGATAACCTGCACAAGAGCCCCAGTAACAAATGCCATGCGTTAGATGGGACTCCACAAGTGAGAAGTAAACACTTCTAGATGTACTCTTGTCAAAGCTTTTTTAAACAACTCTTAGTGCATAACAACCTGATGAAAATTTCTTACATAGATGATTTATGTGTTTCAAATTTTAACGATTGATCAATGTATAGTCCCAGAAACCTAACACAGCTCTCCTTCCCAAGTTCCTCAGCTGCTAGAGTCACAGCAGGCAGACTACATTTGAAATGCATGATATTAGTCTTAGAGACATTCAAAGTTAACAGATTTGAAATGAACCAGTTTTCTATCATCTTCATATCCTCTGCCACAGTGCGCTCCAGTGCTCCAACACTATCACTACTCCACAAGATGGTTATATCATCAGCATAGATAGTCATATGACCCTTAATTTTTAACATAGACAGGTCATTAATATAAAGTAAAAACAGCAATGGGTCACGAACAGACCCCTGCGGAACACCATGGTGAATATGTTGGTACCCAGAGCTAATATGACCAAGTTGAACACTCTGCTGACGATCAGATAAATAGGACCTCAACCATTCAAGCAAAGTCCCCCTAAAGCCATAAGTAGGAAGTTTGCGTAACAGTATCTCATGGTCAACACAATCAAATGCTTTAGTGAGATCACAGAACACTGCCGCAGCTACCTGATTGTTACTCGGTGAAAGGTACATATTTTCAAGAAAAGAAAATATTGCATCATTTGTACCTTTTTTTGGTTGAAATCCAAACTGGGAAGCTGTTAGGATCTTGTGTTTACAAAGAAATACCTGCATTCTATTTTTAATTAATTTCTCAACTATTTTAGAGATAGTAGGACGTAGAGACAGATCACGAAAACTATTTGGAGAATCTGTTTCACCTCCTTTATATGCAAGAATTACTCTAGCCATTTTCAGAGACGAAGGAAAAGATCCCATTACAATCGAACTATTAATTGCATCTGCCAAGATTTCAAGAACCCAGTTAGGAAGGTGAAGAAGCAGTTTGACAGAGATACCATCCCACCCGATAGAATCCTTGTTCTTAAAGTCATGGAGCACTCCATGAATCTCAGCAGAATCGACCGGCGTAAAAAAGAAGGTATCAGGGATAAAAACATCATCCATGAAGCCCAGTGGATCCGTCCCAAGGACCCTCCACGGTATCAGCCACGAAGCAATGGAACAATAATAATCATTGAGATGATTAGGATCCAGTTCAGGAGTCACCCGATGAGAATCATGTCTTCCCGAAAGATCATTAACAATCGACCATGACTCTCTCTGTCTGTTTGAAGACCGCAGTATCCTTTGTCTATAATATTGTTGTTTTGCAACCTTTAAAACTCTTATGTATATTCGTCGATAATTATTAAAATAGAATATGAATGAGGCATTGTTACCAGCATATTTTCTAATTGTATGCAGGCAACGCATGTTTCTTGATGACACTTTCAATCCTTTAGTAATCCATGGTTTCTTTATTTTATTCTTTATGTCCTTCAAAGGAAATGCAATATTGAAGAAGTATATTAATCTATTATGGAACTCTTTTAAGGGATCTGAAGAATTCAATATACAATCCCAGCTATTTGTTGCACATAGGTGTGAAAATCTACTGTAGTTATGTTGACCAAAACTCTTCCACGTTTTTTTTACAATCTTTCTTGTTGGCCCTAAAACGTTTCTTAAGTCGATCAGGTCCGCTCCCCACGCAATAATGAGCAATTTGTTTAATTTTATAAATTAGTCTTTAGTTGTTAGAAATATAATTTTAGTTTAGTTTTTGGATAGTGAGTTAAATATAGCATTTAATTTAGTGATAAGCAATATGAGTTAAAATGACATACATACAGTATGGCCTCTTTGCTCCTATATCGTAAATATAAATAAATATTCAGGAAAATAACCTTTACCCAAAATGTAGCCAGCGAAAAGAGATGGAGTGAACACTATTGTTTATGGAAAACACTTTTATCATAATACCTTTAGTGGCTGGCTTTATTTCGTAAATAGCTTGACGGAGGTTTTGCTTGAGTGTGTCAATTGTTTGTGGATCGTTGGAGTAACAATGGCCCTTTATATATCTTCATAAAAGAGAACCCAGCAGCATCAATCGCACTTACACGATGACCTATTTATGTTTCCCAAACGACTGATAATTTACGAAACTTAGTGTACAAAAGATGGATTGTTTGATGACTTGTGTGGCATGTTGTGTGTCATCCTGCTGAATTCAAAATCAGTTAAAGTTCAGTTCGCCAAATTGCACCTACAAAAAATCTGTTATCATGTCCTAGCAATCTACGTTCACTTGGTAGACCCTGCGCCATTCCAAAAAATAGTATGGACCGGTGATGCCACTATGCCAAAATAAATTTGAGGATGCACTGGCTTTTTGACGACTAAGTGTGGATTTTCAGAATTCCAAATCCTACAGTTTTTCTTCTTAACATAGCGTCTAAGATGGAAATATGGTTTTTTAACTTAGACCAGAGGAAGGAGTTCAAGTCATTACATATAGAGTGTGGTAGTGTATGGGGCAGAAGCCTGGACTTTTACTCAGCAGAACATGAAGAGAATAGAGACTTCTGTAATGTGGACGTAAAGAAAAACTGCAAAGACAAGGTACACCGATAGAAAGACCAATAAAAGTGTGATAGAAACAGTGAGGGAAGAAAAATGCTTGATAAAAGAAATGGGTGGAGGAAGGCAAAATTTATTGGACATATTCTGAGACATCATTGTTTGAAGGATACATGCAATGAAATGAAAAGATCTGCTGGAAAGAGAGCCATGGTTACGACGACAAAGCAACATCGTCTTTAGACTGTTATGATAATGACGATGATGATATGTATATATTTTATTTCTTTTAATTATAGATGATTCATTATTGACATGTCATATGTCTAGAGACCACAGAAGAAATGTTGAAGATCTCTGCCTCTTCTATAGATAGTATCTATAGCGACATTGTTCCTCAGAAATTGTTTCATTAGTTCATTTGCTTGCGACGTTTAATCGCAAACCTGTTTAAGCTGAAAAGCACAAACTTTACGACATTTTCCAGCCTATAGGCATCAATGATGTTACTTTCTTCGGTCAAATTACTTTCTTCGAACTTACCAATATGTGTTTTGTCCTTACTTAATAATCATTCATAGTTTCGTAGCTATTTAAATGATGCCAAGGTCTTGGGAAATAATATTGATGTCATTGACTTAGATGACAAGCTGGTTTGCTGTATCAGTTAATAACATTACCGTTAGGTGCCACCTTTTCCGTCCAATATCAGGGAAATGATACTCGAAAAGAACCGCGTGCGTAGACTAGACTAGCTCAACGCACCGGAAACCCCACCGACAAAAGAGACGCACACAGACTCATCAAACAAGTACGATCCGCCCTACAAGAACTCCGCAACAATCGTTGGGAGGAGCGCCTGCAAACCCTGCCGTCTAGCAAATGGCAAAAGCCCTTCGCTCCCAAAAACTTCCGATATCCCCGATTCACGGCCGTAACGGTGTCGTATACACGGATGCGGAGAAAGCTACTGCATTCGCAGATCATCTGGAGTTGCAATTCAGCCCGCATTATAACAGCGTTGATCTGTCGTATGTAGCAAGAACGCACCGCTACGTCAGGGGTGCGTTTCGCGCCACCTCAGACACAACTATCGAGCCTACAACTTTCGAAGAAGTTTCCCAAATAATCAAATCATTAAAAAATAGAAAAGCTCCGGGATATGATGGAATCTCCAACGTAGCCCTGAAAAACCTCCCCCGCAAAGCCGTGGTATTCCTAGTTACGATTATGAATGCCATGATGCGATTTCAACATTTTCCTTCCATGTGGAAACTTGCCGACGACATTATCAACATCCCGAAACCCAGCAAAGATCCGCTGTTCCCTCAGAACTGATTCAGAAAAGGCTAACTTCTTTCACCTCAGAAAATAATATCCTCCCGGATGAGCAATTCAGTTTCAGACACCAGCACTCCACCACAGACCAAGTCCTTCGTGTGGTGGAAAAAATCACCGAAGGATTTAATAAAAACAAGTCAACTGGTGCAATATTTCTTGACATTGCTCAAGCCTTCGATAGGGTTCGGCATGCGGGCCTCCTAAACAAACTTCTATCATTTAATTATCCTCTCCCTCTGATTCTGCTAATCAGTTCATACCTGCAACAGAGGAAGTACCAGGTCAAACATCTGGGAGCCAGATCTAGAACGTACCCAGCCACGGCTGGTCTCCCGCAGGGTTCTGCTATCTCCCCTCTGCTGTACAATATATTTGTCGCAGACATTCCGACAGCCCCCCTAAACGTGACATACGCACTGTACGCAGACGACACTACCATCCTCAGCAGCTCCACTCAGCCGAGGATAATAACCGAACGACTTCAGACCGCCGTAGTCGAGCTGCAATCATGGTATAGGAAATCCCTTCTGGCCATAAACCCCGATAAATGTTCAGCTGTCCTATTTTCCAAGAGGAGACACACACCTCACGAACACATTTCATTAGACAACCGTCTAATCCCCTGGCAAGATTCCGCCAAATACCTCGGGGTTTTCTTCGACAAACACTTAACATGGCGCCCCCATGACGATCACGCCCGAAAAAAAGCCTCGATGTTCATCCCGAAGCTGTTCCCACTTCTAAATAGAAATTCCAAATTGTCCATGAACAATAAGTTGCTCATGTACAAAGTCATTATCCGGCCAGCCTTGACCTATGCATCACCTGCATGGGCCACCGCGGCCGCAACACACATCAAGACCCTTCAAATCATCCAGAATAAAATTCTGAGAATGGTTACCGGGGCGCCATGGTTCATCCGAAACAGTCAGATTCACTCTGATCTGAAAATGCCTTCAATACTTGAGTTTATAACTCAACTAGCCACAATTCAGTTCGCAAAAGCCGCTTCTCACCCAAATGCTCTTCTCCGTAGTGCCACCGACTACGACGAGCAACTTCCACATAAGCATAAGCGTCCAAAGCTTATACTGATACGCTAACGCCCCCACGGCAAAAACAGAATGGAAACGTTCATACCCAAAAAGTCATTGTCTGTAAATATTTCCGACGGAGGTATGGACTAAGGTCCTGTACTCCCAGGGAGGGGGTTTTAGTGAGTACAGTCTCACAGTACCTCGATATCCCACGGCACCTACGGGGCCGTGAATGGGGTCTGCATGAGCATTTCCCCCTCCTGTATCAAAAAAAAAACCGTAAGGTTATATGCACTGTATTAGTTTAAAAAAATTAAACGCTTATCTCTATTACTTTTTGTTTCGTTGTCTAATTAGCGAATATTTGTGAAAAAAAATTGGCATATTTTCAAGGGGAAAACGTTTTTGCGCACACTTCCTACTATTATGCACTTTCTAAAATTCTTTTTTTATTTTTCCTTGGAAAATATTGCTAATGTATCTAAATTTTGGTTCTAGGTGGTACCCATAACATTGTGGTCAGGCTACCTGATGGCAGCCTCATGCTGACACAGCTTACTCCAGAAGAATACGTGAGTTTGGGGTTGGATAAATAATTTATTAATTTTTTGTTTGATGTTTTTGTTATTTTATTATACATGTAAGATAAAACTTTTATTTCTTTGACAAATATTGTAACGTATAATAGATTTTGATAATACATATGTGTGTTCCGTAGAATTTTAGTATGTTAGATTATGTTTGAACATATATTTTCTATAAATTTTGATCTCATACTTAATAATACATTTTTAGTAAAAACTGTTTTTTTCTTGCCCCTTGACTTCAAAACCATATTGATAAAAGTCTGGACGCAGCAAGTGCGTTATGATAGTGAATTTTCATCAAAATGTTTTAAATAGCAAATATGTGTTTCTTTTAAGAAAGCAGACATCAAATTTGGTTACCAGTATAACATATAAAGTAGAAAAAATGTACTGTGTCTCATGAAAATAACTTTACTGTTTGAAAATGTACAAAAATTTTTCGAAAATATACTTTAAATGTTCCCGAAAAACTAGTTTTCTGGCCATTGAACCTTATAGGTTAATAGCAAATTCAGCTATTCAAATTTGATGCATTCAATAAAAATTCGCTACCATAACGCACTTGCTGAGTCCCGAATTTATTTTCTTACAAACATTCGTGGTCGAAATTCCATACTTTTAAGGTCAGCTCAGAACTGATACTAACGGGGGGGAATCCGTCTGTCAAAATAAATCATTGTTTAATCTATTTCAACTGAGCAGATTTTCCTGGCTAAAAAAAACTAAAAAACATAATTTATTAGTTATTTATTAATTTATTATTTAGTTAAGTAAGTGTTCAAATTGTTGACCACCAGCTTCCATACAAAAGTACAAATTTTGTTCAAAACGAGCTCTGACATTGTGGAACATTTGTGGAGTTATTAGACGTCATTTTTCAACAATTCATCATCGTAATTCTTCCAGAGACTCCGGTTCTATTGCGTAAATTCTACTCTTTAAATATCCCCATAGAAAGAAGTCTAAAGGAGTTAAATCCGGTGATCTAAGGGGCCACTCAATAGCACCTCTACGCCCAATCCATTGTCCTGAAAACTCTCTGCTCAAAAACTCCCTAACACGTTGTGAAAAATCCCGAGGAGATCCATTGATTTTCTTGATAGCGATCATCAACAATGTCAGTTAGTAGGGGGGGTAAATGATATCTTCTAGTAACTCCAAATACGTTTCGCCACCCAAATTGCCATCAAGAAAAATTGGTCCGCTTAAACGGTCTCCAAAAATGCCAGTCCAGACATTCAATTTCTGTGGAGTTTGAGTGTGGACTTCGCGGAAATTTCTTGGATTATTATCTGCCCAATAACGACAATTATGACTATTGACTGTAGAGTTTAATAAAAACGTACACTCGTCTGAAAAACAGATATGGAACAGAAAGTTCCAGTTATCAGCTATTCGTGCAGTCATAACTTCACAAAACTCCAGCCGCCGATCAAAATCATCTTCATTCAGTTGTTGTACAAGATGAATTTTATACAGGTGAAATTTATGACGCTTTAATATTCACTGAATAGTTCTTCTTGTGATGTACAGTGGCCAATTTTCTCGTGCTCAAAGTTGGGTCTGCAGCAATTTGTCCTAAAACTTCAATCTCAGTAGTCTCATTTCTAACCGGAAATTTGTTGGCTACTGAACCACTTTGTCGAAACTTTGCAACTAACTCCAAAATGTATTTTCTGTTAACATGTCTGTTCAGATGTGGTTCATTAAACAAATTTGCGGTACGGTTGGCACAGTCATCGTTTTTGAAAAAAAAGAGTAATTATTTCAACTATTTCTTCTACAGAATACACCATTGTAAAATTAAATTTCGGTAGTACTATCAAGTATCAAACCGACCGATGAACTGAAATAATAAAGCGCATTTCTCTCATTCTGATAAGAAATGTTCTGATAGTCAATTTTTTGTTTACAAACCAAAAAAACATTGACTATCAGCACATTTCTTATCGGAATGAGTGAAATGCGTTTTTGCATCTACAACTGTGACAAATTTTTAAACGAGTTGATAAAACTTCCAAAAAATTTAGTGTGCTGAATTCAGAAAAGAAAGAGCTTTCAAATGATGTAACACTCGACCCATCTTCCCTATTTAAAATATAAGGCTTGTTATCACCACCCTTAAGGGGTTGATGTGACAAAGTTGAGTTTTATGTCAAAACATGTCCCACTCAAGATTAAAATTGACGTGTTTCAGCGTTTCTTAAAAAAAATATTCTCTGGGCGCAAATCGGTCTGTTTCTTTTTCAATGCGCCACCCTATATATATATATATATATATATATATATATATATATATATATATATATATATATATATATATATAAACATATAAAAAGTGAAACTGACCCCGGATATGTGTTCTCAGGGGCCTAATTAGTGCTCATTTGAAGGAATTTTTTCAAAATTCAAAAGTCGGGATCTAATTAGTGAATTTTTTAAAAGAAAATTCACTAAAACACACTTTTTTTCCATCTATTAAAGGTCCTAACATATAGAGCTTTCTACAAAATATATACTCAAAGTTGGCCAGATAAAGCTTAAGGCAGATAAGAGGAGTTCAATATAATAAAGCAAAACAAAAAATATAATAAATGACAGCCATGGAAACTTATGACTAGAAAAAGCAGATATGGCTTCACCCTGGAAAGCACCTCTACAATAACTGTATGACTGGGAGATAATTAATTGTGGAGAAGATTACATAGAGACGAAGGAAGATAAACCTAGACAATCTGAGTCCGCGCCAGAGGCGGATACAGAAAATCCATTCCGGTGCGAGGGGTGGGGTGGTGTGGTGGATGTATAGGTTTTAAAGTACCTCTACCACCCTAGCTGCTACACCCTAAGCGGTGCCATGCAGCACGCTTCTCGAAATTCGATCCTCATATACTTTTTAATGTGTGTGCAAATAACATTTTAATGTAAAATGACCAAAACAATAATTCAAGGAAGATCTATTGACGGAGCGAGACAAAATTCAAGGTATGTTTGTATATCCACCTATAAATGCCTATTTATTGTTTTATAGTCACATAGAACTTTCTGATCATCCAAGCTCGTGGGGAGGGGTCATAAGCCCACCACCCCCTACCCCCTCTTTCCTTGAATCCGCCACTGGTCTGCCTGTTACATGAGAAGCATTTGAGAATACCCTCTGGTGCAGACGTATTAACAACGGAACTTTTGAAAAGTTTTGATGAAATTAAAAACTTTTTCAACTGCTCACAAAACTTCACCATGAGGTGGGGTTGCTACAAAAGTATTCTTCTAAGCATGTGCTTATTTCAACTGGTCTGGAGCATGTTTTTTTTCTTTTTAATTTGCCATCTGAATCCTGGTCTTGAATAAAAAATCCGAAGTTTAAGAAAACATCTTGAAGGTAAATTAACTGGTAACAAATAGCTACCGAAACACGTGAGCGTACATTTTTGAAATGAATTCGTTACATTTTTTTTTTACCCTGTCAAACTGTTTTTGGCAACCTGATCGAGCAAAGGCCAGTTAAAAACAAGTCAGTTTCATTTGTTGTTGCAGTGACATTGCTAATATAAAGATACCTTGAAATTGTTTTTATTAATGTGTAATGTAGTTTAAAATGAGTTTATTGAAATCTGAAATGAGTTTATTTACCGTAATTTCTGTAACTAAAATATTTTGAATAATGACATCAACAGTCTTAGAAGTGCTACCCATAAAAATTGAAATCCATCATTTTTTCAGTCTCTGATTAAAGCTTTTTCTTTTTAAAATTAAATAGTAAATAATAAATATAAAATTCTGGACGCAGCAAGTGCATTATGGTAGTGAATTTTCATAAAAATGTTTTTAATAGCAAATATGTGTTTTTTTTTCCAGAAAGCATGCATCAAATTTGGTTACCAGTATAACCTATATAGTAAAAACAATGTGCCATGTTTCATCAAAATAACTTTATTGTTTAAAAACGTACAGAAATTTCCGAAAGTAAACTTAAAATGTAATCGAAAAAATCCGTTTCTTGGTCAACCTTATATGTTAATAGCAAATTGAGGTTTTCAAATATGAACCATTTAATCAAAATTCGCTACCATAACGCACTTGCTGCGTCCAGAATTTCTTAACTTACAAACATGCATTATATTTCGATGGAAAATGCAAAAACAAGGCGTTTTCCACTAAAAAAAATAATATTATTTGTATCACCAACGACTTATGGGCCAGCCTGTGATGGTAGCAATAATTTTTTAAGGTGTAGCTCAAGACACCGTGTAATTAATGTATACAATATTTTTTCAAATCTTGTATAATAACGGATATATTGAGCTTTATTGATTTTTTACGAAAATTCTACAAAAATTATATACCATTAAACGATAAATTCTATAGCTAAGGCTACTGCCAAGCATCAGAGAAAGGGTCTATTTGAAATGAATTTTCTGGAAATATTTTAGTAAAATGAAGGGCAATGACGGTTGAAACTAAGACTTCAGGGTTTGTAAAACATTCTTCTTAAGACATTTTCTTTCCATAGCCCGTATTAGATTCAAGTTCTTTGCCTAAATGTTGTGAATTTTGACGTTTTAAATTGTCACTTTGACGTTTTGAGGAAAACCCCAATTTATTTTTCTTTAAATGCCCATAACTTTTTTGTCTTTTAACCTACAGAGCTAAATTTTGGTAGGCATCTCACCTATAATGACATAAACCAGCGCACCAATTTTGGTTGCCCTTACTTTGTTAATTCCGGAGATATAATTTTTTTTTAAGGAAAACCCAAAATTTTCCGGGAAAACCTGGGCCGATTTTCCTGACTAACGAACTTATCCAAGCCATTTGCAAAAGGAAGGTATTCACCAAATTTAATCAAAATCGGCCCATTATTTTTTGAGTTATCGGTGTGATACACATATATATCATATATATATATATATATATATATATATATATATATATATATATATATATATATATATATATATATATATATATATATATATATATATATATATATATATATAAACATATAAAAATTGAAACTGGCCCTGGGGGGCCTAATTAGCGCTCATTTGAAGAAATTTTTTCAAAATTCAAAAGTCGGGATCTCCTCATTAGTGAATTTTTTTAAGAAAATTCACTAAAACAACGAGCATAAGGATTGATTATTGCTGAAGCAGGGCATGTGGCTATTTCTTACTAAATAACTATCTGGTCAGATCATATATATGTAACAACTTTCAATGTAAAAGTTATTTTGGAGCTCGATTGATAATCACAAACTGATTTATTGTCAATATTGACAATCTGACTAAATACTAGAAACTATTGTTGTACTTTGCTCCTGAATATATAAGCTAAACAGTTGTTATGATTACCTAAAGGTCGAACTAGTACAGTTATCTATCTAAAGTGTCAGAATTTTGTACTAAGGGTCTAATAAACATGAACTTTTGGTCGAAATCAACCCAGAGAGAGTAAGTATTAATTTTAATAACACTTTTAAACATTTCCGATTGTTCAAAAACATTGTTTAAACTAATTAAGAAACAAAAACAACATAATTAATACCAGGAAAAACCGCTACTAAGCAGTGGCGATTTCTCCTAGTGAGCTAGGTGTGCGCCGCACACCCTAAAATATAATTAAAATGTGCACTGTTAAATATGTTTTATTTCTTTTTCCCTTAGTCTTAATACACTACATATGTTATGACAATCGATTTAATTTACTTATTTGATTTCATAAAGTCGGTTAATAGTGACTTGGAATGAAGTCGGCACCACGTCTTCATTCAGAAAATATGAGTAGGTCAATAGCAACTGGGAATGAATTCGGGTCGGGTTAGGTGTGCGTTGTTATTTCCGAACAACTTCACTCGACAGAGCTGTATTGGTATACAATACAGTCCCCCACCCATGTGTTTAAAATAGTAAGGAAATACCATTGCTTTTAACACTGCAGTGAGCAGTAAAAATACAGCTCAAGACAAATGAATGGAACGCCGGTTTAACAAACGTTGTGATAGCATTATTTACAAACATTACAACTGCGCTTGCCTGGACCACAGTATTCTAGAATTAAAGACTATAATACATTTTAGTAAATTTTCGTAGAAAAAATTCACTAGAGGGGAGATCTCGACTTTTGAATTTTGAAAAATTGTTTGCAAATGAGCGCGAATTAGGACCCCTAGAACCCATATCCGGGGTCAGTTTCAATTTTTATATATAAGAATTTAATTTGAGTCAAGTTTTAAAATATAGAAATTTTTGATTAAAATGAAGAAACTGATTTCAAGTACCATCCATATTTCTAGAAATTGTAATGGTACATAATGAGGTGAGGTAATTTTGGAGATTAGAAATCAGATGACAGAACTTTGGAACAATTGACATTTAGATTAAAATTTAGTCAAAATTGCATCATTTGCAGTCACAAGTTTAGACTTATTTGTAAGATGCTTTGTACTATTTATATAACAATAAACTATAAACTATATATATATATATATATATATATATATATATATATATATATATATATATATATATATATATATATATATATATATATATATATATATATATATATATATATATAGGTATCACACCGATAACTCAAAATATAATCGGCCGATTTTGATAAAATTTGGCACGTACCTTCCTTCTGTAAATGTATTGGATAATTTCGTTAGTCAGGAAAATCGGGCGAGTTTCTCCGGGAAAATTTTGAGTTTTTATTCGAAAAAAATTTGTATCTCAAAAAATAAAAAAGATAAGATAACCAAATTTGGTAGGTAGGTTTACGATATAAAAATTAAACTATACACCAAAATTTAGATTTCTATGTTGCAAGATAAAAAAGTTATAATAAAATATTTTGTGCCAGATCATTTCTATGAAAATTTACTACCATAACGCACTTGCTGCATCCAGGATTTTTACACATTTTATGTGGGAAATTAATTTATTTATCTACGTATCATTCCCATATAGGTCGAATATATATATATATATATATATATATATATATATATATATATATATATATATATATATATATATATATATATATATATATATATTGTATAGTACATAAATGCCGTGTTATCAATCCTGTTTTAGTTTATATATATATATATATATATATATATATATATATATATATATATATATATATATATATATATATATATATATATATATATATATATATATATGTACATTTAGTGTTAATAATTTTTAAAACCACCACTAACAGCAACTCGTTACCGCACACCCGAACATTTTGGTCAGGAGACGCCACTGCTACTAAACATTTGTTTACAATTGCATAACCTGAATATTAACTTATTAGCCTAACTATTAATCGGTTTTTTTTTCAGTAATTAATTTTGATAGTATTTTAGAAGGTGGGTCCGAACACCTGCGGGATTTTCAAACTGATTTCTAATTGTTGACATATTTATTTATAAAAAAAAAAAGAATTATACATTAGCGATTTGATTTTATAATTTTAGCAATAAAAAATCCTACAGAATCAGTTTTATCGTCTGGTCCAAATCGTCGTACATACTGTCTCTCCTCTTCAGTTAATGTAGATCCTGGCCAACCAGGGCCACCCATAGAATCGTCTGCTGGAACGAGTTTAAGGTTCGGGAACGTTTTCAATGCCCAAGCTACAATATTTTCATTTTCTGATAACGTTATTGTACAGGTGCTGTAGACTAAAACTCCATTCTTTTTCAGAAGACTTACAGCCTGTTAAAAAAAATTATTTGTAATAAAATGTTTACACTGTTGTTAGATGTCGCCATAAAAAACAATGCTTACCTGGAACTTGTTGTTCTGAAAGAGTGTATATTTGTGTTTAAATAAACTGAATAGTTAACCTGATATCTGGATATTTGCTCTAATTTGACCAGGTGATGTATATGGGTTTGTAATAAAATGAAATTGTAATGATCTATACAGAGCCTAATTCAAAGATAGTACTGTTTGGTTGTTAAATGATTCATTTGTTTTGTCAGATGCACATGTAATTGTTATTTGCATTTTATTTTTCTATTTAATATATAGTTTAGAAAGGGATGGTGAGATTGGTGGATGGCTGATTGTTTACTTAATCTGCGAGTATTTCTTCCCAGTCAACATATTTGTGACATTAATGTACATGCGATATGGCACTAGTGGAAATGTGTATCTTAATCTTTGTAATATCTCTGTGATATGTATGCTATGAAAACATCACAAACTATTATTATGGAACATCTATGTGATATCTAAAATGTAGGTTAGGTTAGGTTTGATTGTGAGTGGGCCATACCTGTCCCTCCACCGCGACCATACGGTCTATTGTGGCTCACGCCTAATAGTCTATATTTCGCCCAACAAAGCCAGCCTCCTGCAGAGGTCGCTAATCTTTGTGAGCGAAAGTTGATCCAGATCCTCCGGAGCAAGCTTTATCTTGCCAAAGAGCAGGTATCTAGTCCTGTCCGCTGCCGGACAGGAACACAGTACATGCTCTGCTGTCTCGTCACTCTCCATACACAGCCGGCACTCGGTCTCCTGACCGATTCCAATACGGTGCATGTGGTGACGCAAGCGGCAGTGTCCTGTATACAGGCCAACTAGAGTACTCAGTTGTTGTCTGTTTAACTCTAGAAGTTTTTTAGCCCTTGACGCAGACAGGCCATTTATGAAGGCCTTAGAGTGAGCTAATCCTGGAAGATTTTGCCAATACTGGATTGTCATTCTTTCTGTCCAGGTCTTTAAGGTGCGTTTTGCTGTGCATGATGTTATCTCCAGCACCGGTTCTGGTCCGACAAAGTCTCTCTGGACACCACTCCTGGCAAGCGCGTCGGCATCATGGTCCGAGTGACCCGGTATCCAGACCAGCGACACCTCATTACAGCTGCCCAGTTTGTTAAGGGCATATTTACAACTCCATACCATTTTTGATTACACCGGTAGGAACCAAGAGCCTTTATTGCAGCTTGGCTATCTGCATATATCTTTATCGATTTGTGTGTGCACTGGTTTTTTATACTTTCCCTTGCACACATCTCGATAGCATACACTTCTGCCTGGCGTATGGTTGCGTACTTGCCGATGCTAGCTGATAGTCTAGCATCAGTGTTGTCCCCATATGCGCCGGCTCCTACTCCCATATTGGTTTTGGAGCCGTCAGAGTACCAGCAGAGATCGGCTTTCAATAGGGTCGTTTGATTTCGCTCCCAGTCCTCCCTTTCCGGGAGGACGGTCTTGACAGACAGATCTTTGTAGGCATCAAGTCTGAGACCATTCCCAGAATCCCATGACCTTCAATGTCATCGAGGAGTCCGGACCCTCTGAGACTGATTTCCTTCGGTATACTGTCCGCCGTTTGTTTTAGTCTGTACATTGTTCACCTCGCCACCCTCTCCAACCATATGTGAAGAGGTGGAATATTAAGGAGGGCCTCCAGAGCGGCTGATGGTGCGGTGCTTATCGCTCCCGTTATCATCAGACAAGCTTGTCTCTGTAGATGAGCTAGTTTGGCCCTCACGATACCACGAAGTGCCTTAGGCCACCAAACTATGGCTCCATATGTTATCATTGGTCTGATAACCACTACATAGAGCCAGTACATCTGTTGGGGGTTTGTTCCCCGGTTGTTTCCACAGTTTCTCCGGCATGTCCACAGGGACAGTTTAGACCTGCGGATTACATTCTCTAACTGTATGTCCCAGTTGAGCTTCTTATCTAGGGTAACCCCCAGATATTTTGCTTGTTCCGAAAATGGAATCGTTTTCCCCATAAGAATAGGTGGGTTTAATTTATCCAACCTTCTTGTTCTGGTAAATGGAACAATGATCGTTTTGCGGGGGTTCACAGACATCAGTTCCCTCCGACACCAATCATTCACTACACTTAGTGTCTCCTGAAGAGTACTTGCTAGTTCCTCCTCATATTTGCCCCTAATCATTATGACTAGATCATCAGCATACGCCTGGACCTCAACCTCCCACAGTCCGAGGATAGCCAGCAAATCGTCCACAAAGAGAGACCACAGCAGGGGTAAAAGAACTCCCCCCTGAGGGCACTCCCTTGCAGCCCTGAAGCCGACCACCTCCCCCTGCAGCGAGGCAATAACGGTCCGATTGTGGAGCATGCTTCCGATCCAGCCGCAAATGGTAGGTTCCACCCCTCTAGCGATAGTGGCTTCGTAGAGGGAGATAGGTAATGCATTGTTGAATGCTCCTTCAATGTCGAGAAATGCAGCCACTGCCACCTCCCCGTTATCCAGGGAGTGTGTGATCTTCTCGACGAGGTTATTGAGTGCTAACTCAGTAGATTTGCCAGTTTGGTAGGCATACTGGTGGGTATTAAGGGGGTTGATGACTAAGATGCTCCCCCTAATGTGTCCGTCCAGTATTTTTTCCAATCCCTTCAAGAGGAATGATGTAATACTTAGAGGTCTCAGTGATGTGGGTAGGAGGTCATTACGTCCCAATTTGGGAATGTAAACCCCCTAATCACCGTCCAGCTGGATGGAATATAGTTCCAAACCACACTGGTTCTATACAGCCTGATTAGGAAAGGTAGGAGAATCTCCAGTCCATTTTGTAGAAGGACCAGTACCACCCCATCCTCCCCTGGCGCCTTGAATGGCTGGAAATGTTTCACAGCACACTCCACCGCCGAGGCCGTAACTATTCTCCGAGCAACCCGCCAGTCCTCCCTCCGAGGGCGTTTAAATCGACCCTTGGCTGGCCGGACATCTTCGTTGCTCAGGATCAGACAATCTGGGAAGTGTGTGTGTGCTAAGAGCTCTAACGTTTCTTTCCGTGATTTAGTAAAGGAGCCATCTGGTCGTTTTATCGATCCCAGTTCCTGGACACGGTCGCGTGGGAGATTTCTGTGGATTCTGGCGCTGCTGGGCAAATTAGAGATGTCCCCCCGCAGAACCTCCTCCAGGATTCCCTCTTAGCGTTTCTTATCTCTTTGTTGTAATGTGTTAGAGCGGATTTATATTGTTCCTAGTTGCCTGTTGTCTTAGCACGATTGAAGAGACGTCTCACTTCTCTTCGTAGTTTTTCAAGGTGATTGTTCCACCCTCGACTATCTTTTTTTGACTTCAGTGGATAATTTTCGTGATATGCTGAGACCACAGTATCCCTTACCTGTTCTGCTGCAATCTCAATCTCTTCACGATCCCTCACTGTGTGGATAGCGGACACAAGTTGGGTGGCAAGGGATTGCTTGTACCCCTCCCAATCCGTCCTCCTCGGGTCGCGATACTCCACCACAAGTCTAGGGCTTGTTTCAATCTCAAATAGGATGTGGGCATGGTTCGAACATGAGGGTTCAGACGACGCCCTCCATTTGAGAATTTTGGAGCTCAACAGCCTTGAGCTGATCGTAATATCTAAAACCTCTCTTCGATTGACCGTTAGAAAGGTGGGTTCCGAGCCTATGTTGTTGAAAACCAGCTTCTCCCCTAATATGTATTCAAATAGTGACTCACCTCGTCTGTTAGTGTCTGCGCTCCCCCAAACCAGATGATGGGAGTTCGTATCACACCCCATTACAAGGTGATAATTGTTCCTCTTGCAGTAGGTGATCAATTTCCGCACCTCTGCTGGAGGTGGTTGTTCTGCATCTCTGTCTCCGGGGAAATAGGCCGAACAGGCCACTACTCTCAGCCTGGTCCCCCCGGTTGTGATCATGAGATGGATGGCTACCATGTCCTTGGTGCAGTATTCTGATAGTGTAAAATACTGCAAGTTGTTTCTGATCCAGATACAGGCTCTGGGGTTGGTACCAGAGCTCACCTCTACCATCTTACCAGAAGTGTTACCCAGCCCTTTAGTTCGGTCCGACCTGGCGTTCCAGGGCTCTTGGAGAAGAGCAATGTCTATCTGCTCCTCCTTTAATTTCATGCTAAGGAGGTATGTCGCTGCCTTAGCATGATGCAAATTTGCCTGTATGCACCTAATAGGTCTCGTGAAAGGATGTATCCTGCCACCTCCTCTATTGGGGCCCATTTTTTTTTGGTGGATTTGATTCCCCCTGCGGTGCCACTTTCCGAGGGAATAGCCGGCGGTGATTGATCCCCCCCCCCCCCCCCACTCTCGAAAGGGCCCGCTACATTATACAGTGAGGAGGAGGGATATTCAGAGTGGATAATGCCTCACCTCACTGAACGTCCTCCTGACAGCACCCTCTCGGGGCTTTTTTGCCCTCTGTTGTGGTGTGCTGCCGTCAGACCGGAGTCGCTTTCCGCTGACGGCGCCCTCAGTAGCGGCATCAGACTCCTCGGGTCGTTTTATCGTACCCTCTAAAATGTAACTTTATTTAAAGTTAACAATCTTGCCAAGAAGTATATCGCTGTTATAAAGCTAAGATATCTACTGGATATTACAATTTACATGTATCATGCACATCGCGAAAGCTACATCTCCAAGTTATGCCTATAGATGGTTTAGACAATATTAAGGCATACCTTTAATATAAATAGGTTTGTTATGTTATAACTGTAACATAACCTTACTTAAATTTCTCTCTAGTGGAGAGTTTGTTTCTGTTATGTTTTGTTTCTTGTACCAAGTTTGTGTGATGTTTTAAAACAGTAAGATTGTGTGTTAATACATTAATCATCGTTGTTAATATAAGCAATTGCTGTTTACTTTTGACATATTGATACAAATATAAAACAGTGTATACCATTATAGCATAACCCTTAATGTTCTGTATTTTTTAAGTGAAATGTTTCACGAAATATATATTTTTCGTGCAAATAATCTGAAGTTTGGTTATTATATTCAAGCGCGCTAGTACAAGACGAAAATATGGTCATTTTATTTTTGTTGTAACATTTTCTTTAATTTCCTGTGTATTTATACCATTTTATTATAAACTGTCATATAACAGTTTACTAAGATAAAAGTGATTGCTTTGTTAAAAAAATAAACACTACAGGAAAACATTTTAGGGCTCTAATAAATTACACTGTACACATAAATTAGATATCTATAAATATATCAGTACACAATAATTATATCACGAGGTTTAGTTACCAGTAATAAATTTTTACTTCAAACATCACAAAACGACATACTGGTAATATAATTAGATAGCATCAACTACATCTCTTAGATATGACTGTTACATAACCGTGCCGTGCCTGAGATATCACAATGTGATATACCTGCGACATACTAATAAGGAAGCTTTGTTGCTGACATCTAACATATTCAAGCAACTCTCATTTATGTTACATAGTATATCGCTATGATATAAATGTCTCATTTGGTATATGCCATGTACATTAATGTGATGTAACTGTGTTGACTGGGTTGTTTTATTTTAAAAGTTACGGTAATTACACTAACGAGCAAAAGCTTGGGTGAGCAACATTTACACTTCTATGGCACCTTATTAGTTGATAAATAAATAAATAAATAAAAGCAGTAGAGTTTCAAATACAATAAATGAAATAGCAAACAGACACAAGAAAGAGGTGCAGAAAATTACATCAATAAAATTATCAAATGGTTTAACCACTAAAAACGGTTCACTAATTGTGGAAGCCTTCAAATAATTTTTTTGTTAGTTTCAGGTAAAGACTTAATACAGGGAACAAAAACATAAGTGGGCACACCTATAAAAGGGACAAAGTTTTTTTGTTTTTGTTTCTTTAACGTCGGCCTATTTCCGCGACTATGGCCAATCACCGACGCCAGGGAGCAGTTTCACCTCACTATCCTGGAAATTTTGCGAACCCCTGCATTTCTGTAAGGAATGTTGGGATCTTTAATGTGCCCAACATCGCATGGACACGGGACCGACGGCTTTACGCCCCCTCCGAAGGGCGGAACGTACAGACATTCAACTTGCTCAAGTACAATGCCAGAACCTCGGTTGATATAAATGTTACAGTTTGTACTGAAAAAGTGAAATGAGTATCCTGGGATCGAACCCAGTACCCTTCGGTTCAGAGGCACACGGTCCTACCCCTGAACCACCGAGGTTCTGACAAAGTTTGTTCAAATACTTTTTATTTAAAGCCAGTTACAAACAATGAAGTCATAGAAGTTAAGTTAACTTCCTTAAAAAATAATTCTGTACGTGGTGAAGGTAGCATAACATCTTACTATGTTAAAATAGCACACCTATTTTTGTGGCAGGGGCTTTGGTAATTATAATAAACAAAATATTTGAGATTGGAAAAGTTCCACTGCAATTAAAATAAGGTGTTGTTATGCTACTGCACAAAACAGGGGACCAACTGCTAATGGAAAACTATAGACGCATTAGTTTAATAAATACATTAGCAAAGATTTTTGAAAAGTGCCTAAAAAAAGTGTGATCAAATTTCTTGGCAGATTTGTATTCCCTCCCAGCATCAATATGGTTTGAGAACAGGTTTATCCACAGAAAATGCCCTCCATAAAGTAAAGACAACTATTGTGGACAATTTTAAAAACAATAGAAAAGTCATCGGAGTCTTTCTCGATTTTCAGAAAGCTTTTGACAGTCTCTCATTCAACTCTTTTTAGTAAGTTAGAAAATATTGGTCTTAGAGAAGTTACATTGGGTTTTGAGAACTATTTGAAAAATGGGCAAAAAGTGGTTAAATTAGATAACCATACAAGCGATTGTTAACAAAAAAAAAAAAGGAGGAAATTATGAGTCCAATTTTGTTTCTAATATATATCAATGGTGTTCTGACATCTTTTGAAGAGGATAATGCATCATTAATCTCATACGCAAATGATACAGTTCTCCTCTGTGATGGGAATAACTGCCCTTATACTTATGTGCTTTATCATTTTTGTTGTAATGTTAAGTGCAAAAAAAATAATTCAGGAACAAAGAACAAAACTGTCACGCGAACACTATAGTGAGTTGCTAGCTAACTACGTGAGCGAATTGTGGAAAAACGCCTCAGAAAACTGGCCAAATGTGCGGACTTTTTGCCAGAAAACGACCCTACTCGTCATCGTTGATTGCACTGCAACCAATTAATAAAATTGGTTTTGAATTTGTTGACCACCTGCCCTATTCTCCAGATTCAGCACCATCAGACTAATATTTATTCCTAAAGCTCAAACAATATTTGAAAAGTGATTTTCGAAGATTGTATACTATACTACAAGTGTCTGTAGGTCATATACTATAACGTTTTCGTTAAGAATCATAAACCATAATTTCTTTTAAAATGTGTTATTTATTGTATTATCTGGTAAATAGCAAAATATGGAAATAAATGTTAAAAATCACAATACTCACATTTTTAAATAGACTTTTTTGCAAAGGAACATACGATTTCAGTTCAGATTCTGTAATAGAATTTGACAACTGAGGCCTTTTTCCTAGAACACTGCATGGTGCGTCAAGAAGAATTCTGTCAAACATTTCTTCCTGGAATGGAGGTCCTTCTTCTGTAACTCTGTTGTTGTCAGTTGTGCTTACAATTTTCCTTGAATCGGCTAAAAATATCTGGGGATTTGCTCCAAATTCTTGACAGCGAGATCTCAGTAATTTTATTTTACCAGGTGTTTTATCTATTGCCACCAGAATACCCTAAAATAAATAAATAATGTAATTGAAACTAAAATTTCAACAGATTTACTTGCCTTTTTTTTTAACAAAACAAAGTATTACGTATGTCCCTAAAAACAGTTAGCTCAGGTTCTTTAATTTTGTTTTTTGTGATCATACCTATTAGAAAGAAATACATGATAAAGCGTTATATATATATATATATATATATATATATATATATATATATATATATATATATATATATATATATATATATATATATTATATTATATAGGGTGTTCTACAAGCTCTATGACAAACTTTGCCAGATAATAGCTCTCATAATTGTAAACAATTTTTCTTAATGAACATGGGTCCGATTCGCTTTTGTTAAGAATTTACAAGCATTGAACCTTTATTAACAATTAACAATAAAAATTTAAATTAAATGAAAATCACAAAACTTAAGACTATAAAAATGGTTCAAAATGTCCACCCTCGGCTTGAATGCAAGCCTCACATCGACAAACTAAAGATTCAGTCACTCGAAGGATGAGATTTGGATCATTTCTTATTTGGTTAGCTGCATCTTGAATTCTTTCAAGTAACTGCTGATGGGTAGTGATTTCAACATGATAGACCAGCTGCTTCATGTGTCCCCATAAATAAAAATCCAGAGGATTGAGATCGGGGCTACGAGGTGGCCATGATATTGGACCTCCTTGACCTATCCATTTATTTGGGAAATGTTCATTTAACCAAGCAGCAACTTGTCTTCCTCTATGTGGTGGGGCGCCGTCGTGCTGATACCACATATTCTGAATAATATAAAGTTGTACGTCATCAATGAACTCTAAAAGGTCGTATTATAAGAAATGTCTATACAGATCTGCATTTAAACGATCATTTAGAACATGCACAGGTAATAGATTATTGTTGAAAATGCCACCCCAAACGTTGACACTGAATCGTTGCTGAAATTGTCTTGATCTAATTGCATGTGGATTTTGCAACACCCATACATGTTCATTATGATTATTATTTAAGCCGTCCCTAGTAAAGCATGCTTCATCAGACCACATGACGAGCGAAATTAATCTATCATTTTGTGCTTGTTGCTGAAGTAACCAGCGACAAAATTCTAATCGCTGTGGGGCATCTCCAGCATGCAACGCCTGTACATTTTGGCGATGAAACGGATGTAACATTTCTCTATTCAATACACGCCATGCAAAATTAGGTGATACATGAACGTTACTAGATATACGCCGATCACTAATTGAAGGGTTATCAAGGGGAGCATCTATTACATTTTCTTCATCTTGTACATTTACTTCAGTAGGACTAAAGACCTTCTTTGGAGCGGGGTTACCTGCTTCTCGTCTACGAAATGATGCACTAAACAGTGTGTGAGCAGGTTGGTGTCTATTTGGATATCTGCGTCAATATTCTCGAGCTGCTTCTCTGGCGTTGGAATACCCATATACAAACACAATATCTGCATGTTCCTCAGTTGTGAATAAATGCATTGTTTATTTAGAACTTTTACATGAAGTATGAAATATTGTACAACTAAAATGACACTAACAATATTTATTGTCGAATCAACTGTCATTTTTATTTATCAGCCTACTTTTGATTGAAGAAGGTATACCTATATTTTATAGGTGTGCATTGTTTTACATTCAAATGATTTTGTCACTTCCTGGTTGACTGGAAAATTATGATTCTTTAAATCCTTGTAACTTTTAAACGAATCGGACCCATATTCCCTAACAAAAATTGTTAGTTTAGAATTTTGATAGCTATCATCTGGCAAAGTATGTCATAGAGCTTGTAGAACACCCTGTATATATATATATATATATATATATATATATATATATATATATATATATATATATATATATATATATATATATATATATATATATATGTATCACACCAATAACTCAAAAAAAAAATAATGGTCTGATTTTGATAAAATTTGGCATGTACCTTCCTCTTGTAAGTGGCTTGGATAAGTTTGTTAGCCAGGAAAATCGACCAGGTTTTCCGGAAAAATTGTAGGTTTACTTTCAGATTTTTTTTTAATCTCAGAACAGCTCTGGTAACCAAATTCGGTACGTAAGTTTACGATATTAAGAGGAAACTATATACCAAAATTTATATTTCTACGTTAAAAAAAATTTTTTTTTAATATTTGGTGTCAGATCATTACTATGAAAATTCACTACCGCAACGCACTTGCTGCGCCCAGACTTTATATAAATTTGTCGTGTATGGTTTACAAAAATTAGACAAGTTATAATTTTTCCATACTCAGCACTAACACAGGTGGAAATCAGCAGGGGGTGTTTTTTTTTTTGGGTGATTCTGCTTCAGGAATTTTTCATGTGTGCCATATTAATTTGCCACGAAATTGCATTTCGAAGAGATACGAGAAATGTAACCTTTGGTTATGAACATAATGCTACCAACCCCATGATTCTTCAGGGGGTGGTTATTTTGGAATTATTTGTTCATAACAATTTATTATGATATTGTGAGCGCTTTTTGCCATGAATCTAGCTGCTTTAGGAATAAGGTAATTGTAACTTTACTCTCAAGTTGACATTACCATGGGTTTAAAAAAAATTTAAACGCGTCAAAATTGTATCTTTTCATGACAAATTTACGACAAAAAAACAATTAATCCAGGCATTGGCATTGTAAAATTGCGACATGGTAATGCTATCTTTATGGACGTCATTCTTTTACAGTAGGTAGATTTGTAAAAACTAGTATACAAAAGAAATAATTTAGGTTTTGAATACCTGATTCTTCATAAGTGCTGCTATATGGGTAGTTTTATTTCCTGGAGAAGCACACATATCAAGAACAGTCTCCCCTGGTTTTGGATCTAACACACGAACACATATGATTGATGGTAAATTCTGTAGAAGCATATATCCCTGAGGTGCAAAGTTATCTCCTATCGGGGGACAACCAGAAACAGTTTGTAAAATTTCAATAGCCACACCACTAAAATTTAAAAACATTGAAATGTTTTTTATTAATGTTAAAATACTATTATTAGTAGAGGTGTGCAAACACATGTTTTTTCGAACCGAACTATATACGAACCCAAGCATATATCTTACTTCGAACCTGTGAAATAGTAAGTCTAAGGTTCACAGTCAAACTTCTTAAAAACCTAAAATCGAACATCGTACTAACCAAAATTCTTCAGTGTTGGAATATATCTTAAATACAAAATTTAGGGACATTGTAGCATACAATATTTGGTACACAGAACAAAAAGGAAAGGGTCGACAAAATTTGCAGGTTGATTGGGTGAAAATGCCCTCCGGTGCTGATGTTAGTTATAAGGTAGGTGAACATTGAATAAAAAATACAAAAAGGCATTTTCAAAACTTTTTTAGACTTTAAATTCTATAGCTAAACTCAATTATAAGCATTTTGTTGTTGTTTGCTATTAGCTAGGCATTCTAAAGACGATGATAGGTACTTATATAGTCACCACTTAAAACTTTAACTATCTCTTGATTGTGAATATTAAACTGTTTTTGTTCACTGTAAAATAAAGCATGTTTAATCTAGTATTTCGGGAAGGCAATCTGCAATTATCATCATAAATCCTGAA
The DNA here is from genome assembly GCA_964006375.1 of Tillus elongatus. NCBI lineage: Eukaryota > Metazoa > Arthropoda > Insecta > Coleoptera > Cleridae > Tillus > Tillus elongatus. Next base: position 47,900,537 of record OZ023266.1, read on the forward strand.
AATTTACTTTGCCGATTAGTTTCGAACACTGCCATTATAAGGCTGTAAGGTTTTGGGATGCTAGGATATTTAAAAAAATGTATTCTGTGTTTGTTAAGTGGCTCTGTCATGTCTTAGTGTCCCACAAACTGTCAAAAATATGCATGAGTAAAATCTCCTGAAATTACGTTACCGACTCAATGGGACGGGACACTGAGTTTAAAGCACCGCTATCTAGTTAACAGGGCCGATACCTTTGGCAGCATATTGAATAGCTGTAAAGTTCAGTGTCGAATATTTTTGAGCAATGAACTTCGAACTACTTCGGAAAATTACGTATTTCGAACTTCGAACTACTTAACATCGCCTAATGCGAACAATTTTTCGAATCGAAGGTTCGGTTCGAGTTTGGGTTCGGTTCGAAATTTCGAAGCTTCGCATACACCTCTAATTATTAGACTAGATTATACTCATCGTGAGTGGGCTATTCCAGTCCCTCCACCGCGACCTTAGGTCTTTTGTGGCTCACGTCTAATTACTTAAATTTCACCCATCAAATCCAGTTTCATGCGGAAGTCGATTCTTGTGGGAGAAGGTTTGTTTGACAGGTGTACTGCCATCTGAGTGAAGTCGCTTGCGCTCAAAGAGAGATAACCTCTCTTGGAGTTCATCTGGACCAGACATCCGTCAGTGTTTGATTCGAGGCGGTACCATGAAGTCCCGTTCTCCTGCAGCATCCAATCTCCAGTTGTAATAAACCCCTAGAAATCTCAGCTCTCATCCGGGTTCGTTTAATCCCAACACCCATCAGTGCTAGACGCAAGGCGACATCCCATCGAGTCCCGCTTTCGAGCATCACCGTAGCGAGGCCGTCCGTCCCTTTTGAAGGACACAGTGGCGGCCTCAAACTTCGGGTGTATACCACTCATCAGAGATCTCAACCTCCTCCGGGTCGCCTGGCCAAACGAAACCCGCCAGTGCTTACCTCAGGGCGGTATAATCTGGAACCCCGCTCCCGAGTAACAACCAAGCGATCGTCCATTTCTAAGCCCACAGTGGAGGCGTCAAAAACCGAGTGCATATCACTCCCCAGAGATATCCGTCTCACTCCAGGCTCACCTGGACCAGACCCCCGCCAGTGTTTGATTGACTCGAAACAGTATCATGAAGTCCCGCCCTCGAGCAGTATCCAAGCAGGGTCGTTAGCGTATTTCGAAGCTCACATAGTAGGCCTCAATCTCTAGGTGTAATCCACCCCTAGAGAGCTCAGCCCTCCTCCGGATTCGTCTAGATCCGATACCTGCCAGTGCTTGAATTTCACCCAACAAATAGAGCTCCCCGCAGCAGACAATATTTTTGAGGGTGAAAGTTAGTTTGACAGGTGTACTGTAATCTGAGTGAAGTCGCTTGCCCGTTGTGAAGCCCACAGAGAGACAACCTCTCTCTGAGTTCGTCTGGACCAGACATCCGTCAGTGTTTGACTCGAGGCGGTATCATGAAACCCGCACCTGAGCAGCATCCAAGTGTGATCGTTGGCCGTTTCAAAGCTCACAAAAGAGGCCTAAATCTCCAGTTTTAATCCACCCCAAGAGATCTCAGCTCTCCTTCTGGTTTATCTAGACCCGACACCAACCGGGTCTAGACTCAAGGCGACATTCCACAGAGTCCCGTTCCACAGCATCACCCAAGCAAGGCCGTCTGTCCGTTTCGAAGTACACAGTGGGGGCCCTAAACTCTGGGTGTATACCACTCATCAGAGATCTCAACCTCCTCCGGGTCGTCTGGACACACGACACCTGCCAGCGTTCAACCCAAGGCGGTGTCATCTGGAACCACCAAGCGACGTCAATAAGCCCACAGTGGAGGCCTCAAAATCCGGGTGCACATCACTCCCCAGATATATTCGCCCTCCTCACGGCTCACCTGGACCAGACCCCGACCAGTGTTTGACTCCGATTAGTCGCCTTTTACAACAGGCAGGAGTTACCTTGGGCCTATTCTTTTAGTTAGTCTGCGGACAAGATACTATTATACATACCTCTCTACTTTCTTCTCAACAAACAACTCGTATCTAGTTACTTTTGCTCGCCCATTACCAATGAAAATCTTGTAATTATCTTCATATAATTTCTGATATCCTTTCTTACACTTTCTTGACACGTCAGCATATATACTCACAAAGTCATCTATTTTCGTAGCTAGAAGTTACATACAACAATAAAGTAAGGCAAATGCATAAAAATATTACAGTATACATAGTATAATCCATAATTAATTATGGAACCACCCTTATAAAATCTGTATTTGAGGAGCTTGGTATCAAAGACGGACAACTCCATTTTTTTCAAAATTGAGTTAATGATGCGTTCTTATAGAACTGTTCATGCTGAATTCAAATCTCAAGTCCTTTAGTTTCAAAATCGGCTAGAACATAAAGAAAATTGCCTTAAAAGATGAGCCTTAGGTTCAGAAACGGACAGCTCCAGTCTGATTTTGTAGCAATGCTGGACAACTCCATGACAGCCAATAAGAGCCCAGTATTCAGTCTTCTGCAATGCATCATGGGAAAGAAGAGCTGATCACAGCAGTTGCGTTTTACATTCACAGTTTTACTGTTCGTCTGTTTTTGATTGTGTTTTCCTTTGGTTTTCCCGATAATTTTTGATCAATTTTGCAAAAAAATGAAAGTTAACCTAGTTGAAGCCCCTAAAAAGAAAGCCAGGAAGCGACTCGTCGACAAGAAGAACTGGAAACGTGAGAAAGAAAAAGTTGCAAGGTATGTAGTATCATGTTTGTTTACATACTAGTTAGGTCTCGCAATTCACGAATGTTGTTTTGCCTTTTACCTTTAAAATTGCAAATTAAATCATTCTAATTTTAAGTTTTTCACACCTGAAAAACGGAACAATCTTATGGTTTTTTGTTTATTTTAGGTACTCTGCCAAATCACTGCCTACTTATTCCATTTGTAACCATCGAAGTGATCGAAAATGATGCCGATTATTAACAATGAATGATGTTTCTAATTCCATTCGGCTTTCTACTCTTCAAAAGAAAAGGTGAAACAAGATAGTTTTCTTCTTAGGTATTGCAAAGAATCTACTCCTGCGAGAAAAAGGAATGAGAAAGTGGATCTTGCAAAACGGTGATTTACCACTATTTTGTTGTGAACCAGACAAGAAACCTCATAGAGGTATGCAGAAGCGCTTTTTTGGGTATTCTTGGCATTACAAAACACATAGTAATAGGTGGTTTCCAGTGTTTTAAAAAGGGTTATTCTCTGGTGCCCCAACAAACCCATGGTGGTGACAGGAAAGAACCAGCTTTTAAAGATAAACAAGTGTCCGTGATATCATTCATTAAAAAGTTTAAGGGAGTTGAATCACATTATAGTACAGGTAAAAGTAAGAGAGTTTACCTCAATTATGAGCTAAACATTTCTAAAATGTATGCCATGTATGATCATATTGCAAATGAAAATTTGAAAGTAAAAGAGTCTTACTTCCGATTCAACTTGAATACACGCTTCAACATCAGCTTTGCAGCCCCTCTGACAGATGTTTGTTCCACTTGTCTTGAATTAAAAGAAAGGCTGAAGCAAGCTAAAGAAAAAAAAGATGAAAAGGCAATCGAAATTTTGAAAACTAAACAAAAATCCATAAAATGCAAGCTCGTGCGTTTTTTGAACATTTGCGAAAACAAAAGAGTGGGCTCCTTACCATCTCTTTAGACATGCAAAAAAAATTCCACTTCCTAAAGTACCCGATCAAATGGCGTATTATACTCGACAGCTATATTGCTACAATCTTGCCGTTATTTCAGGCAATTCGTCAACTTCACTTAATCCAGACTCTGTCACAATTTATACATGGTGTGAAAACGAAATGCAAAAATCTTCGAACCAAGTTGCCTGCAGTTTTCAATGAGCTCTGTGAGAAAAAGAGAAAAGGAGATCTCGCTGAAATTAATTCAGTAAGATTAGTTGCTGACGGTTGTGCAGGCCAAAATAAAAATGTAAACATGCTTTCAATTTGCGCGTATTGGCTGCTCAATCATGCACCGAGCAATGTGCATTCTGCTGAACTTGTCTTTCTTGTAACTGGCCACTCTTTTCTCCCAAGTGACAGGGTTTTTGGTTCTCTAGAAATAGAATTTAAAGAACTGACAACTATTATAGAAGTTTCTGAGTACATAGACGTTTTTTTCCAAGTATAGTACAGTTAAACGATTGGGGAAAGATTGGACTGCGTTAAACTAGAGAGAAAGTGCCAAAAAAAAATTAAAAACTGCACAGGGTATACACTTTTCAGTTTCCAAGTGCAAACGTTACCGTCTTGTTCGCAATAAGACTAAAAATAACATGTTGGTTGCTGGAGAGCTAGCATACAACACCAATACTGGAAAGCTCCTGTCAGTAACAAAAAAAGGAAAAAAAAACATTTCTCAACTGAATCGAGCCCCGATTGCTCTTTGGTGCACAGTTAATCTCAATAAAATAGCTAATGTCAGGGCCCTACTTTTTAAGCATTTTGGAAACGATTGGGAGAAAATGGGGCGTTTGAAATGGTACTCTGATGTTACTGGTGATATTCCTACTGCTGAACCGAATGGTCCTGTTACAACTGCTGAAGAGAATGCTACAGATCAAGATCTTGATGACTATGGTGAACATTGTTAGTGTGAAGACGTTATTGATAATAATGAATGTGACTTGGTTCTTAACATTGTTTGATTAAATGCTATGTTCTAGAATAAAAATGAATGATTTGGTTTTCATAAAACTAATTTTTTTATGAGTATCCCTTTCATGACATATGTTCTCTTTCAGCAGCTGCAATCTTTAAAGTCTATTATAATGTGGATTAAATTTTTTACATTTTGCTTTTCTTTTTTAAAAATAGTGCATATTTTTAATTTTGGAAAAAACTATGCTTAGTTTCAAAATAAAACAGCTGCATTTTTAAGATGGCTATTCTTAGGATCAAAAACGGACAGTTCCAAAGCTTGGTTGCAATATCAGCCAACTCCACCTTTTCATGTAACTTTACGACGTAAATAATAAATATATTCACATTTTCATTACTGAGAATAATTTCTAGAGCCCTAAAATACATTGAGAAAAAATTTCAAAGTTATGGGTACAGGCAACGAGCTACAGTTTTTCGGCTACTGAAAAAATGAAAAATAGAAGTGTCTATCTTTGATACCAAACTCCTCATTTGTCATCCAATGCAAACCCAATGCCGAGGGGTAAATCACTGGGGTATTTTAGTGTACAAGGTAAGGAATTGCAGGGGCATTTCGCGGTATTTTGATGTATTTTGGGAAATTTCGAGGCATTTCAGGGAATTTCTAGGTATTTTGGGGGAACTTCGAGGTATTTTGGGGAATTTTGAGGTGTTTAAGGGCATTTTAAACATATTGCATAATATTTCGTAAACTCTTCCACAATTTGGCAACGTTGTACTCAAAGTCGCCGAGCAGAATACCATTTTACTTTTTATTTGTGTGTCCTAAAAGAAAAAAATTACTTTTTACATCTTTTTCTTTATTAAACTTTGAGATTATTTGAAAAGGTGTCTGACAAAATAATATTTTTTGATTAGTCTATATTTGGTTCGAGTTTTATTTGTTATCTAAGAATATTTAGCTTCTTGTTTTAGCCAAGTGGTACCTATGTTATATTATAAATGTGTACATTTATTTGTTTACTCTTTAAAAGGCATTTCTTACTGACTTCTGAAACCTTTTCGTGACCGTGCCTTAAAAAAACCCTCAAGTTTTAGACCTTGACAAGAACCGTGCGGTGTAGTATAACTGAGGTACCCCAAGTAAATAATTAGATTTGATATAATATATAATATTCATATAAATATAACTAGCAAGTAGTAAACGAAAATGATGTATTTTTAATGTAACATACAGAGTCTCGGTCGTGCAGTAGTAAGAACGTGTGCCTCTGAACCGAAGGGTACTGGGTTCGTCCCAGCGTACTCCTTTCACTTTTTCAGTACATACTGTACAATTAACATCAACCGAGGTTCTGGCATTGTATTTGAGCAAGTTGAATGTCTACACGTTCCGTCCTTCGGAGGGGGCGTAAAGCAGTCGGTCCCGTGTCCATGTGATGTTGGGCACGTCAAAGATCCCTACCCTCTTTACAGAAAGGCAGGGATTCGGCAAAATTTCTAGGATAGTGAGGTGAAACTGCTCCCTGGCGTCGGTGATTGGCCATAGACGCGGAAATAGGCCGACGTTAAAGAAACAAAACACACACATATTGTAGTTTTTCAAGTAAAAATGACTGCAGTCTTCTTTAATATTGCACGTGAAACAACTCAATTCTCTAAGGCGGAGTACCTTATTTGTTATATTCCAAACAACCTGACACGCTGAAACTGTCGAAGGAACTGGTGGTGATATGCTTTTGTTTGGCATTTCTTCTTTTACTGCTTGTATCTCCGGATCAGTAACTTACGATACTGAGGGAAACTGCTTCCTGGCGTCGGTGATTGGCCATATTCGCGGAAATAGACCGACGTTAAAAGAAAGAAAAAGTAATAATATTATAAGATATAAAAAACATAACAAAACTGCTTAAAAATCATGAAATAAAATTTTGTTCACATATTTAAGTGATTTTTGTGTTTTTGAAGTTAGAGAGAATAGTGCTGCAAATTGAATCATAACTTCCACATAGCTGTGATTATTTACTCTCCTCAGAAAGAAATTCTCATGAAATGAATTTAGGGTCTATAACTTGACATCTCAATTCCTTCGAAAGTTATTGCCCCTACTAACCAACAGATGTACAAGCCGCTTTAGCAAAACAGAATTTGAAATTTCTGTCATCAATATTCCACCCCCACACATTAGACCCCAAATTTAATTTCAGTACAGAATACCAGATGTTTGATGAAATTGAAAGTTTTTTAATATACAAACTCTAAAATGTTATATTACTCGAGTTTTGACGAAAAAATGTTAATTTTCACTAAATCACTCCCGTTCACCCCCTACCCTTTGGACAATTTTACCCAAAAACAACCTGAACTGTTCGTTTGTCGGGTGCTAATTGTATACCAAATTTGAAGAGGATATCTCAATTCGTGCTAAAGTTATCGTGGCTACTGACAGACAGACAAACAAATTTCGTTTCCAAATCATCTTTTCTATATGTGTTGACACATTTTACGGCGTTTAAGCGAAAATATTTTCTGAAATTTTAGTCACTGATACCATACTTCCACATGTATTGACGATGTGGAAGTAATAAGGATCTCCACAATAATATACCAAATATATTTTGTATGTGTTTTATATTTTTATAAGTTTTTGTTACGGTTTGTTCTAGAATGCCATTTTAGGTTTGTCTTTTATATTTTAACATAAAAGAGCCAGAGCATCTATTTTATATCAGTTTCCATCTAAGTTTAGTTTTATTTCTGGCTTACGAACATTTTGTGTTGTGTTGTTGTTTTGTGACTTTGTTTTGTTCTTAATTTAGGGTAAATAAAAGTGTAATGTCTAACATTAATTTTTGTTACCTAATAAATTTTAAATAATAGTATTTAACAATATATATTGCTCTACTTCGGTCAATTGTTATTTTTCGGTTAGAGTAAGCATTCACAGATATGTATATGTATATGTATTTATTCGCGTTTTAATACCGAATAACAGTTAAAACAGTTGTGACGTCACAAAATAAATGGAGTTCTGCTGGGAGTTTCAAAAGCAGTCTGGGGATTAGCATGGAATTTCAGGGCATTTTTGGGGAATTGCATGGAATTTCGGTGAATTTTGGGGAATTTCAGTCAACGTAAAGGAAATTCCAGAATATTTTGAAAGTTTAGGGGTATTTCAGAGAATTTACAAGAATTTTGGGTAATATCAGGCAATTGTTTCTGAAAGGGGAATTTTAGTGTACAATTTATTTTAGTGATTTTCCCCTCGGCACCCAACACTTTTGAAGTATTACTTTCTGGACACCCTAGCAAATGATTAAGCATTGAAATGCACTTACGATTTTCAAAGCCTACTGTGTCTCATTTTCTCGGTAAAAAATAATTTGCGATATCTTTATCCAAAATCTGACTACATTACTGGGACTACCATCCCTTAGAATTGACTGGTACCTAATTTTGTGTCATCACATTAATTAGAATACCATTAATTAGAAGGAAAAATATCTGCAGTTTAGAATCAATTAGAATGCGATATTGCACAATGTTTCCCACACAAAGGCACAATATTTTCATATTGCACAATAAATATCAAACTTCTTTGATTTCATACAATATATTGGTTAAAAGCACCACTTTCGGGGTGCGTGTTCGATTTTAATGAAATTTTGTATATAGACGTGTTTTAGGGTGTAGATGACGAAAATCACAATAAAAATCAGGGCAGAAGCCGAATTTTGGAGTTTTTTGGAAATTTTTGTTGGAAAAATGTAGGTAATACTCATTATTGTGGCATGATTTTGTCATATTTTACACATTTTGGGGGTCGTTCGTTTTATATCAAGCTAAAGAAGGGTGTATTCCACTATTCTAATTCATTTTCACATAGTTAGTGCACCCCCTTTTTGAACAATTTTAATATAAAATTTTCCTTTTTGCAATAATGTCAAACTTCAAAATGTATGACATTATGTTGAATTTATATGTCAAATGTCAATTTCAACTTGGGATGGGTTATACGACGAAAAGAAGGGAAATTTTCAAAGACACATAAACAGTTAAGGGAGTGCACTAACTATGTGAAAATGAATTAGAATAGTGGAATACACCATTCTTTAGCTTGATATAAAACGAACAACCCCCGAAAATGTAAAATATGACAAAATCAATGCGCAAAAGTGAGTATAACCCACATTTTTCCAACAAAAATTTCCATATAACTCCAAAAGTTTGCTTCTGCCCTGATTTTTATTGTGATTTTCGTCATTTACACCCTAAAACACGTCTATATACAACATTTCATAAAAATCGAACACACGCTCTAAAAGTAAACCTTTACCATATATTGCACAACCCTTCAATATCACTTACACACAACCATTTTTATTGTACAAATCAAAATATTGCGGAATAAGATTGTATGTTTTACAGAACACTCTCACGATTTCTGGAAAAAAAATCAGAAATGTTTAGAACCACCCCTTATGCATCAAAAATTTTTTGGTTGCAACCCCCAAGAAAGTTAAAGGACTCGGAGGAAATAGGAGTGCTGGGCAGTAAATAATTAAAAGAAACTTAATGCAACATATGGAAAAAGAGCTTAGAGAAGCCCATGATAATAAATAAACCCCTATAAATTACCTGAAAGACCTCATTCTCTCAATTAAAGAGCTTAGGGGAGGCAAAAACCACAATAAAATGCACCCCTACAGAAGTTATGAGTAAGATTTGACAAAAACAAGGGTTGGGCCTACGGGCAAGTAATAGTGAGGTATTTGTCGGGGGGTAGGGGCAGATGGTAGGGTGTTTCTCCTTCTCCTTCAGCACCCCGCTAAAATGTCTAGTAACTAGTCCTTCAATAAATTGTTATTTGTCTCTATATTTATATATAGCTGCTTACATAAGTTTGCAAACACTTACTGGTTAACATTCCTATGATGCCAGGAACATATATATGAGCACCTCTCAAAACAGCTGCCGCACACATGACATCTACTATGATTTCCTCTGTGTAATGGGGTATCATAAGGTCTGGACAATGTTTTATAACAATAACATCTTCAACAGCATCATGTATACCAATATATGGGATGCTACACAATCCTGGAAGCTAGAAAAAGATGTAATATGTTAGTATACAAGTGTTGCATCATATCTGATTTTAAATTCAATTTTTTTGTTGCTTTTGTCGATTAAAAATAGCAAGGTGTTAACTATAATCTCAGGACTGATATTAAAACAATATAAACAATATGCATCTATCAACAGATATAAAAATTATATAATTATTCATAAGGTGCTTATCAGTTATTAGAGAATATGCATACATTTGCAGTGTGTTTCCTGATTATCTCCAACCCTTCTTTTAAAGAACATTTTAAAGAATTTATCCTAAATGTTGTGCAACCTGGTGTGGTACATAGCCATTTCAATAAAATAAGAACATTTTGAATTTGAACCTGAAATAAAGAGCGGGGATTGCGTGTATATCATGTATCCAACGTAACAAGATAGAATAATCCTAGAGCGTACCGTTGTGTCATTTTTGTCACATGTATTGTTTAATTGTGTGATGAGATTTAAATCGAAATTACTACTGAAAGGCGAATCTGGATAAGGCATAGTTTTCCGAATAAACTAGTGAATCATTCAAATTATCATTTAAACTGTTAAAACAAAAGGATTCCTCAAAAAATTCACTGGCTGACAGGTTAGACGTACTGTGATTGGCACTGAAACGTCACATGGTACTATTTGACCAATAAGATACCACTGCCACCGAGACGTGGCACCCAGTACAAACCTCTTCCACGTCCGCCATATTGATATTCAACAACATTTGGGAGTATTAGTGAATGTGATAGCATTTATATAAAGTGTAGTGTTTTTTAATTAAGAGGTACGTTGTAATATTTAGGTTTTTTCAATATCAATCGATCAGTAAATTAAAGCAGAAATGTAACGCTTTACATGAGTTTGTGTCTGTATTTTTACATGTATTTTTGGGAGTTGGTTGAAAAGTGACAACAAGTCAAGTCGGCATTTCGAATTTACTCATCCTTTGGACATTGAATTCATTAAGCAATATTGGTAAATACCACGTAATTAATATTGTGAGTCTTTAAAGCAACTGCATCTTTATATGTATACACTTAATACGATTTTCATGCATTGCGGCCTATTTATAATCAATATGTCAATTTCTTAAAAGATTAATAACCTGAGTTTTACATCTGATTTGACATGGCTTTGTTCTAAAATTAGATACTCAAAATTGGTATTATCCTACTGCGAATAATTGCAAATCTCTAATTTTCCCCCGTGCTTGACAACTGTGTTTATTTATTCCTTTTCTATATGTTTTTTTAGGTTAAAGCAACTAAGACTTCACCATGGGGAATGTGTTTGCCAATTTGTTTAAGGGACTCTTCGGTAAAAAGGAAATGAGGATATTAATGGTAGGATTAGATGCTGCTGGTAAAACCACAATTTTATATAAACTTAAATTAGGAGAAATTGTTACAACAATTCCTACTATTGGTAAGTGACAGGTGCTTTCTAATTTACTCTTTTCAGTGGTTAATTGCCCATGATCTAAGAACACTCCATCCAATTAATATGATCTAATATATGTATGTATTTGGTTTTAAAGATTTAAATTTATAAATTGTGGCAATAACTGTATTAACGGGTTTGTGACTCTGGGTTGTATGAAGGAATCTTTTATCTATTTCATAAAACTTTAAACGAAACTTAGACTCTTCCAACTCCATGTTATTATGTATTATTTAAGGGTCTAAAGATAACTAGATGTCTACTTTTATTCCTGTTAAATAAAGAGTAGGGCTTAATTTAAAAATATTCTGATATTTAGTAATGGTGGACAACTAGGAATGAGTTGGTTCACATAACAAAAAGGCCTTCGAGGTTTATTTTCTATTTAGGCATTCTATAACTTATCATTGTATAATAATGCAATTCATTTGAATTGTTATGCATTCAACTTATGTTCAGCTCATCACTATGAGTCATTCTCATATTGATGCAATATTCTTTCCAGTCTTGCAATTGTATGAATTTTAATAATAAAATAAAATAAATAATTTACTTTATATTATGAGTATTCATTATTTTGTAGTGACATTTTGTTTCTTTTTTCCAACTACATTATATTTCAGGACCTGTATGTTGTGTGTTAACTAACTCTTTATTAGTTCATATTAATTACAGTCATTGGAGGCTTAATACTTTGAATTATCACTTTTTATCTTGATCTGTTTGTGTTGAGAGGTACTTATCAGATTTATATTTAATTATTTAGTAAATCTTGTAATATGTGGCAATTAAAGAGTTGACAACGATTCATGTTGAAATTATTTTTATATTGAATTTTATTTCTTATTACCCAAATGAGTCATGATTGAACGTCCTTGAATTATAATAATAACAGTTTGCTAATACATATGTTTTATTGCAGGATTTAATGTTGAAACTGTAGAATATAAGAACATCAGCTTCACAGTGTGGGATGTCGGTGGTCAAGATAAAATTAGGCCGCTGTGGAGACACTATTTCCAAAATACACAGGTAAATTTTCAATATAATTTTTTTATTGGCAAGGTTTTGTTTCACAGGAAATACCTTTAATAACTAAATTGCAGGTCAGAAAGATGTCTTTCCCTAAGTATTTTAACCGGCTAAATTAATTTTTGTACTTGAAATTCATTATTTAAAGCTTATATGCATTAAACTGTTGACAAGTCTGACTTTTTTGACTAGATCAGGTGCTGGCCACAAGATATAACAACAGAAAATTGCAATGTATGGGGGCTTAGGTTGTTTTTTTTCAAACAATTATATTTGTGGATGTGTTATTTCCTGCAGATGACACTAAACAACTATACTAGTAGATAGATCAAATTTGTCAACAATTAAATACAAATGACTTAAATAATAAAATGTGATAACCTTACGTGCATTAATCAATTTAGGCAGGTTGAAATACATAAGGAAACCTGCTTTTTTAATATATAATTTATTACTTAAAGATGTTTCTTCTGAAACAAATCCATACTGTTTATTTTTTTGCCAATTAACTGATGATTTGAATATATATATATATATATATATATATATATATATATATATATATATATATATATATATATATATATATATATATGTATATGTATGTATATGTAAAAGAAACAAAAGAAAATAAGCCTTCTCGAATGTTTATATCTTTTGCTCTTTAGCCATCTTTTTTTAGATTGTTTTTATAAAGTGACATCTGCTGTCAATTGTAAATCCTAGATTCACCCTCTAGATATCTGCAACTCATGGCAATGATTTTATGATAAACAAATGATTGTCAGATGGCAAGATATATATTTGTAATGTAAAGAGGATGCCATTGTGTAAGTTGAAGATCACTTTTGGGTTGTGTAATGAAAGGTTAGTTTTGGGTGGTATACTAGGTGGTTCGTTTTAAAGGTTGGAAGGGCTGCTTTGGCTTGTAAAGTCGGTTTTGGGTGGTATAAAGGAAGGTTAGTTTTGGGTGGTATACTAGAAGGTTCATTTGAAGGTTGGAATGTCGGTTTTGGGTTTTATTCAAAAATATATACGTATTTCTCTATTAATTATACAAGGTGTGTACAATAAAGCTTGTATATGATACAATTTCTAATTAGTCAAATATGTTATCGATGTTTTTTTGGTAAACTGTCATGCTCAAACTTGGTTTTTATAATTTATCGGAGGTTTAACTTTTTTGGTTACTTAAATATCCCTTAAAAGAATTATAAAATCTACTGTGTCATATGTCTTCTATTTATTTGATATTAGTTTAGAATGGGACACTTGTGACATATGGTGAAAATATTGGGCGCTTTCAGGTTTTGACTTGCAATGTAAACATGTTTCTGTTTATGGTTAAACAAAATGTTACAAGTATTTTAATGGTTACATTGATTGTGGAAATGCAAGATTTATTTTATTTATTTATTCGTTTATTAAATATCATGTCTTGCAAGTAAGTTAAGTTTGTACTTGTAATATTAGAGAATTTTATTAATATCCTCTTCCAAACATTTAACTGCCAAACTGTATTTTCTGATGACACTTTTACAATTTTAATTGAATTTTCACTTTCATTGCAATTGCAACTCTTCACCAACATTTAAAATTTGACCATGAACATTTATCTTGATTTTACAGAATTATTTGACGAATTACACAATTCATAATTTTCGTGACAATGTTAAATTTTTTGTTATTGTTAAATAACTATTCGTATAATAATTTTGATTTAGGTACCTTTCGATTCTTAAAAAAATCGTTATTTATTTATACCCGATGAGCCTAGTTATCATATTCAAATAAGCCATTTATTTATTTAAAAAAACGGACTTGTTTATTTTGAAGCTTATAAACCATGGGAACATTAAGCCAAATTATGTTTTTATCACGAGATATGGAAGGTAATAAAACTTTTTTGGCATATCAAAGCACTCTTGGATTCAAAATGAAAGAAATTCTTTTTGACATTGACATTTCAGAAATTAACCAACACTAAGTAACATATTTGGAATGTCCCCTTGAAGCGAAATTAACAAAATATTTACAGGTGTTCTATTTGAAATTCGAAACTTGGAGTCACTTCTGGTCTAACCGGATGTGATACAAATTATTTTTAAATAGCAAAAAATTCAGTTATATGTCTAATAGCTAACTCCCAAATTTCGTTTAATTATCTTAAGAAATAAAGATTCTAGAGTGGGTGCGCCACTTTTGAGTTCCACCCTGATATATTATTATATTTATTGTTTATTTAAAACTATACATCTCTATTGTAAAAAGACTGGTGCTGCATGTAAGACGCTTTGAAAAGAATTCATCTGAAAATAGTTCAAATAATTTCAAACATGATAAACTGAAAATTTTGGTGCTCCAAATGAAACTATTTTTTCCCAGCCCAAATGGCTGATGCATATTCCAAACATGATTTTATTAGTGCAATACAGAATTATAAATGTATTAGAGGAAGAAAAATACTTACTGTTCCTAATCAAAAAACCCATTCGCTTATAAGCTGAGCTACTGGTCTGCTGCAAACGTTTGTTGAATGAGAGAACATTATTGAATGAGAGAACGGAGTCAAATACAGCCTAAAGATCTTTAACAACAGCTGGTCTATTCAGTATGTGATTATTTACATTGCAATCAAAAAGGATGGGGTTATTTTTACTAGAAAAAGACATGACAACATTTATTAACGTTAAGAGAGGGTCCATTACCACACCATCTATCAAGAAGCTCTCGATTCCTCTTTAATATGCTGATTGACACCCAATTATATTTTTATATCAGCATAGATTAAGTGAGGCACATAAAAAACATACGATCTGTCATCGATACTTATATTAAATGAAACTGGACCAAGAATAGATCCCTGTGGCACTCCAGAAGGTATTTCATAACTATCTAATTTAAAGGCACTGATCTCAATATACTGTTTACAGCAAGATAACGTTTCCTGTATGGGTCTAAAATATATTAAAAATGATATTGTGCAACGTGAAAACAGCACCTCTACATTTATGCTTTAAGCACTCTAATTTGTTCAAAATGTCAGTCTACCTCGACACTTACTAAAGATCCCCACAATTGATTTGGGCTGCAAGCTTAGTCCATCAACTCGACGTCTATAAAGAAGAATGAACGAGCAGATTTTTGTTATTTACGTTTATCTCCTACATCTAAGCTTTGAGCACTCTAATTTGCTTAAAGTGTCAGTCTACGCCCTTGCGAGCTTAGTCCGTCGTATCGATATCTATAAAGAAGGACGAAAGAGCAGTTTTATTTTACATTTAAGGGACTAAAATGTATTATCATCACACTCTAAATGTAACTAGCATCAAAGTGATGGCAACTAGAAATGGGTACCAATTCTTCGACTCAGTGGTAAAAATAACTTTATATCACACATTAGCAGTAACAATTACGGAATCTTCACCATTTATAACTACTTTCTACTACACTTCCTTGGGGCACTCTAGATTTAATGAGATGAATTCTCAACAGTTATTCTCCATGTGTAACTTGGAAGCGACAGTTTTTTAGGTATGATTTGAAAAGCAGATAGTAGTGGTGAAGCAGTAGTTTCTTAATTTTATATAGCAGGCCTTCATGCCACACATTATCGAAAGCTTGACATATCAAGAAACACTGCTGAACAGTATTACCCTCTATCCATTGCTTCTTGAATTTTGTGAACCAATCTGTAACATTGCTGGACTGTTGAGTGATTAGATCTGAACCCATATTGGTGATCGGGTAACCATGTATCAAGTAACTTGTCAGCAAGCATCCTTTTTAAAATTAATTTTTCTAATGTTTTAGAGATGGTTAAAAGCAAACTTTTGACCTATATGACTTGACATCATTGACTGCTTGTCCTTGCTTTAAAACCATAATTATTTGAGCAAACTTTAGCTGGTCTGGCCAATGTGTCAACCTTAATATTGAGTTAAAGAGTACTGTCACATACTTTATGCCTTTCTCAGGAAGCTGTTTGAGCATTTTCCCCTTTATCGTCATATCCAGAGGATTTGCTCACGTTAAGGCCAAGTATTTCTTGTGTTACTTCAGTCACTCTAAATTCTTTAATTGGTACTGACTGAAAAATATATAGACGAGACACCCCTGACCTGACGAGTTGAAGGTGGCAGCATAGTGAGTTAGCTTTGTGTAGTTTGTAGTTTCAATAGATTAGTATTGTTCTTAAGATCCTCGACTACGGTTCACCAGAAGAAGTGACATTAACAAGCGAATAGACATATATTAGAACGTGAACGCGAATATTAAATTGACTCCTTTCATTCTTAATTAAATTAGGGTAGTAGTAGTGTGTATATATTTGTTCTTGATAATTGTTAATATATTGTGTTTTCACCGAACTCAGGAATACAAGATCTTTTTTTATTTGACAGTGACATTTGGCATGGTACTTCTAGAAAGTCTTGTACTACTTGATTTGGAGTATTTGCAAGATGTGGAGTGAAGACGGACTCAAGGTGTTGAGCAAATAACACTGCCTTTTCTCTATCTGACCTTGCCCAGGCTCCATCGCGTTTTTTAAGTGGTGGAACGAATAACCTGTGGGTTTTTGTTTGACACATTTTGCAGCTTTCCATAAAGTGTGGTCTTTGTAGGACAAATTATTCAAATAAAACTTAAATGATTCATTTTTGGTCTCGTAACTTTTCCTTCAATTTCTTGGCAATCCTATTAAAAGCAGTCTTATCAGAAGGGGCAGTCTGGTACAGTACCATATTCTTCTGATTTTTAGCTTTTAACTTTCCTCCATTTCGATTGTGAGATTTTATTTGTATTGCCGTGTGTCTATCGCTGGGATTTGAGGTCTTTGTGCTTCTAATTCTGCCTTCACCCATATAGTGCAAGTAAACAAAGACGACAGTCGATGAAAACAGCTACTATGATAGATTTCATATAAAGTTCAGTTCCTGTTATAAAAAACAGAACAAAGCCTCTGAAGATGGCTTAGGCTATATGAGTCGAAACATGTAGGGCCTTTATCAATAAATACCATCCGGAAGATAGCCTCTTCTGTTTTACCTTAGAAGTATGTCTATCCCAGACGTTGTGATGTTCTGAAGTTATATTCTTCTAAGTTTTCTTTTTTCTGTCACAAGTTCCATGATTTCTTTTGGAATGTTTTGAGTGGAGTCAGATTTCTGCTCTACGTTTGGTGTTGCTTGCCATGAGGCTGCTTGTATTGTAGTTATAAATTTTTTTTGTAAAATCGTCAAGCTCCTCATTAGTTTTTATACTAGTTTGCAAGTTCAGTTTTTCATTTATGAGATCTTTGAAAAGGTCCCAGTTGGTGTGCTTGTTAAATAATGAAGGCTGGAGTTTTCTTGATAATGGTTTTACTCACAGTCAATAAGACATGTGTATGATCTGACTGTAAGTCAAAATATGACTGTGTCAAGGTAGATAGCTGGTACCAGGGGCGGCTCCTCAATAAGTGCGCCCGTGCGCGCGCACTTCCGCCTGCCGTGGAAAAAATAATATTTTTGCTATGCTATATTTTAATAAATTTTTTTTTACTTTTTTACCTCCTGCATTTAACAAAATTGGTATATCGAGGTTCACAGAGTCGGCAGCCATTAATACAGAATCAGAAGTTGTATATTGTTAATGGTTGCAGACATTATATACATCCATATACATAAGTCGCGCGGCGGTGTGTATTTTTCGGCGCTCTAGGGAAATGCGATACTTCAATGCGAAATGATCGACTATCTTCGTCGAAAATGACCGAATAAGCAATTTGGTTGTGCGCTTTAAAATTCCACACTTGCAGTTTGCAGTGCACTTTTCGCAGAGCGTATGTAGTAATTTTCGTGTAGTGCTTCGCGTCGGATTGATTTTAATTAGGTCATTTCGTTGTTGTTTACATGTTCTAACAAGACAATTATTATTATTATGATGGCTGCTACTTCGGGTTGCTTAATAAGTGGACAAAATAATTGTGATACTGTGATTAATTCAGTGGATAATATTTTAAAGGTTAACTTTTCACAGTTAGACTTAATTGTAAAGTAAAGATTAAAAGTTTAGGACGACCTACACCAGATTTAAAGTTAAGCCAAACTTGTATGAAAAAAAAAAAGAAGGTAGGTCTTTTACTCGACATTTTGCGAGAAGTATATATAATCGCAACGAATGGATATGTGGATGCAATGTAAGGATTTTTTTTTTCCATGCTTGTTATTTTATACTCCAAGCATGGACAAGAATTGGTGTAACCGACTTAAATCATTTACACGAATATATATATATATATATATATATATATATATATATATATATATATATATATATATATATATATATATATATATCCAACCGGGAACTTAAAAAATAAGCAATTTCAAAAAAATCTTTTTGTCCGAAAATTACAAAGCTATTTTAATGAAATTTGGTGGATATGTTGCCTTGTAGTGATGGGTCGTTATTTAACTGCCAGTTTTTTTTTAACGGTTACCGAGCCGTAACGGTAACCACCAGTTATAGACTTATAAAAATAGCTTAAAAAATAACGCTTTTTACACTAAACTAGAATTCGGAGTCGTGTCTGTTTCAGTTCCGCCGCAACTAGATTCGATGAATAAACATCGGTTTTCATCGGCAACTGCTATTTAACCATTTAACGGGATGAATAGCCTTGAGATTGGGAATGCTAAATATGTATGGGTATACAGTATAGAGCGGACTGTGCTTCATAACATTATTATTTATACTAGTGTGCTCGCTCTCGCTCACAGCTTTAGGGACGTAGGATCTTCGGTACAATAAAACGGTTTAATTTTAATTTTAACTTTAACCGGTTGTTGATGGGGATACGGCATACGGACACTACTACATAGAGTTATTCTGTTAAACTGAGAAGCTGTTATTTTTGAAACAGTTTCCCACTAGTATGTAAAGCCAAATATTTAATAATAAAAAATGTTGGGTGAAAAGATGAATTTCTGTAAAAACATGTTATTACTTTCACTATAGACAACGTAAAATAGGGTTATTTCTATTCTTTACATATCCATGGTTATTTCAGATCGTACCTGGATGGTAGGAGGCAATTTGTTGAGATCGTGGGCTTCAAATCTAATACCTATAACATATCTTCGGGAGTGCCGCAGGGTTCCATACTTGGCCCACTAGTGTTTAATATATTTATCGACCCAGTCAAACATGTCTTTATGCTCCCTTTTTACTGTATGCACATGACATTAAGATTTTTGCAAGTATTTCGAGTGTTGATGACTGCTTGCAGCTCCAGAAGTGTCTTCAGATCGTTGATGAATGGTGTTGTCGGAGTGGTTTTTTTCTATGAATGTTTCTAAGTGTTGTGTAATATTCTTTACTCGAAATAAGTACCCACTTACTTTCAGGTACAATATAGGGGGGCTTTTACTTGGTCGCTCTAGGACAGTTAGGGACCTTGTAATTGTGTCTGTCAGTTCTGCTTACAAAACTCTTGGGTTTCTGATAAGAAGCAGCAAAAATTTCTCACTGACTGACACGTTCTCTCTGCTCTTTCGTTGTCTGGTCAGGTCCGACTTGAATTTGGTTCAGTTGTGTGGGCTCCTACTTATGAGATACATGTAGCAAGTCTAGAATCAGTGCAGAGGAAATTTCTAAAACTTCTTAGCTTTCGAGAGGATGGTTAATATCCTTCTAATTGATTTTCCTTGGGAAAGTTGACTTCTTCGCTTTAATCTGCAGTCTGGTGGTACGCAGGCAGTGCAGTTTCGTTATATTTTCATACAAATTTGTTAATTCTGTTTGATTGCCCATCTGCTTCAGCAACTTAATTTCCATGTGCTTCGTGTTGTAGCACGTTTTCCAGCTCTATTCTATCTCTCGACTAATCGTACGCGATTGCTGCGATCGTCTTCAATTTACCAGATGTGCAATGATTATGTTGTACTGCAAGATATCTTCTCATGGAATAGCTCAGAGATAAAAATGTTTTTCAAAGCGATGCAACTTGTGACTCTCTTTTGTGTAGTTTGTTTGATTATTGTTTGTTACTATGTTTTGTGTATCAGCCCAATTTTAAGCTGTTGGATGGTGTATAAATAAATAAATAAAGTATTGCAATGTGGGATTACAACTGCCATTACGGGAAGGTTTGCTGCCTTTACCATCATGGTTAGTGCAAAACTTGCATATAGGTGCTGAGGTGGTTTTTCCCTTGCTTTTGCATACAAAGGTGGTCATCCATCTAAGCATTGACAGTGCCTGACATTGCTTAACTTTTGTGGTACGAGAATATGTGTATTCAACGTAATAGGGCTGTTGTCCCCATAAATGTAAATATTTTTATAATTTGTGGAACATAAAATGTTGCTTGATAAATACAATTCAAATTTTGAAAACCCTGTTATTTATGTAAGGACATAAATAACAAGGTTTTGAAAGCAGATTGCTGTATTTGTGAACTGTTAGGTAGTAGTTCATATTTTGATTAGTTGTTTGGAAAATATGTTTATAATCTTAGTTTTGACAGCCACTTATCAATTTTTTGTAGGGCCTAATCTTTGTAGTGGACAGCAATGATAGGGAACGTATTGGTGAAGCGAAAGATGAACTGATGCGTATGTTAGCTGAAGATGAACTGAGGGATGCTGTACTTTTAATATTTGCAAACAAACAGGATTTGCCAAATGCAATGAACGCAGCTGAGATTACAGACAAGTTGGGACTCCACTCGCTGAGAAATCGAAACTGGTACATCCAAGCGACATGTGCAACTAGCGGAGATGGTTTATATGAAGGCCTCGACTGGCTCTCTAACCAGCTCAAGAATGCCAATCGTTAAGTGAAGTGTTTTGTTCTGGTAGTTGCATACCTGTGTGACTGCCTGTACTGGGACTGTCAGTGTTACTTTACCATATGTTGCAACTGTCACCTCTACTGTTTGCCAGCATACTCGCTCTTAAATAAATCTGTTTAACTTTTAGTGTATTTACTTTTTTATAATATAAATATATATAGTAGAATCTGTATGGTGGACAAACAGTAAGTAATGTATTTAGTGTTAATTGCTGCACTTATGTTTAATGATTTATTTATTTTGTTTGGTACTTCAAGACTTTTACCTGAACTAAGTTTTATATCCCTTAGGTGGTACTGTACAGTAGTGTTCTATTTATAATTAATTAATTAATAAAAAATGAAACATTATTTTTGTAACATATGGTAGGTTCCCTGTTCATCATAGGACATATTTTAACGAGTCCTTGGCTCGTGCATTTTATTGTTTAATTTTTCGGTTATGATGTTTAAAAATGAAAATATTAAAAAACTTGTAATGATACATCTTGTTTAAGGTCTTTTTTTTTCTTGTGTCTTCTCAGATGTATAATTTATAATAAAGCGTATGTTTTATTTGACAAACAGCGGAGCAAATTATTTAAAATGTTTCAAAGTGTATTCGGCTAATTTCAGTCTCGTGAACATTCCCGTTTGTCATGCTGTATTATCGAATAAATTTATACTATTAAATTATGTCTCATTTATGTACATACTCCTTGTAAGCTTATATATATATATATATATATATATATATATATATATATATATATATATATATATATATATATATATATATATATATATATATATTGTTGCTCTAGACATATCAAAAGCATTCGACCAGGTCTGGCAAGCAGCGCTGCTTAATAAACTTCCGGCCTATGGCCTACCACCAAAACTTTGTACCTGGACAGCAAATTTCCTCTCCAACAGGAGCATTTCTGTTGTGGATGGCCATTCCTCTAAACTGTATCCAATTAATGCAGGAGTTCCTCAAGGTTCAGCTTTAGCCCCTACTTTGTTTCTTCTCCACATCAATGACCTCCTCTATAGCACATCCAACCCAGTTCACAGTTACACGGACGACAGCACCCTCCCTCCACCACTCAAATATACAATATTCTAAGCCTGTCTCTTTAGCCCAATTAGATGAGGATCGCAGACTCATGGAGGGTTCTGTCTCCGTCGATCTCCAAAAAATATTAGACTGGGGAAGTAGAAATCTTGTACAATTCAACCCCACCAGTCTTGCTTTCTTTCTCATAAGAGAGACACCAGGCCTAGACCCGTCACAATGAACAGCCAAGTTATTCAAAGTAATGAGTCCTTTTCTCTTGTTGGCATTTCTGTGGATCAAAATCTTAATTGGCACCAACATGTCGCATCAATTGCAGAAGCGGCTGCCAAGAAATTGGGTTTCCTCTTGCGGGCTCGCAAATACTTTTCACCAGCTAATCTCTATACCTTATATACTTCACAAATAAGGCCAAACCTCGAATACTGCTGCCGCTTCTACACTTGCTATCCTGGACTCCATTCAAAAGAGAGCTATACGTCTCATCGGTGACCCTACACTCACCCAAAGGCTGCCATCCCTTGCTCACTCTTTTATAGATATCTGCACGGGCACTGCTCAGAGGAGCTTTCCTCCATAGTTCCCCCACCTGCTGCCCCCAACAGATGTACCAGGGGAACAGAGCGAATGCACCCTT
The DNA here is from genome assembly GCA_964006375.1 of Tillus elongatus. NCBI lineage: Eukaryota > Metazoa > Arthropoda > Insecta > Coleoptera > Cleridae > Tillus > Tillus elongatus. The sequence goes on from OZ023266.1 coordinate 47,923,320, forward strand.
TTATTGTCCAGGTCACCAGCCATAGAACATCTTGTTATGCCCGCTCTTTTGTCCCGAGTACTTCCAAGTTGTGGAATTTCTTGCCGACACATGTTTTTCCTTCTCCAAACCTTCAAGTCCAGAATTAACAAGTTACCTCTTTCCTCCTTGTCAACACCCACGGTACGATAGTATTTAGGCTGTAAGCCCTCGTGGTGTGTTGTTGAAATGTTTTAATTTGCTTGCTTTTTTATTGCCCTGCGTGAAGCTTTCAAATTTTAAGCTGAACTTTAATGAAATTGTATGCTTGGTTCTCAAACGTTTTTGGCTCACCGCCCATTTTGAGAATATTTTTTTTTTTACTTACCATCTGTCGCGCATCTGACATAGCTGTTGCAACTATTATTTTTAAACGCGCATTATACATCAGGATTAGAGGTGTGCGAGCTTCGATATTTCAAAGTCAACCTGAAGGTTCAAAAAATTGTACATGCTAAGCGATGTAAAGCAGTTTGAAGTTCGAAATATGTAATTCTCTAAAGTAATTCGAAGTTCGTTGTTTAAAAATACTTCAAAAGTTAATTTACAGGCATTAAATGCTGCCAAAGGTAGCGAAACTGTAATTCCGTTGTGGCCCCTTTAACTCCGTAGCGGTGCTTTAAACGTGGTATCCGCTCTATTGAGTCAGTAGTGTAATTTCAGCTGATTTTACTCATGCATGTTTTTAACAGTTGGTGGGACACATTGATACCTGGCAGAGCCATTTAAGAATCAGAATTATTTTATTTATTTATTCAGAAAAACGGGACAACCCCAATTTTAAACATAAGCACAATATTAGTAAGTGATAGTCACAATCAGGTATAAAAGTAAAACAGCAATCAAGTAATCAACTGGTCACATTACAAAACAATATTAAACATTACATAGTCACGTTTCACAACAATCAAATAAAATACATGCTAGGTATATGCTATGTGTGGGCAACAGATGCAAGAGACCGCCTGAAAGCAGAAAACGAGCAACTAAAAAAAGGGAACAACTCAGCATTTGCATTAGCAAAAGTCAACATTCTATTCAGGGGACTGGATATACCATAATTTGTGGAGTGATGAAACACCTGAAACAGTTCACATGATCGGGTTCTATAACTTGGAACCCTGAACCCTATCATTGAGAGAATAATACCAGAGTCAATATGAGAGTTCAACACTTTAAATAAGAAGCACATGTCAGCATTTCATATACGAGACTCCAATGATCTTAAATTTAATTCATGCATCAGCTGCACATAATCATGACCTCCCCTGGCAAAACCCAGCCTCCATGAACAAAACCGAAGGAACTTTCTCAGCACATGTTAAAGAGACTCGATATGAACGGCATAGTATGGCTGCCATATGATGGAAGCATATTCCAAAATTGGTCTGACTAAAGCACAATAAAGAGCCCTAATGGCCACCACAGAAAATTCCCTAGCCGTCCGACACACAAATCCAAGCATTCTATTTCTTCTAGAAACAACAGACTCACACTGCCCAGCGAACGTCAGCTTCGCGTCAAAAGTAACCCCTAAATCACAAACCTCCTCTACTCTTTGGAAAGGAACACCATCAATATCATAGTCATATGAATGAGTCTGACAAAGTCTGGAGAGCGAGACAGTCGCACACTTCTCTTAATTCAAATAAAGGTGGTTAGAAGCACACCAGGCAGACAATCGATTAATATCCCCCTGAATTAGGGATGCCTCATCTGGAGATTTCACTGTCAAGAACATCTACAAAAAGTAAAAATTCACAATTCAGTAAAACCTCTTGAGATGTCATTTATAAAAAGGTTGAAAATCAGCGAGCCACAATGTGACCCCTGAGGCACACCAGATGTTACCGCAACAAGATTGGATACATCACCAATCTTCACATATTGACAAGACTCGTCAAAAATCTCTCAACATAACGCCATGGAAACCCAAAGCATTATACATTTTAGCATCCCAACCTTTTTTAGCTACATAATTACGATGGCAGTGGTTGAAAGTGATCAGTAACGTACATTTTCAGAATTCACGATGATAATTGCAGAATGCCTTCTGAAAACAGTAATCTAAACATGCTTTATTTCACAATGAACCAAAATAGTTAAATATTCACAATCAGGAGACAGTTAAAATTTTAAGTGGTTATTATATACCTATCATGGTCACTTTCAATCCCCCCAATTCGATTCCTATACTACCTAGCTGATACAAAACAGCAAAAAATATTTATAATTGAGCTTAGCTATAGGTGAAGAAATTTAAAATAGCTTTCAATATACCTTTTCCTTTTTTTGATTCAACTTTGACCCATCTTTACAACTACCATCAGCACCGCAAGACATTTTCACTCAATCAACCTGCAAATGTTGTCAAAATAGACGTTTTTTTCTACAATGGGGATCTTCTAGTACCAAATATTGTATGCTACTGTATACATAAATTTTGTATTTAAGTGTATATGAACACTGAAGAATTTTGGTTGGTTGGTTGGAAGTTCGATTTTACATTTTTAAGAAGTTTGACTGTGAAGTTTAGATAAAATATTTCCGAGGCTCGAAGTTCGAATAAACATTTGCTTGGGTTCGTTCATAGTTTAGTTCGAGAAAAACATGGGTTCGCACACCTCTAATGATAATATTGGTTTATCTGTCACATGCAACCCCCTCCAAGTTCGCTCCAACTCTTCAAACGTCGAGTGGGCAAGGGATGGCAGCCTTTGGGTGAGGGTAGGGTCACCGATGAGACGTATAGCTCTCTTCTGAATGGAGTCCAGGATAGCGAGTGTAGAAGCGGCAGCAGCTCCCCAGATGTGGCAGCAGTATTCGAGGTTTGGTCTTATTTGTGAAGTATGTAAAGTATAGAGATTAGCTGGTGAAAAGTATTTGCGAGCCCGGAAGAGGAAACCTAACTTCCTAGCAGCCGCTTCTGCAATTGATGTGACATGTTTGTGCCAATTGAGATTTCGATCCACAGAGATGCCAACAAGTGAATAGGACTCATTACTTTGAATAACTTGGTTGTTTATTGTGATGGGTCTAGGGCTGGTGTATCTCTTATGAGAAAGAAAGCAAGACTGATTTGGTGGGGTTGAATTGTACAAGATTTCTACTTCCCCAGTCTAATACTTTTGGAGATCCACGGAGATAGAACCCTCTATGAGTCTGCGATCCTCATCTAGTTGGGCTAAAGAGACAGGCTTAGAATATTGTATAGTGGAGTGAATGGTGCTGTCGTCCGCTTAACTGTGAACTGGGTTGGATGTGCTAGAGAGGAGGTCATTGATGTGGAGAAGAAACAAAGTAGGGGTTAAAGCTGAACCTTGAGGAACTCCTGCATTAATTGGATACAGCTTAGAGGAATGGCCATCCACGACAATAGAAATGCTCCGGTTGGAGAAGAAATTTGCTGTCCACGTACAGAGTTTTGGTGGTAGGCCATAGGCTGGTAGTTTATTAAGCAGCGCTGCATGCTAGACCTGGTCCAATGCTTTGGATATGTCTAGAGCGACAATCTTGGATTCACCATAGACTTGTTCCAAGAATGGGTGACAAAGGAAAGGAGGTCGGCAGTTGATCTGCGCTGACGGAATCCATACTGCCTGTCGTGGATTAGACTGTTTTTCAAGAAATTTTAGTAATTCTGTGTTTATATACTTTTCCATCACTTTAGAGATGACTCAAAGGAGAGAAATAGGCCTGTAGTTGCTAGGAAGCGCTTTCGATCCTTTCTTGGGGACGGGTTGTACTCGAGCAGTTTTCCAGTTGCTAGGGAATATGCCTCTATTGTAAGATGTCTGAAACAGACAAGTCAGGACAGGAGCAAGTTCTGGTGCGCATTTTTTGAGAACAATTTCTGAGATCTCGTCAAGGCCAAAGGCTTTCCTGGTATTAAGAGAAAAGAGCATCTTTCGTACCTTTCTAGTTTTGAAAATGATATCCGTCATTTTATGCGCGACATTGGGGACTGTTCGTGGTTGAACATTTGGAGGTGGGTTGAGAGTAGAATTGCCGGTGAACAACGAGGCAAAAAGTTCAGCCTTGCCCAGGGCGGTAGAAACTATTTCATCCCCTGAGACAAGAGGTGGGAACGTGCTCTTGCAGAAATTATTCCCAATAGATTTAGCAAGAGTCCAGAAGGGTTTGCTGCCGCTGGAGCTTAAGAGGACTTTGTTTTTGATGTGGTTATTAAACGAGTTTTTTGCCTCTGAAAGAATGCGGACATAGCGGTTTCTTGCGTCGTTAAATGCTTGACGGTTTTCTTGACTGGGATTGTATAGAAGCTTTTTGTGAGCTTTGACTTTTTCAAGTCTGGCCTTGTCACAGGATTTAGAGAACCAGGGCTTTTGAGTGGCTGCAGAGGTTTTCTGTGTACGTGGAATAAATAATTCCATGCCAGCTTGGATAATTTCGGTGATGTTTTGTGAGATATCAGAGGGGTCAGGATTAGAGAAGCAGACACACATAGTATGTCTTTTCTTCCAGCTTCTAAATTGGGGAGTCTGGTGCAGGGTAGATTGCTACGGACGTACGCATACACGCCTCCATGCAATCTAAAAGAAGTAAGGAGCTCATACCCGGGAAATTAAGTTGATTAGTGGCTGTTTTGGCACTGATTTGAGTTTCTGTCAGGAAGAGGAGTTGGGGCCTATTAGCCTCAAGGAAATGGTGGACGGAGTTCAGGTTAGAATTTAGGCCACATATATTCGAAAAGGATATTGTAAATCTCGATGCTGGCGCCCCCTGTACACCCCTCTCCCGGAGATCCGAATGGAGGGGTATTTTGCCTCCGGAATCTTTTGTACAAGGAGCCATCATCATTTTTGTTTATAAGGGAAACCGACTCATACACCAGAACCGGAAACGTCTGTTGGGACTTCACCGGTCCTTGATGCAAGGAGCGGTACCTCCTCGGGCGTGAAAAGAAAAAAATCCTTTACTATCACGTAAAGGAAAATTCCACTACCACCTACCATATTGCAAGTATACCACACCAGCCAACTATTAAAAAGCTGACCAGCTTTAGAACTTGCATTAAAATGCCAAAAAACGAATATGTGTCATCAGTGAATAAACGTCCAATTACATAGGTACTACATTATATAAGCTAAAATTTAAACAATTACATACGTACCTACCTACATTATATAGGCTAAAATTAAGTTTTTCTTTCTATTATATTTTTTGTCACTGCTGACTACCTCTAACAGACATACATTTGGATCCAGTACATAGTTATAAAACTCCTTACAATTATACTTGAAATTAACTTTTATTTGTAACTCCGATTTTAAATGCTCTACTGTTAATTTGTTTCTGTTTTCTGTCCAGGTATTTCCACATAAAAGCTTTTTTAGTTGTTGTGGTGTAAGTGTTTCCAATTTTAAATGCTCTACTGTTGATTTGTTTCCATTTTCTGTCCATGTATTTCCACATAAAAGCTTTTTTTTGAGGTTTATGTGTAAGTAGGTATAGATGGGCGGTTCTGCAACCTCCGCCCGGTACTGCGCATGCGCGCAGTGACGTCACAGGGGGTCTAACCTGAGATAACGTCATCCAAGATGGCGGCTGGATAGACGACCAATAAGAGTCTACCACCTACTTGTGTATTTTTATCTCTGTCGCTACAACTATCACTTGATTGATTAATTCATTACTTCTATTTTTTTCACGTAAACCAAAATATATATTCGCCAAACGTCCGAACATTGCCATTCTCATAAACCCACCTTACAAAAATTAACAATTCTAGAGTTTCTGTCTCAGTTTTTCCGATCAAGAAGGAAAATTTCACGGTCGTGTGATGTTCACGAGAATCTGTCATTGCAAAAACGACGAGCACACAAAACAACTCTCACTAAAAGATTCACACAAGCCGAACGAACCTTTTTTAGCAGCGACGCTTGGCTTACTGACTCGGGAATGGTAGCTCCATAATACAAATAACTGTCATATTATATCATGCTGGGTAGCTCCAAACGCTGCCGACCACAACACATAAGTTCGGTTTCTTTTGGGTACCCCTCGTATATGTCGCTGAAACTAAAAATAATAAATATTGTAGGAATAGAGCGCGAGAATTCAGATCCACATCAGCCACAGCATAGGAGTTACAAATAACCAACTAAGGAATAGATATAAATTGCGTAGTCGGGGAGTCTCCGATACTACCGTATTTTATTTAAAAATAGCTTCCGAACATTATAGACAGGTTACATATACATTTCTACCGTTTCATCCGAAGGTAGAAAAAAGAAACTAGCTCCAATATTTATTTCAGAATGAATTTTCCATTCACTTGCAATACTATTCAACTTTATCAAAAATTTCCTTTATCCTCCCCTTTTTCAGCCGACCACAACACATAAGTTCGGTTTCTTTTGGGTACCCCTCGTATATGTCGCTGAAACTAAAAATAATAAATATTGTAGGAATAGAGCGCGAGAATTCAGATCCACATCAGCCACAGCATAGGAGTTACAAATAACCAACTAAGGAATAGATATAAATTGCGTAGTCGGGGAGTCTCCGATACTACCGTATTTTATTTAAAAATAGCTTCCGAACATTATAGACAGGTTACATATACATTTCTACCGTTTCATCCGAAGGTAGAAAAAAGAAACTAGCTCCAATATTTATTTCAGAATGAATTTTCCATTCACTTGCAATACTATTCAACTTTATCAAAAATTTCCTTTATCCTCCCCTTTTTCAGGTTCGATAAAATTATGCCAAACTGAATTTTTGAAAAAATATTCCTCTTCAGCCAATAAATCGATGAACGGATAAATCATAAATAGTCTGTAGTGAAGGTGTAGGTGTAGCAGGTAATATTCGGGTTTTAGAAGGTTTTTATCGAAATTTGTAACCAAAATTATCTGTGTCCAGACTATTTTTCCGCTATCTTATTGAATCTGGACCTTAAAAAGGCGTATTCCCAATTTTTTTAGTATGTATTAACAATTTGTCCATTTTAAAACCCTGTTCATAAAAAATACTCTCACATAATATATTATAGAAGAATTTGTCATAACCTTACCCTATGGGTACTACATAATAATAATGTATTTTCCATAACTGTGCCTCATTTATTCAGAGTATCCTAATTTACAAACTAGATTAAAGAACTAAAAAATAAATGACGATATGCACACTTGGAGAACCCAAATCACCAAAACACATTTTTTTAAAGACCTGACGAGCAACACCTTTAAAAAAAGTGTTATGGTCATTTGGGTTCTCCAAGTGTACTTATCAGTCAGAATTCCCACTAAAAACAGCATATCAATTTCCCTGACTTTGATATTCTATAATATACCCCCAAAATGTAACACACTACTACAGAGTACAGTTAGGTCTTCGCCTCATGGCGGTAAACACTTCACTAAAACTACATTTATAAAACACGCACATCTTTCCTTACAAATAAACGAGCAAAAACTACTTATAAAAAAATGCACCTATCTTGTGTCTTAATTACTTATCATAAAACGAAAACAAATAATGTTTCCCTTGCAAGGACAAAACTTCCTGACTCAGTCAATTTTTACAATTCTCAATTTTTCCCTGATTTCCTTGACCAAATTGTTCCTTCTACTTCCTGGTTTTCCAGACGAGTGGGACCCTGTTAGTGCTCATCACAGGTTTCAATATTCACTTAGTGAGTAATGACGAGTTGTTTTTTTAACTCTGAACTAGATTCAATGTACAAATTCCTAAGTACAGCCGTAATTTTGTTAAAAATAAAATTATACTGTAGTGCGCTAAAATTCAAATCAAATAAACTGTCAATTTGAAACTGGGCGGTACAATCCTTTGACTATCTATCTACGAATAGACCAGGCATCACCCAATGCGATGCGTTGTAATGTTTGAAACCAACATTGAATAAAATGTTTGTTTACATGGTCCTCGACACCATAGGCGTCTCGAGAAATAGGATTGAAATTTTCATAAATACGATTAAAATAATAAAATAAAATTTAAAAGATGTTTAACTACCCTTACATTATTTAAGTATACTATTAACTAAAAAGTCTGGACGCAGCAAGTGCGTTATGATAGTGAATTTTTATAGAAATGATTTCTCGAATAAAATGTTCGAAAGTCTTAATGATGCAATGTTGTGATCTCGTCACAAGCGATTTTTTTCTATGCAAATTCAGTAAAAACTGTTTTCAACAAAAATTTAAGAAAAAACCTTGCAGCTCTACCAGTTTTTCTAGAAATGACCACCTGATTTGTCTGCTGCCATGTTTTATAGATCTACAACTTACCGGATAATTTCTTATTAATTACATCATATGGCAAGCATCTAGGAAAATGTATACATTTTCATTGGTTACAGGATGCGGCAAATAAGTCTTTAAACCTTCTTGAATAAATGTATCTAAATTTGCTCACAAACATTTAATCATGCTTATATTTGCAGCTGCTCCATCAAAACTTACGGAAGTAACGACTATTCTTGCTTGATAGATAAAACTTAAAGCCCGATTAATAGGCTTGCTTTTTCTTCACGAGAAATGACAGCTAGGAAGAAATAATCCACTGGAACTTTCCAGTGGTTATTTAAAGCAACTAATAAGAAAAGGAAAACTTCTTTAGCCACTGGAAGCTCGTTTGAATTATTCATATACACGCCAATATCTACGTTACCACAAAACTTTTTTCCTGTGTACTCAACTTGACGTCTTATGAACATCTCGTCGATGATTAGGCATTTAACAAAGTATTTTGCGACATTTTTCAGCTGCTTCTCGACTTTTTGAATTCAAAACCGCGAATGCTTCTTTGCAGAATCCAGGAACAATTTAGAAATTGTTCGAGGATGTGGCAAAGATTTCATCAATTTTCCTCGAACGTAATTATAAGCTTTGTTTGAATAAAAATTTAGAGTAATAGCAAACGACCGCACGTCTGATGAATAGTTCCGTTGTGGGCATTTTAAAAGCTGTTTAATCAGATCTATTTGTGTGGGTAAAGAGGCCTAAAATATTACAAGCAATGATATCAATTCAATAACACTCAAAAGTGAGGCGTTCAGGGATGTTTCTGTATTTTCCGTAAAAGCAATACGACTTTTAAAATGCTCAATCAGCGATTTTTGGTGACAAACTCTTAAGACGTCTTTTCTGTTGGCGCAATATATTTATTTTCCTCTTTTGTTTTTTTATTACTCGTTTAGCAATAGATCATTTTTTAAAGATATTTTCTGGAGTTCCTGATAAACTGGAAATATCTACAAAATAAGGAAGTTTTTTCCTAAAAAATGGACGTTTTCAGTGAACGGAATATAATTTTATAAAAATGGTTTCTAGTATTTTTCCCTCAATTCTAAGTCCAGGCACATTAACTTACTTTTGACCTTGAGTAATGTTAGCTTTTGGTGTTAATTCAGGAGGACTGCCAAGTGCCTCACCTGTTGAACATGATGATACTTCCAAAGCAGTAAGAGTTGATGATAACAATGATTTATCACTATTTTCTTGAAAACTATGACTGCAATTTTTATCGGGTAATTTATTTATTTTACCAATAATAAAGGTTTACAAAATAGGAAGCTAAGAAGAATTCTACGCAGTTCTGCGTGAGCAAGAGCTTAATCATGCCAAAAGTAGAAGGCACTAGAGAACTTAAAACTGATGGAGACGCTGCGTTTTTAAGACCCTTCTTCCACTTGGGTAAATAATAAAAGTCTGTATTAAAATGCTGTGAACATAAATAAGAATATTTCGACAGCGTATCCGATTTTCTATTTAAGGCAGCACACCATGTTAGTAGATGTAAACCTAAAAATAGTGCCAAACTGATGTGCCGCCACTGAAAATCGCAAACAGCAACATGCAGAGACATCGTTGCCACATCCTCAGGTAATCTTCTACAAGCAATATACTTTTTCATCATTTTGCATAAACAAAACTCAAAACCTTTATTGCAAATCAAGGTAACACAAAAATAAATTTTCAGTATACTTGCATACTGTTCACAGACAAATACAAGCGACAACTGTCAATTAATACAAATCTAGATACTTCACATGCAGCAAGATAAAGATTTTAAAATGAGTTTTCTGGTTATATTTACATAAAGAAGGGACAAACCAAGGAATATAACGTTAGTAAATCTTAACATTCATAAATAATCCCTAATGTAAGTGTAATGTCTTAAGTAACAGAAAAGTAGTACATTTATCATTCTCAACTTGTTAGCATATTCGGCGATTTAAGGATGAATTATCACATAGCGGCAACGCCTGAGCCACCACCCAATCAGAGCAGAGGACCGATGTAAACATAGAGTCCCTTGAATGTTGGCTTCAAACAATTCGGCTGTGTGCCGGCTCTATTCTCTATATAGTCAAAGGTACAATCACTGGCGCTGAATTCCTAATCTGGTTTCTAATTGGTTGCCTGGTAATATGTATGCTGTGGCTGATGTGGATCTGAATTCTCGCGAATAGAGCAGTGCCACCTCTATACAATTCATTGTTATTCGACTAATGTCTCTATTAGACAAAAGCTTACCTTACTATTGCTGTAGCTTATAAGCGACAGCAAAACTCAAAGCATTACGTACCTAATGGAACAGTAATGAGTCGTTAGAGATTTTTATGAAAATTTGCTACCATAATGTACTTGCTGCGTCCGTCACGTGCAAGTTACTCACCATCAGGCATCAATCCAGCAATGAACGCAGTAACAAAAGCTTGTTTTACCAGGCGCCAGCAGTTGAGTAAGCGCTTATCGCTGACTACTAATACATTTTAGCGATTGTGACTGATGATCGCATTTTGACTTAAAGCACTACTTTGCGAAGTTTGTCTGTCATTCTACTTTGACAAATTGGCAACATTGAGTTCCAGCAGATATTCAGCGGAGCAGGTGAACGCACGCTTTGTCAACTATATTCATCTAGTGTTGGCGCCTGGTGAGCTCGGTCATTATCATTCTAAAAGAAGTTCCTTTTATAAATGGTTGTTGGTATGTTTCATTTGATGAACGAGGATCAGGCAAGGAAGACAGTTTGAAAGAAATCTATTTTTGTGATGCATGTTACTTAAAAGTATAATAGAAAACGTAAGTTTTGGAAAGAGTAACGGTGTAATAGAGAGAGAGAGAGTGATGGAAATGGATTGATTTTAGTTGTAGGCAGAAAGAAGAAATATCTTAAGTAAATTATGTGTTATGATTAAAATTTGAAGTCTGTTAAATTAGAAAAGTATCATTTTCAAGAAATTTGGGAGTATCAACATTATTTCGATAAAAACCAAATGAATTGCGCTGTTTGCAAGCACAAGTAGAATACCTATTTGTAAGGCGCTCTGTACTATAATTGTCACAATAAACTATAACTATATAGGTAATATAAAGAAAATCAGCAAATTTATGTCAAATTTTAATTTACAAGCGGGAGAGTTTTAATTTGATTATTATTATTATTTATTACTTTTTGATATACAATTTTTGCAGTAGATGCATTGATAAAATCAGTGGTAAAGCTTACGGTTAGTCAAGGTTGTTCATAAATATACTCTATCCTTAAACAACCTCTCGTCTTTATGACTCTATATTATATAATGTTGTAGGCAACTAAACATGTCCATAGAAATATGCAAATGCGTGTTTGTTGGGTTGCAGACCTTGTGTTTAGTATTTCAAATACGATATTTAAAAAGGGTATTCATTATATTTATTATATCGTGAACACTCTGGAAAGGTAACTACTGAAAGAATGATAATGAGTGATATTTCCTTAAGTACTCTAATTTTAAACGACCGATTGTGGCTGTTATCGTTGCGTAAAAAACCGTGAAATGTATTGTAGTAACGACAACGACATCTTGTTCGTGACTATGAACAGTGTCTTCTTTCTACAGCTCTGATAAACACAAAATGTTATACCCAAAGATTGTGTAGAACCTTAGACAAGGGAATGGTCTAAGTGTAGAACTAATTAACGATTTTTAAATCGCTAAACAATAGCTCTTGTGGCTCATCTGAGCAAACCGGTCAACGCCGGGTTGAAATATTTGACATGTCAGTTCCGATGATCTATGGGTACCCAGACAAAGCAAAATCAATTTGCTCTATTTAAGAACTAATTAAAATATCACCGTTCCATTTCATACTAGTATGGTCATTAATGGGATGGATAATTGAACATCTGTTCAATTATCCATCTTGCTAATGGCTATCAGTTGCCAGAGCGGTTCATCAAATATTAAAAAAGTTCGGGACGCAGCAAGTGCATTATTGTAGTGAATTTTTATAAGAATTGTACACTATCAGTAAGGTATATTATTGAAACTAATTTTTAAATGTAAATTGATCTTGGATATTGGTTTTAGGGGTTCCAGTGAGAGTCCCCAAGTGATTACTTGAAGAAATTTCTATTTTCTATGGAGCTAGAAATTTAAAATTTTGTACAATATGTAAATAATGCAAGTCGCTTTAAAAAAATTATGTTACAAATTTCATTAAAGTTACAAATGTTTTCCAGAAAAAAAAATATTTACAAACGGAATATACCTGCCAAATTATTAATGTGGCAGGTAGTTTTCCTTATTAATTGCTTGGATGGTTTTGTTTTAGCCCGATCGAACTAGTTTTTGCAAACAAAATAACCAAAAAGGCATGTCACATAGGTTTTACTATGGCTTTTTTGAGTTATCGGATTTGAAATATTTTTACGAAAATTCTCTACCACAACGTACTTGCTGCACCCAGACCCTCTTCATCGCTTATTTACGGTTGCTGTATCCATAGTTTTTCAAATGATAAAATATTGTAGCTCTCTATGTGAGACTAAAAAACAAGACACCTCAAATTCATTTTTGGAAAAATATTTTAAACAAATGAAATGAGGTAACAATTTAAATATAAATTAAAAATCTTGGTTCTCGGCTTCGTCACGGCGGTTCTCCTCCCTCTTCTACATGCCTACAACCACCCTATATGCATAAATAAGAACAATATAAACAAGAAAAATTTCTTCGGAACCACCCCCAAGAAAGTTGCGGCACCTGCGGTGAATAAGGGTCCAGGGTTTCAAGGAAGTATAGCTACAAAATGGGTAAAAGTTAGCTTATAGAGATCCAACTAAGCTGGTTTTTTCGAACTTTCCGCTCACATTTCCTTTTTATCTTCTTCTCCGCTTAGCACCCTATTCACTCCTGGTCTTTCTTAGGCGCCGTTTGCCAGAAATTTTTCTTGTGGTATGTGCATTCCGAAGAGGTTCTAAGCATGTTTCTGATTTTTTTTCTAAAAGTCCCCGGTGTGCTAAACTGCAAATTTACCGAAAATTTAAGTTTTATTTCCAAAGGAATTTACCTGCCAAATTATAAACGTGGCAGGTATTTTTCCTTATTAATCGCTTGGATGATCCATTTTAGTCAATTCAATCGAACCAGTTTCTGCAAACAAAATAAAAAAAGTTTTGTTAAAAGAAATTTGTACTTATTTTTCAAATCGAACGCTGCCTTTATATGGGTTTTACTATGTATCAAAACTGAAAATTCTAGTTTAATGGGAAATTGAGTTACCACTATCTGAAATATTTTTACAAAAATTCGCTACCACACACGCACTTGCTGCACCTAAACTCTTTTCAACACTTATTTACTATTACTGTATCCATACTTTTTGAAAATGAAATAAATATAAACAATACAAAATTTTGAAATTATAATTTTAATAATTTATACTGCACATCTGATTAAAGATATAATTTAAACTGCTTTATGATATTATGTAGTTTCCTTTACTTCAAATGTTCCATAAAGAGTAAAAGCTAAGAGTAAAGAAAACCCTAAGTACCAAGGTACCCTAGGTATTATACTTATATTAGTTTGCAGTAGGTATATTTCTTCGTGAAATAATTGTGTTTCACTTTAGTAATACAATACCTACATGCATCGATTAAGAACCTGAATCTGATGTACATAACCACTCTCTTATTTGTTTGATTGGATGTTAGAATCATAATATACTACAGTTACAGTGGACGGCCAAAGGTTATATTCAAATTTAAAGTTGGGTTATTATTTACCTACTATTTGTATTAACTTTAGAATATAGGTAGTTGTTTTGTATTATGAGATTCTAAGGTATTAGCGGAGTCGATTTCGAGGTTATGCGCAGAACGTACACGTTTCTCTCACGACTCCTGTCAGCTAATAAATGACAAATAGTGGTGTTGTCAGATTAAACTAGAGAGATGGAGATGACTTTTAAATGCAGTGAAAATAGGAAGCTTAATATGTATACATATTAAAACGTTGTTTTATATTTCTTTTAAAAAAATTGAATCATTTTCATTAACATTTTAAATTATTTACATTTTCTGATATCTACAGATTCAGGGCGAACGTTAAGTAGACGCATCCCGTGAAACCAGAGAGAATTCACGTCGCTCGCTTGGCGTGCGGCGTTGCCGGCTTGTGCTTTCTACCCTCAAACAAGGAAAATAAAATATAAATAAATAGGTCATGTAGAGTGATAATAAATTAAACAAAGCCAATTTATATAAGCTATTGTTATGAAAATGAATGAAGTTAACAGACGGTGACTATCTAATTAATCCTACTGGCATGAAAATGACTTAAATATGTCAACTTAACAGACATGCTATATTATGGATGCATTGTGCACTTATAAATTGATCGCTCCCAAACCAGTAAACAGAAAATTATAAAACTTTGTCAGGTTAATAAAAAGGCCGCGCTCTATGTACGTAAATTAAGAAAAAAAATGTAGCGCAACCGGTTATACCGAAAGTTGACGGTAACTTAATTTTTTTAATTGGCAGTGATACGTTTTTTTGCTATTTTCGAAAAGATGAGGCGATTCTACACCAGACTCTAGTATCATATGCTCCCTATACTGCGACACCTTGCAAAAAATGATGGGAGGTGTCTACTTAACAAGCTGTCTATGTGGTGCATATAAACATTTATTGTGGCGAAACGAGTAAACAGAAAATTATAAAACTCTTTCAGGTTAATAAAAAAGGCCGCGCTCTATGTATGTAAATTAAGAAAAAAAATGTAGCACAACCGGTTATACCGAAAGTTGACGGTAACTTAATTTTTTTAAATGGCAGTGATACGTTTTTTTGCTATTTTCGAAAAGATGAGGCAATTCTACACCATACTCAAGTATCATATGCCCACTATTCTGCTAAACCTTGCCAAAAATGATGGGAGGTGTCTACTTAACAAGCTGTCTATATGGTGCATTTAAACATTTATTGTGGCGAAACGAGTAAACAGAAAATTATAAAACTTTGTCAGGTTAATAAAAAGGCCGCACTCTTTGTACGTAAGTTAAGAAAAAAATGTAGCGCAACCGGTTATACCGAAAGTTGACGGTAACTTAATTTTTTTAAATGGCAGTGATACATTTTTTTTCTATTTCCGAATAGATCAGGCGATTCTACACCAGACTCAAGTATCATATGCCCACTATTCTGCTAAACCTTGCCAAAAATGATGGGAGGTGTCTACTTAACAAGCTGTCTATATGGTGCATTTAAACATTTATTGTGGCGAAACGAGTAAACAGAAAATTATAAAACTTTGTCAGGTTAATAAAAAGGCCGCGCTCTTTGTACGTAAGTTAAGAAAAAAAATGTAGCGCAACCGGTTATACCGAAAGTTGACGGTAACTGAATTTTTTTAAATGGCAGTGATACATTTTTTTGCTATTTCCGAATAGATCAGGCGATTCTACACCAGACTCAAGTATCATATGCTCCCTATACTGCGACACCATGCCAAAAATGATGGGAGGTGTCTTCTTAACAAGCTGTCTATATGGTGCATTTAAACATTTATTGTGTCGAAACGAGTAAACAGAAAATTATAAAACTTTTTCTGGTTAATAAAAAAGGCCGCGCTCTATGTATGTAAATTAAGAAAAAAAAATGTTACGCAACCGGTTATACCGAAAGTTGACGGTAACTTAATTTTTTTAAATGGCAGTGATACGTTTTTTTGCTATTTTCGAAAAGATGAGGCGATTCTACACCAGACTCTAGTATCATATGCTCCCTATACTGCGACACCTTGCCAAAAATGATGGGAGGTGTCTTCTTAACAAGCTGTCTATATGGTGCATTTAAACATTTATTGTGTCGAAACGAGTAAACAGAAAATTATAAAACTTTTTCAGGTTAATAAAAAAGGCCGCGCTCTATGTATGTAAATTAAGAAAAAAAAGTAGCGCAACCGGTTATACCGAAAGTTGACGGTAACTTAATTTTTTTTAATGGCAGTGATACATTTTTTTGCTATTTTCGAAAAGATGAGGCGATTCTACACCAGACTCTAGTATCATATACCCACTATTCTGCTAAACCTTGCCAAAAATGATGGGAGGTGTCTACTTAACAAGCTGTCTATATGGTGCATATAAACATTTATTGTGGCGAAAGGAGTAAATGAAAAATTATAAAACTTTGTCAGGTTAATGAAAAGGCCGCGCTCTATGTATGTAAATTAATTTAAAAAAATGTAGCGCAACCGGTTATACCGAAAGTTGACGGTAACTTAATTTTTTTAAATGGCAGTGATACATTTTTTTTCTATTTCCGAATACATCAGGCGATTCTACACCAGACTCAAGTATCATATGCCCACTATTCTGCTAAACCTTGCCAAAAATGATGGGAGGTGTCTACTTAACAAGCTGTCTATATGGTGCATTTAAACATTTATTGTGGCGAAACGAGTAAACAGAAAATTATAAAACTTTGTCAGGTTAATAAAAAGGCCGCGCTCTATGTATGTAAATTAAGAAAAAAAAATGTAGCGCAACCGGTTATACCGAAAGTTGACGGTAACTTAATTTTTTTAAATGGCAGTGATACATTTTTTTGCTATTTTCGAAAAGATGAGGCGATTCTACACCAGACTCTAGTATCATATGCTCCCTATACTGCGACACCTTGCAAAAAATGATGGGAGGTGTCTACTTAACAAGCTGTCTATGTGGTGCATATAAACATTTATTGTGGCGAAACGAGTAAACAGAAAATTATAAAACTCTTTCAGGTTAATAAAAAAGGCCGCGCTCTATGTATGTAAATTAAGAAAAAAAATGTAGCACAACCGGTTATACCGAAAGTTGACGGTAACTTAATTTTTTTAAATGGCAGTGATACGTTTTTTTGCTATTTTCGAAAAGATGAGGCAATTCTACACCATACTCAAGTATCATATGCCCACTATTCTGCTAAACCTTGCCAAAAATGATGGGAGGTGTCTACTTAACAAGCTGTCTATATGGTGCATTTAAACATTTATTGTGGCGAAACGAGTAAACAGAAAATTATAAAACTTTGTCAGGTTAATAAAAAGGCCGCACTCTTTGTACGTAAGTTAAGAAAAAAATGTAGCGCAACCGGTTATACCGAAAGTTGACGGTAACTTAATTTTTTTAAATGGCAGTGATACATTTTTTTGCTATTTTCGAAAAGATGAGGCGATTCTACACCAGACTCAAGTATCATATGCTCCCTATACTGCGACACCTTGCCAAAAATGATGGGAGGTGTCTTCTTAACAAGCTGCCTACATGGCGCATTTAAACATTTATTGTGTAGAAAGTAGTGAATAGAAAATTATAAAACTTTGTCAGGTTAAGAAAAAATGCCGTTTACTCGTTTCGCCACAATAAATGTTTATATGCACCATATAGACAGCTTGTTAAGAAGACACCTCCCATCATTTTTGGCAAGGTGTCGCAGTATAGGGAGCATATGATACTTGAGTCTGGTGTAGAATCGCCTGATCTATTCGGAAATAGCAAAAAAATGTATCACTGCCATTTAAAAAAATTAAGTTACCGTCAACTTTCGGTATAACCGGTTGCGCTACATTTTTTTTCTTAATTTACATACATAGAGCGCGGCCTTTTTTATTAACCTGAAAAAGTTTTATAATTTTCTGTTTACTCGTTTCGACACAATAAATGTTTAAATGCACCATATAGACAGCTTGTTAAGAAGACACCTCCCATCATTTTTGGCAAGGTGTCGCAGTATAGGGAGCATATGATACTAGAGTCTGGTGTAGAATCGCCTCATCTTTTCGAAAATAGCAAAAAAACGCATCACTGCCATTTAAAAAAATTAAGTTACCGTCAACTTTCGGTATAACCGGTTGCGCTACATTTTTTTTCTTAACTTACGTACAAAGAGCGCGGCTTTTTTATTAACCTGACAAAGTTTTATAATTTTCTGTTTACTCGTTTCGCCACAATAAATGTTTAAATGCACCATATAGACAGCTTGTTAAGTAGACACCTCCCAACATTTTTGGCAAGGTTTAGCAGAATAGTGGGCATATGATACTTGAGTCTGGTGTAGAATCGCCTGATCTATTCGGAAATAGCAAAAAAATGTATCACTGACATTTAAAAAAATTAAGTTACAGTCAAATTTCGGTATAACCGGTTGCGCTACATTTTTTGTCCTAATTTACGTACATAGAGCGCGGCCTTTTTATTAACCTGACAAAGTTTTATAATTTTCTATTTACTCGTTTCGCCACAATAAATGTTTATATGCACCATATAGACAGCTTGTTAAGTAGACACCTCCCATCATTTTTGGCAAGGTTTAACAGAATAGTGGGTATATGATACTAGAGTCTGGTGTAGAATCGCCTCATCTTTTCGAAAATAGCAAAAAAATGTATCGCTGCCATTTAAAAAAATTAAGTTACCGTCAACTTTCGGTATAACCGGTTGCGCTACATTTTTTTTCTTAATTTACATACAAAGAGCGGGGCCTTTTTATTAACCTGACAAAGTTTTGTAATTTTCTATTTACTCGTTTCGCCACAATAAATGTTTAAATGCACCATATAGACAGCTTGTTAAGTAGACACCTCCCATCATTTTTGGCAAGGTTTTGCAGAATATTGGGCATATCATACTTGAGTCTGGTGTAGAATCGCCTGATCTATTCGGAAATAGCAAAAAAAAATGTATCACTGCCATTAAAAAAAAATAAGTTACCGTCAACTTTCGGTATAACCGGTTGCGCTACATTGTTTTTCTTAATTTACATACATAGAGCGCGGCCTTTTTATTAACCTGACAAAGTTTTATAATTTTCTATTTACTCGTTTCGCCACAATAAATGTTTAAATGCACCATATAGACAGCTTGTTAAGTAGACACCTCCCATCATTTTTGGCAAGGTTTTGCAGAATAGTGGGCATATGATACTTGAGTCTGGTGTAGAATCGCCTGATCTATTCGGAAATAGCAAAAAATGTATCACTGCATTTAAAAAAATTAAGTTACCGTCAACTTTCGGTATAACTGGTTGCGCTACATTTTTTTTTCTTAATTTACGTACATAGAGCGCGGCCTTTTTATTAACATGACAAAGTTTTATAATTTTCTGTTTACTGGTTTGGGAGCGATCAATTTATAAGTGCACAATGCATCCATAATATAGCATGTCTGTTAAGTTGACACATTTAAGTCATTTTCATGCCAGTAGGATTAATTAGATAGTCACCGTCTGTTAACTTCATTCATTTTCATAACAATAGATTATATAAATTGGCTCTGTTTAATTTATTATCACTCTACATGACCTATTTATTTATATTTTATTTTCCTTGTTTGAGGGTAGAAAGCACAAGCCGGCAACGCCGCACGCCAAGCGAGCGACGTGAATTCTCTCTGGTTTCACGGGATGCGTCTACTTAACGTTCGCCCAGATTCCGATTAGGGTTGTCGTAAATGGCAACCCCGCCGATTGTCTATTGTGACATGTTTTCGTAGCCTGTCCGTTTAAAACTTAACTTGGAGATTTTGTTTGCAATGGCAGCGGAACCCTGATTTATCTGTCTGACCTTGTCTAACATCATAGGCATCCATTTAGAGGTAATTTCAGGTAATATCGTAGATTATTTATTTTTTATTGAGTTATAACTTAAGATCTACTAAACCAATTGAGTTCAAATTTGGTAGCTAGGACCACCTGTACAATGTGTACGTGTTTGCAAAGTTTTAGTTTAATATTTCTAGTAATAAAAAAAGATATTGCGTTTTCAAGCAGTTTCTTTCATTTTTTTCTAAAAGTATTTGGTTGTCAAAACTTTCTATCGAACTCATCCAAACTATTAACAAAATGAAGAGAATTGTGAAATTTGGTTTAGATTGGTGAATGGTGAAGTATTTTTTGAGTTATCGGTATATATATATATATATATATATATATATATATATATATATATATATATATATATATATATATATATATATATATATATGTATATATAAACTTTTTAACTGACCTTGGATTTGGGTCCTATGGGCCCTAATTCGTGCTCATTTGAGGAAGTTTTCCAAAAGTCTCAGCATCAATACCTTTCTATTAGTCAATTTTATTAATGAAAATTAACTAAAAAGAAAAGTTCGTGACGCAGTAGGTGCGTTATAGTAGTGAATTTTCATGAAATGCCTCTAATTTGAATAACTCAATTTCCTAAAAACTTAGATAGTTGAATTTCGGTTTATAGTAATGTCTTTCCTGGGGCAACATATCCACGAAAGTTCATTACAATAGAATTGTAATTTTCGGAGATAAAATTTTTTTCGAAAGAAAACTCAAAATTTCCCCGGAAAACCGTGTGCGATTTTCCTACCTAACGAATTCATCCAAGCTATTAATCTGGCACTTACCAAGTTTTATCCAAATTGGTTAATTACCTTTTGAGCTATTGGTTGGGCATATATATATATATATATATATATATATATATATATATATATATATATATATATATATATATATATATATATATATATATATATATATATATATATATATATATATATATATATATATATATCACACCGATAACTCAAAAAATAATAGAATAATAGGCCGATCTTGATCAAATTTGGTGAGTACCTTCCTCTTGCAAGTGGCTTGGATAAGTTCGTTAGCCAGGAAAATCGGCATATGTTTTCCCGGAAAATTTTGTGTTTTCTTTCTAAAAAAAATTCATATCTCCGGAAATAACAAAGTAAGGGCAACCAAATTTGGTACACTATTATAAATAAACCACCTACCAAAATTTAGCATCCTAAGTTAAAAGATAAAAAGTTATGGGCATTTAAAGAAAAATTAATTGGGGTTTTCCTCAAAACGCCAAAGTCGCGATTTAAAACGTCAAAATTGGCAACATTAAGGCAAAGAACCTGAAACTGATAGGAGCTATGGATAGAAAATGTCTCAAGAAGCATGTTTTACAAAGCTTGAAGTCTTAGATTCAATCGTCATTGTCCTTTATTTGACTAAAATATTTCCAGAAAATTCATTTAAAATAGACCCTTTCTCTGATGCTTTGGCAGTAGCCTTAGCTATAGAGTTTATTGTTTAATGGTATATAATTTTGGTCGAATTTTCGTTAAAAATCAATAAAGTTCAATATATCCGTTACAAGATACGAAAAAAAAAAAAACTGTATACATTAATTATAAGGTGTCTTGAGCTACATCTTAAAGAAAAATTCTACAATCACAGGTGGCCCATAAGTCGTTGGTGATACAATTTTTTTTTTAATCGAACACGCCTTATTGGATTTTTGCATTTTCCATCAAAATATAATGCATATTTGTAAGAAAAGAAATTAGGGACGCAGCATGTGCGTTGTGGTATCGAAATTTTCATTAAATGCTATTAACCTATAAGGTTGACCAAGAACCCAGTTTTTTAGGGAACACTTTAAGTTTACTTTTGGAAATTTTTTAACATTTTCAAACAATAAAGTTATTCTGATGAAACATGGCACATTGTTTCTACTATATAGGTTATACTGGTGATCAAATTTGATGCCTGCTTTCTTAAAAAAACATATATTTGCTATTTTATTCTCTAGACAACCATGCTTTTTTTCAATTTTGAGCGGTTGGTTTTTGAGAAACACGAGGGTTCGCTACAAAATTTGCCCCACCTTAAATGTCCGATTTCGTCCAAGTGTGGGAAAAATGCTAAAAGAGGTCAATTTTAACTTGAAGGGGAACCAAATTTTTTCTTGGTGTCGAAGTTATAGCTGCATCCGACTAGCGCCCAGAGCCACCTCTTCAAAAATTTAAATAGCAAGAGAAGTCGTGTGACAAATTATTTTAAAGGTACATTTATTCTCTATGCAAACATTTTTTTAAAATTTTGAGCGATTGGTTTTTGAGAATCACGAAATTGTTTTAGGCTCATTGAAATTTGCAAGATAGTTAACCCGGTACACTCTCGTTCAAATTGTAAATAATTTTTTTGGCAGGAACGGACTAAGAAATGTTATCGGGACGAAGGTTTTTAATTTTTAAAGGAACCATTATTATTACTACGTTGCAAAAATTATGAGGAAAATAAAACTGTGAATTTTGTTAGAACCTGTAGTAATATGTATGTAGAAGCAGAATGAACCGTCACATATTGCTTATTCTTGATAAATTCTTATTTATCTTCGAACGTGCCACTACATAAAGAACACTAAGAAGGATTCATAACCGGGAATCTTTATGTTAAGGTCATAAATTTAAATTGTCGCTATCTTTTCACACTTGATCTCATTCAAGATTACATGGGCGGCACGGCAGAAAGGAACAATATAAACGTTTCCTGAGAAAGACGACACAGCTGTTAAACATTCATTGTTATTTTAAGTTTCAATAACTTGATAACTCTATTTTTGTAACGAAAATTCACTACCACAAGGCATTTTTAAAATATACAGTTTTTCACAATCTTTTACTCATTGCTGTCGAAGTTAAGAAAAGAAAACAAGAGACAACTTTTGCATCGATATAGACCAATAGACTATTAATATTTATCCCTCTTGGGCACAAAATTGAAGGCCACTACATTACCAAACCGGTAAAAGAAAATGACTAATACCGGATGGCAGTTACAGAAATCCTAGTCTTCAAATGTGGTCAAAAAGAAACTTTAAAATAGACGTTTCTTTGAAATAGTCTTGCATTTATGATAGCTAAACATTATAAAAATGATAGCGTATTACTTGCATTCAAACCCAACAATGTTATGAATTATTTATATGTCACAGGTACCTATTACGTTTTTCGGATTAAATGTTTATTAAGTCATTAATGGCCATTTGAAATATTACGGCTTTGTCATCTGGCATTATGGTCTCAATAAAAGCTTATTGTTAGTTAAAAGTTGTGAGGCATAAACCATGTTGAAATGAATTATGCCCATTTGTTTGTCACAGATTTCCTCTTGACTCCTTAGAAACGCGACTTCTCCACAAAGAACAGGGCATAACTTTCAGGCCAGTGAATTCCTGAGGAACAATAAGAACGTGATAAGTACCACGCCACAATAAAATATGGTGAATATTTTATGACGAATAAATGGTGATGTTTGTGGTCTATAAATTAGAATTAATGTCTAAAATCTGCAAATTTATATTTAGAAATGTTGTAAAGTTTGAATTGAATGTAATTAGTTAATTCAGTGGTACCGTATCGTCTGATTCTAATATGATTCATCTTAAATGACATGGCAAGTTATAGTAATTCCACAAAACTGTGGGATCGTCCTCTGTTAATTTCCTTGAAATGATTAGAGTTCATTCATTAAAAAAGTTAATGATGAACACATTGTGTTATCCGCATAATATGTAGATTTATTTTACGCGGAGGTATTTAAAAGTACTTAGTCTACAATATAAAAAACTCTGGGCGCAGCAAGTGCTTTATGGTAGTGAATTTTTATTAAATGCTTCAAATTTGAATAACTCAGTTTTATATACACTTAGAAAGTTTAATTTTGGTATGTAGTAAGGTCTTTCCTAGGGCAAGATATTCACCAAATTTCATTAAAATAACTTTGTAATTTTTGGAGAAAAAAATTGTTCGAAAGAAAATATAAATTTGAATAACTTAATTTTCTATAAGCTGAGAAAGTTGAATTTTGGTACTTAGTAAGGTCTCTCCCAAGGTAACATATATAGTAAATTTCATTAAAACAGCTTTGTTATTTTCGGAGATAATTTTTTTTATAAAGAAAACTCAAAATTATCCTGGAAAACCCCGTGCGATTTTCCTGGCTAACGAACTTATCCAAGCCATTAATAAAAGAAAGGCACTTGCCAAGTTTCATTAAAATCGGTTAATTATTTTTAGAGTTATCAGACGGATACACACACACACACACACACACAAATATATATATATATATATATATATATATATATATATATATATATATATATATATATATATATATATATATATATATATATATATATATATATATATATATAAACATATAAAATTGAAACTGACCCCGGATATGGGTTCTAGGGGTCCTAGTTCGCGTTCATTTGAAAAAATGTTTGTAAAGTCTCACCATCGATACCTCTCTATTAGTTAATTTTTTAAAATAAAAATTCACTAAAATTCGACGAACATCACCAATGTCACTGTCACCGCGAAGTTTAACTATTATTAATTTTGCTCCGTAAAGTAAAATTACCAGCCATACCTATATTTGACAGTGTAGAAAGTAATTTCAAAGCCTGCTATATCAAGAATAATGTTCATCACTATGGAGCTGCATCATTGGAGCATGTTTAGCTAGAGGTGTTTTGTGAGTTTAAATAAAAGAATAATTTGCACTTGTATATAAAAATTTCCCAAATGACACAAATAATTGGTCGACTCAAACAAATAAACATATAACTAATCTCATACCAATACCATACGACATCAGTGACAGCGTCTAACAGACCTGCGCAATAATATGAAATGTTCCGTTACCACGGCAACCACATACTTGATCTCACATAAGCTATTGATAATCAAAGGCATAAATGTTTCAAATTTGAATAACTCAATTTTCTGTAATCCTAGAAGGCTGAATTTTGGCACATAGTTAGGTCTTTCCCAAAGCAATATGTACACCAAATTTTATCGAAATATCTTTGTAATTTTCGCAGAAAAAATTTTTTTTCGAAAGAAAACTCAAAATTTTCCCGGAAAACCGTGTCCGATTTTTCTGGCTAACAAACTCATCCAAGCTATTAATAAAAGAAAGGCACTTGCCGAGTTTTATCGGTTGGATATATACATACATACATACATACATACATATATATATATATATATATATATATATATATATATATATATATATATATATATATATATATATATATATATATATACAGGGTGCTACAGATTCGAGGCTCACCATGGGTATCTCCTAAACCGTAAGAGATACAGGTGGTTTAAATTGAGGCAAATATGCGCAATTATAGGCCTTGTAGGATGCCATCTTAAAATGTGCTAATTTCCGAACACTTCCGAAGATATACGAAAAAAACCGAAAAATGTAAATTCCGTTTTTATTTTTCCCTGAAGTTATTTGAAACGATATAAAAAAACGAAAGGCACTTCTTCATTAATATTTTTTATACTCTACAAGATGTAGTAAACATATTCTCAGTACAACGTTTCGTTTCTAAGAAAACATCATCAACTTTGTTTTTTCATATGGCCGTTAAAATAAGTACACCCTGTATTAGAAATCATATTTCATTGCAAATTCAGTGATGTATAGCACGATAGGTTCCTTATGTTGTTTTTTGCATTATTTAAATTTTCAACAATTTTCAATGCGTAGCAGGCGACGGAGACGAAAAAGTTACGATGATTGTCAAGTCAGACATAATCAACACCATGATAAACAGTTAAGAGAACATGGTTCAAAGATACAGCCCTTTAACGGTAGGACGGACGGACGGATGGTGTACCTATTCTTATTAGTAACGGGTTTCCGTTTCTATACGAAACCCTTAAAATACTGTACATTAATCTAATCTGCGCTTTATTTAAATTTGATAATTTACAATGGGAGGTATCAACAGGACGGCGCTCCCCCACATAATGGCAGAAATGTCAAACATTATTTAAGCATCACCCTTAGATTTCTTTCTCTGGGGAGCTCTCAAAGACATAGTTTACAAAACTCCTGTAACCAGTCTAAATGAACTAAAAATCGGATTATTAGTGCATGTAGATCCATTAAGAGAAGATCAATTCAGCGATCTATTGAAACGTTGGGGAGAAGAGCATGCAAATGTATCCAAGTAAACGGCAATTTATTTGAGCATTTGCCTCATTAACACCTAAGCTTAAGATATTATTTATTTAGTTGCAGACACTTCTTCATTAGGTACTTTGCTTCCATATTGTTTTCGAAGCTTATTGAATGAACTATGTTCTCTTGAGTGTTTGTCCAGTTTAGCAAAATCAGTTCTATGTGGTTGACTTTGCTGGGGATATTGTTGGAAATACATATCTGTAGCACCAACCGCATTTCTGTGGCACAAATAAAAAACTCTTAACATGTAACTTTGCTCTTCATTTCAAGACTGCATTGTAATCAAGATTATCAAAAGTCAAATAAACAATTTTATTAATAATTCTATTAATTAAACGTGATTGAGATGCAAAACGATGCAAAACTGGAGTCTGTCTGATTGTTGAGTTTCTATGCATTTTGAATTTTGACAGTTTTACTAGTGTTTCATGTCCAAAGCCCACCAATTGTAAATTATCAAATTTAAATAAATCGCAGATTAGATTATTGAACCGTATTTGTAGGGTTTCATACAGAAATGGAAAGCCGTTACTAATAAGAATAGGTACGCCATCCGTCCATCCTTCCTACCATTAAAGGGCTGTATCTTTGAACCATGTTAACTGTTTATCATGGTGTTGATTATGTCTGACTTGACAATCATCGTAACTTTTTCGTCTCCGTCGCCTGCTACGCCTTGAAAATTGTTGAAAATTTAAATAATGCAAAAAACAACATAAGGAACCTATCCTGCTATACATAATTGAATTTGCAATGAAATATGATTTCTAATACAGGGTGTACTTATTTTAACGGCCATATGAAAAAACAAAGTTAATGATGTTTTCTTCGAAACGAAACGTTGTACTGAGAATCTGTTTACTACATCTTGTAGAGTAGAAAAAGTATCAATGAAGAAGTGCCTTTCGCTTTTTTATATCGTTTCAAATAACTTCAGGAAAAATAAAAACGACATTTAAATTTTTCGTTTTTTTCCGTATATCTTCGGAAGTGTTCGGAAATTAGTAAATTTTAAGATGGCATGCTACAAGGCCTATAATTGCGCATATTTGCCTCAATTTAACATACCCTGTATCTCTTACAGTTTAGAAGATACCCATGGTGAGCCTCGAATCTGTAGCACCCTGTATATATATATATATATATATATATATATATATATATATATATATATATATATATATATATATATATATATATAACATATAAAAATCGAAACTGGCCCCGGATATGGGTTCTAGGGGCCCAAATTCGCGCTCATCTGCAAAAATGTTTGCAAAGTCTCACCATCGATACCTCTCTATTAGTGAATTTTTTTTAATAATAATTCACTAAAACGCAGCAATTTTTTAAACACATTTTCATTTAGCAACCACAATCTCCTTTGAGCTTATACGATGGTTGATCAATAAGTACCAGTATTTAAAGCCATGATATAATGACTAAGAAGATATATGATATTGCGCATATGCCCCGCCCCCTTCTATGACCTCACGTGGTGAGTGACGTTATAGAAGTCCAACTACACACTTAAAACGAAGTCATTCTCAATCAAAAAGTTTCTATACGTCAGTTTAATGCGGTTGAAGTTACATTCCACTTCGTCGCCCATTTTGTCTTTTTCAGATAATATAGCACACAGCATTAAATTTAATGTTTTCATTTTTATATTACATATCTATACGCACAAGAGAAATATAATAATTAAGGGGAGCCTTGAATTAACATTGGGGATACACAAACTTAAAAAGTAGAGGAGACGTTCGCAGACATTTAGAGGGCGTTAATAACATTAATAAACTTGATTTGATCATCATGTCACATAATCACAGTATAGTATTCTGATCTTTAAAAAATTACTGTATGCTTTTAAATATTAGCAAAATACGCAATTTGTTAAGAGGATGTGATGAAACGTCAAACTCCACTGTATGAGAGCATATTATTGTTGCATTGGACTCACCACATGACACCATGCGCGTGACAGTTCTAAAAATAGGTGCCTCATTATCATATATCTCGTTATTTGTATCATGATTCAAAGCAAAGTGGCGTGGTTGACGGAATTTGACATGACCGTCGTGTACTGTCATCTGTCAAACGATATCATACTAAATGTCAGACTGGTTCATTGAGTTCTAGAGCATCGAAATGCGTTAAGTCTTTTGATTGCTCTTTAGTCTCTGGATCTTAGTGATGGACGCATGTGTCCTCGATAGTAACAAAGCGATCCAAAAACCTTGAGGCATCTTCTTCAAAACAGTGGCACGTTAGCCTATACATTGTGAAAAGAGCTTTTAGTCAGTGTTTAAGCATTTCGGAATCCATTTTGCCGAAAGCTTCTCACTTCCAAGTCATGACGCACGATGTGAAACACACGTTCATACGAAATGTATAATGTTTCCGATATACCGTCAACTGGGGTGACTTCGGACAGGCGGGGTGACTTCGGACAATACGTGGTAATTTCGCGCACGTCCTTCTAGCGGCAAACCGATGCGCGAAATCCCGATTGTTCTCGATAAAATCTGTCCCTCTTAGTTCCGTCTAGACGTCCGTGGCGCGTGTTTGCTTGTTCGGGAGAGTTTTGCCGATTTAACCGCATTTTTCTGCATATAGGATTTTCTCGCTAACACAGTAAGTGGAAAAGATACTTTTCTCCACTTTATATTGGTCACTTTAGGTCTATTTCATTATTATTATGTGATAGCCCAATGTTTTAAGAACATTTTCATCAATATGTGGTTTCTCTATTTTCAATAGTTTTTATTATACAGGGTGATAATGAAAATATCTCCATTATAGGGGGTGACTTCGGACATGGTACGAACCTACAAAAAAGTCTTAGGCGGCTGCCGATATCAATATTATCGTGCAGAGCAGTTGGAGAAAGCAGTCCAAGATGTCCAAAGTAAGAAAAAAAGTGTGCGACCGGCGGCAGAATATTATGGTGTGCCCAAATCCACCATAAGTGACAGAATAAAGGGGATTCATGGTAAATCTGTTGGGGGCCAAACAAAAATACCGGAAGAAGAAGAGGAAAGGCTGGTTGCAACAATAAATATCGCGGCGCATTGGGGATTTCCCCTAACTCAATATGATATTCGAACTATTGTTAAGAGTTATTTAGACAAAAAAGGGTAAATATACCACAGTTTAAACATAACTTACCTGGCTCTGACTGGATGAAATTGTTTTTGAATCGCCACAAAGGGCTGACAACAAGATGCTGTCAGAATATCAAAAGATATAGGGCTCAAGTCAATAAACAAACTTTGACAAGTTATTTCGAAGAGTTGAGGGTTTCTTTAGAAGGTGTTAGCCCCGAGAAAATCGTCAACTATGACGAAACAAACTTTTCAGACGATCCCGGTAAAGTTAAGGTGGTGTGTAAGAGGGGATCAAAACACTGTGACAGAGTTATGGATACATCAAAAAGCAGCATCAGCGTTATGCGGCTTCAGCAAGTGGGGAATTATTACCGCTGTTCGTAGTTTACAAGGCAAAACATCGATACGAGGATTGGGAAGAAAATGGTCCGGATGGTTGCCGCTATAGTGTAAGCAAGTCAGGATGGTTCGAGACCGTCACATTTCGCGAATGGTTTCGACAAATAGCTATCCCATATTTCAAGAAAAAAGATGGAGCAAAAGTGCTCATTGGTGACCATTTGTCAAGCCACATTACTGTTGATGTTATCGAAGAATGTGAACGCCTAAATATCAAATTTATCTTGCTCCCGCCAAATTCAACACATCTTTGCCAACCGCTAGACATTGCCTATTTTGGCCCTTTGAAAAAAGCCTGGAGAAAAATTCTCACAGAATGGAAGACAAAGAGAATAGGGCCATTCCAAAAATGCGATTTTCCAAACCTCCTTAAACGGACATTAGCGTCAATAGAAGCTAGCTCAAAAAAATATCTTGTCTGGTTTTAGAGCTGGGGGCATTTTTCCGCTCTGTCCTCAACAGGTTATAAAACGCGTACCCGAAGAAATATCTGAGACTGACCAAACTAATTTACCTCATAAGATAGACGAGAGCTTACTACAATTTTTGAAGGAAAATAGAATGCCGGAACAAACTAAACCCAAAAGAAGGAGGCGTGTTAATATTCCACCTGGACGTGAGATCACACTTTTAGATATCCCAGATAATCGACAAAGTGAACAGAGTGCAGAAAACACCCCATTTGTATCTGGGATTAAAAGAAAAATGGGTAAAAAACCGAGTAAAAAACCCATAGATATTGCATGCGACGGCGATTCCGATGATGTCGAGGATGATCTTCCATTATCTCTTCTAGCAAATCAAATCAAAAAAATAAATAAGATGCTTCCTTCTCAATCATCCTTTGATTTACGCTTAGATATGGAAGTAGAAAATACAGAAGGGGCTGATGAAAGCTCTGAAAATATCTCTCAGCAAGACATCTCAGAAGAACTAGCTGTAAATGACTTTGTCGTCGTTGAATTCCTCCAAAAATAAATATTACGTGGGAAAACTTCTTGCGAAAGAAGGGCAAAGCTACTCAGTTAGTTTCCTTCGAAAGAAAACATTTGGTGACGAAATTTACTTCCATTTTCCAAATGTTTCTGACAACAGCATCATTGGGGAGTCTGAAATTTATCAGAGACTGTTATTTAAAGAATTTAGAAGAGATCGCTATAAGTTTGTGAATTTACCAAAGAATATTATTTTAGAGTGACTGTGACTATACCTGCCAAATATTTCATAAGAATGATTTTTTTGTTTTTTTCCAAATATTTCATAAGAATGATTTTTTTGTTTTTTTTTTGTTTTTTTTTTGAGAATAAAGTGTTTATTTTTATGCATATTTTGACTTTCAATTCCTTCCAATTACTTCCTATTTCCTTAAAAATTAATTTTTTTTTTGTCCGAAGTCACCCCTAAATCACTAAGACATCGATTTCCTGTTGTTTTAAATACGTGTCCGAAGTCACCCCACCCTATGGGGTGACTTCGGACACTTTTCAAAATTAAAAAAAAAGTTTTTGATTAAAAAATCAACAATCTCAGTTGATCACCGTGTAGGTGAAAGTTGGAGCTATATTGAGTTAAAATTTCAGAACGATTGCTTCGTTAGAAAAAAAGTTATTGATAAAAAAGTCCAAAATCTGTCCGAAGTCACCCCAGTTGACGGTACGTTTCAGCCCAATTCATCGATCTTCTAAGATCATTTCATGGACAGAATGGCGATTACGCAATGTGCGCTTTGTAGCCATACCCGCTTAAACGCCACCAAGTGTGTTATTCTAAATACAGCTTTTTTTTTGCTCTTTTCTGTTATTATCCTGAATCTTTTTGAGGCCCATTTTATGCATATATTGTCAGTTTAAGTTCATTTTACGCTGTGCCACATGCATGTATATACACATCATGATATATAGACTTACAAACATACGGTCACAATAAATACGTTTAAGAAAAACTAACTTTTGAGTATGATTATGTGCGACGGGTACGCAAAATATGTGAATTAGTGAATTTTCATTCAGAAGATTCACTAATAATGAGGCCACTATGGTGAGACTTTCGGATATTTTCTTTAAATGAGCGCGAATTAAATCCCTTTTGTAAGTTTGAATATGAAGCGACGGGACAATCGATTATACATTGAGGGGTGACCGGTTGTAAAAAGGCATTAAATCATTTCCACACAAAGATTCTGAAACAAATACTTCTTCTGGGGAACAAAATATTGTGTGACATGTGCTTGATAAATTATTAAATTTATCTTTTAATTAAAGTGTGAACTCAGCAAGCATAATTGTAGCTAAATTTGAATATTAATAGTTGTTTTTTTTTTTCAAAAAAACTGCTAGTTAAATAGTGAATAAATGTTAAAAAGAGTCTGTGTTATGATAGAGAATTTTTCTAACAATATTTCAAATGCTGATAACCGATTTTTCCGATAAGTTAGAATCTTCAATTTTTAATTTTTATATATACTAAAACCTATATAAAAGCAGCATGGTAACTAAATTTAATAAGTCTGGACGCAGCAAGTACGTTATAGTAGTGTATTTTTATAAAAATGTTTTTAATACCAAATATGCCTCTTAGTGAATTTTCGTAGAAAAAATTCACTAATGGGGAGATCGCGACTTTTGAATTTTGAAAAATTTTTTGCAAATGAGCGCGAACTAGAAACTCTAGAACCCATATCCGAGGTCAGTTTCAATTTTTATATGTTATATATATATATATATATATATATATATATATATATATATATATATATATATATATATATATATATATATATATATGTATGTATGTATGTATCACACCGATAACTCAAAAAATAATTGGCCGCTTTTGATAAAATTTGGCACATACCTTCCTTCTGTAAATGGCTTGGATAAGTTTGTTAGTCAGGAAAATCGGACAAGGTTTTCCGGGAAAATTTTGAGCTTTCATTCGAAAAAAAATTATATCTTCGGAATTAACAAAGTAAGGGCAACTAAATTTGGTACGCGGATTCATATCATCATAGGTAAGCTACCTACCAAAACTTAGCTCTGTAGGTTAAAGGACAAAAAAGTTACAGGCATTTAAAAAAAAGGGTTTTCCTCAAAACGTCAACGTCGCGATTTCAAAATGAAATTTGAAAATTGGTAATATTTAGGCAATGAACCTGAAATTAATATGAGCTATGGAAAGAAAATGTTTCTAGAAGAATGCTTTACAAAGCCTGAATTTTAGTTTCAATCGTCATGGTCCTTCATTTTACTAAAATATTCCCATAATATTAATTTAAAATACACCCTTTTTCTGGTGCTTTGGCAGTAATGTTGGCTATAGAGTTTATCGTTTAATGGTATACATTAATTATAGGGTGTCTTAAGCTACATCCTAAAAAATATTTCCACAATTAAAGGTGGCCCATAAGTCGTTGGTGATTCAATTTTTTTTTTAAATCGAACACGCCCTATGTTATTGCATTTTTGCATTTTCTATCGCAATATAATACATATTTGTAAGAAAAGAAATTCGGGACGCAGCAGGTGTGTTATGGTAGCGAATTTTTTAATCGAATACGCTCTATGTTTATTGCATTTTTGCATTTTCCTTCGAAATATAATACATCTTTGGAAGAAAAGAAATTCGGGACGCAGCAAGTGCGTTATGGTAGCGAATTTTCATTAAATGCTTCAAATTTGAATAGCTCAATTTGCTATTAACTTATAAGGTTGACCAGGAAACCAGTTTTTTTGGAAACAATTTAAGTTAACTTTCGGAAGTTTTTGTACATTTTCAAACAATAAAGTTATTTTGATGAAACATGGCATATTGTTTCTACTATAAAGATTGATGCCTGCTTTCTTAAGAAACCTGTTAGCTATTAAAATCATTTGTATGAAGATTCACTACCATAACGCACTTGCTGCGTCCAGAAGTTTTTTTTAAGAATGCAGACATCAAATTTGGTTACCAGTATACCCCTATATAGTAGAAACCATGTACCATGCTTCACCAAAATACCTTTATTGTTTGAAAATCTACACAAATTTTCCGAAAATAAGCCTAAAATGTTCCTGAAAAAACTGGGTTCCTGGCCAATGAACCTTCGGTTAATAGCAAATTTAGCTATTGAAATTTGAAGTATTTAATGAGATTTTAATACCATAATGCACTTGCTGCGTCCGCAATTTATTTTCTTACAAACATCCATTATATTTCGATAGAAAATGTAAAAATGCGATAATATAAGATCTGCAATTGCTTAAGACGATATTGAATGTATTTGTTAACACATAATAATCCTACTGTTTTAACATAGCACACAAAGTAGGTACAAAAAACAAAAGATGACAGAAGCGAACTCTTCACGAGGCAGACATTTAAGAAAGGTTATGTTACAGTTATTATCACATAAAAAAAAGCTACTTATATTAAAGGTATATCGTAATATCGTCTAGACTACCTATGGACATAATTTGGAGATGTAGCTTTCGCGATGTACATGATACATGTAAATTGTAATATATTCAGTACATATCTTAGTTTTATAACAACGATATACTTGTTAGCAAATTTGTCGACTTTAGATAAAGTTACAATTTAGATATTACCTAGATGTGTCATGAAAACAGTTTGTTATGTTTTCATCACATACATATCGCAGTGATATTACAAACATAAGTAACATAACACATTTCCACTAGTGCAATATCGCATGCACATTAATATCATACATATGTTGACTGGAAATATTGAAGAACTCTATGAAATAGGAAACAAAAGAGCTATAAACTGTCTAGGGTTTTAGCAACGGCACTAAAATAATATTTTATAAAGGTTTATCTGTGGAGAATTTGTACATATTATGTTTGAAATAATAGAGAATAAATATTATTTTGATTATTACTTTATTTGACTTTATATTCTTCTCCATAGTGAGTCTTATCAACGGTTGTTTTCGCGAACGACTATGACACGGTTAACAATGCCCATTTTATTAGTCTAAATAATTAACCATTAAGTGTTGCAGTCTAACTGGAATAAAGATTGGCGATTCGTATACGGACCATTCTTGTTGAGTGAATATTAGAAAGGTGTTATTAGTTTGGCGAACCTGTCCAGTTATTTAGTTAATATATAAACCATTGAAAATTTGGAAATCAAGTCAGGGTTAAAAAAAAACACGTTACCTCTTTAGATCGATTTTTGTGTCTGTCCACGCAGATATTTCATCGTTGAAATGTAAGCGCCAAAAATTCCCTTACTGACTATGAAAGAAGCAGGGTAGACTCACCATTAAATTTTATTTTTCAATACAGTCCCTCCTAAAATCAATGCACTTATTACATCGTTTCAGTAACAATTCGATATCCCTAAAAATATTCCATTTTCGTGACTTCTGGCATCGTGATGAAGAAGTGTCACTTATAAGAAAACTAATTGACATAAAATCCATTTTTGTTTTTTCCAAGGCTTATAAAACTTGAACCAAGGTATTAGCAAATGTTGAAACGCTGCGATACTTTAGATATATGCCAGGCCAGGAAGTTTTGGCGCTTACTTCGTATGTTATTGGTATTTTAGGGTGTGTTTTTCAATATCCCTCAATGTTGTCCTGTGGTATATCACAAATTAAATTAACATTATTCTCGTGCTAAAGCTAATAACTACAAAACCTTTTAACTACAGTTCATGCGGGTTCTCATATTCGTCAGTAGCAGTAAAAAAGCTATAGGTCATTAAAAAATCAATTCTGCAATCACGTACACGACTAATAATTACAAGTAATAAATGAAGTCAACGTTGTAAATGAACACAAATCATTTGAAATATTCGCAGTAAATTAAAGTGGCATTATATTGGTCTTCAAATAATTACCTTCAACACCAATAATAGCGAAATCTCGTTTGTGAAATTTATGAGCTGTATGTGGAGCCAACCGATGGTTCATATGTTCAATTCAATGAGCGAATATGCAGCACATAATGGCGGTATGCGTTTTGGTTTATGGCCGCTAAGAAACATAATTCATAATCAGAAAGTGATTTAGCTCTGCGATTTGGAATTGGAAGAGCGCAAATTGCTTTTTCAATTACATTTAAATGTGAGGCGAATAATAAGATTTACAGTGGTTTGTTGACACATTATTCAATTCATTTTGTGCCAGATTATGCAGCGCCTGTCTTTCATATTAAGGCTCCAAGACCGTGCAACATTTTAATCATGCTTTATTTATTTATGGCACGACAAGAACTTAGTTTGAAAATATGTCAGTACAAGATTTAACTGTCTCGTAAAATTAAGAACTCAAAAATATTGTTAAAGAAATAATGTGACACTTTTATTTTGTACCTATGTATGTATGGATATGAATGTATGTTAGTATGTATGTATGTTCTTTAGTGAATTTTCATTAATAAAATTCACTAATAGAGAGGTATCGATGGTGAGACTTTTGGAAAATTTCTTCAAATAAGTGCGAACTGGGAAACTAGAACCCAAATCCAAAGTCAGCTAAAAAGTTTATATATATATATATATATATATATATATATATATATATATATATATATATATATATATATATATCCAACCGATAACTCAAAAAATACTTCACCAATCGGAACCAAATTTAGCAATTCCCTTGATTTTGTTAATAGCTTGGATAAGTTCGTTAGACAGTTTTGACACTCAAACACTTTTAGAAAAAGTGCAAGAAACTGATTAAAAACGCAATATCTTTTTAATTACTACAAATATTAAGCTAAAACTTGTCAAGCACGTACATATTGTACAAATGGTCGTACCTGCCCAATTTGGGCTCAATTGGTTCAGTATATCTTGAGTTATAACTAAATAAAAAATCGATAATCTACGATATGACCTGAAATTACCTCTAAATGGATGCCTCTAATGTTAGACAAGGCAGACAGATAAATCAGGGTTCGCTACCATTGCAAACAAAATCTCCAAATTAACTTTTAAATGGACAGGCTACGAAAATATGTCAGAATAAACAATCGGCGGGGTTGCCATTTACGACAACTCTCATCTAAATCTGTAGATGTCAGAAGAATGTAAATAAATAGATTCTAATAAAAGTGATTCAATTTGTGTAAAACCCATCTAGAACTACCTTTTTTTATGTATAACTATTAAGCTTCCTATTTTCACGGTATTTAAAAGCCATTTTCATTTCCCTAGTTTAATCTGACAACACCACTATTTGTCATTTTTTAACTGACAGGAGTCATGAGAGAAACGTGTACGTTCTACGCACAACCCCGAAACCGACCGCGCTAATACCTTAGAATCTCAGAATGTAAAACAACTAGCTATATTCTAAGGTTAATACCAATAGTAGGTAAATAATAACCCAAGTTTTAATTTTAACATAACTTTAACAAATGCCTTCGGCCGTCGACTGTTACTGTAGTATATTATGATTCTAGCATCCAATCAAACAAATAATAAAGCGGTTGTGTACACAGATTTAGGTTCTTAATCAATGCGTGTAGGTACTGTATTACCAAAGCGAAACAAAATTATTTTAAGAAGAAATATACCTACTGCAAACTAATTAAGTATAATACCTAGGGTGCCTAGGTACTTATGGTTTTCTTTACTCTTAGATTTTACCCTTTATGGAACATTTGAACTAAATGAAACTATAAAGCAGTTTAAATTACATATATCGTATAATCAGATGTACAGTGTAAATTATTAAAATTTTAATTTCAAAAGTTTGTATTGTGTATATTTATTTCATTTTCAAAAAGTATGAATATAGTAATAGTAAATTACTGTTGAAAAGAGTTTAGGTGCAGCAAGTGCGTTCTGGTAGTGAATTGTAAAAATATTTCAAATAGTGATAACTCAATTTCCCATTAAACTGGAACTGGTTCGATTGAGTTAAGAAGTTAAAATGGAGCATCCAAGCGATTAATAAGGAAAAATCCTTGCCAAGTTTATAATTTGGCAGGTACATTCCTTCTGGAGATATAAATGTAATTTTTGGTAAATATGCAGTTCAGCAGACCGGGGACTTTCAGAAAAAAATCAGAAACATGCTTATAACCCTTTCTGGGTGCACATGTTACAAGAAACATTTCTTGCAAACGGCTGCTAAGAAAGTTGCAGGACCAGGTGAATAGGGGTGCTCGGCGGGGAAGAAGATAAAAAGGAAATGTGAGCGGAAAGTTTGAGAAAACCAGCTCAGTTGGACATCTATAAGCTACCTTTTACCCATTTTGCAGCTATACTATATACTTTATGTTTAAATTGTAACCTCATTTCATCTGTTTAAGATATTTTTCCAACAATGGATTTGAGGTTGCCTTGTTTGTCAGTATCACATAGAGAGCTACAATATTTTATCATTTAAGAAAGTATGGATACAACAACAGTAAATAAGCGCTGCAGAGGGTCTGGGTGCAGCAAGTACGTTGTGGTAGAGAAATCTCGTAAAAAGATTTCAAATCCGATAACTCAATTTTCCATTAAGCTATAATCTCCAATCTTGAGCCATAGCAAAAACCTATGTAAAATACCTTTTTGGTTGTTTTGTTTGCAAAAACTAGTTCGATTGGGTTGACTAGAACAAAACCGTCCAAGCAATTAATAAGGAAAAATACCTGCCATATTTATAATTCGACAGGTACATTCCGTTAATAATTTTTCTGCAAAACTTTTGTAACTTTAATGAAATTTGTAACACATTTTTTTAAAGCGACTTGCAGTATTTAGATATTTGTACCAAATTTTAATTATAGAATATATAATAGACATTTTTTCAAGTAATTGCTTACTGTGACCTCTAAAACCAATCTCCAAGATCCATTTAAATTTAAAGAAGTAGTTTTAATAACATACCTTACTAATAGTGTACAATTCTTATGAAAATTCACTACTATAATGCACTTGCTGCGTCCCGAACTTTTCTAATTTGCTGGACAATCCCAGGTAGCTGTTCTAAACTCTAGACACAATCCTGGTACTGCTTTCGCATTTCTTCGGCGCTGTGTCGTTTGTTGGTTTTCCACGACCTTACTATTGTGTATTATTCTCTACCTTCTCCATCCTCTTGCTAGATTAGCGGTTCGGCGGCGATTCTTCATGTAGCAAGTTTTCTCTAGTTCTCGTTTTCCTGTTTTGCCTTCAGTATGCTCGTAGCGAATACCTCTACGACCTCCAGCTCTTCTTGCTATCTATCAGTAATTAAATTTTCTTTTGTAACTTCTTTACCTATTGTCTGCTTTAATACCGGTCTTTGGTGCTCCCACGCTGGACATTCAAACAAACTTTACCCCACATCGTCGTATTTGTCAACGCACTGTATGCAGGATGGGTTGTTAGTGATTTTGATTCTATAAAAATACGCACAAAAAATCCCTGTTTTATCAATACCTGAGTGAGGTAGTATGCCACCGGCCCACCCACATGTCTATCCTTAGTATGAAGAGGTGCGTTCAGCGGCCTGTTTTCTCCCTACTCCACATAGACTACTACTTTCATCTGGCCTTCCATTAATTTCAGCTTTGCCGCTTCTGACCTTGGGACTATAATTTAACGTCGCATCTCTTGGTAGATTTCCTGTCTCTATTTCTCCAGGACTAGTGGTATACTACTTATTATCAAGATCGCGCTCTCAGATACTCTCTGTAGGCGAAAATAACCCTGAACGCACTACACCTCTGTTAGCTTCTGTCCGATCACTTTTCTATCCACAACTTTGGCCTGAACTCCATATCACATTTTGACATGCACTACGCTACTCAGAAGTGTTCTTTTCAATTCTGTCGGTCCACCAATATTTGGTATAATTTGCTGCAACTTTATCTACTTGCTCTTCGAGTCGCCCCCCTGTCAATCTGCATGCCTAAGTAGGTAGGAGATTTTCTCCACTAAACTACTTGTCCATTTATCTCTTAAATAGGGTTGCCAAAAACTCTTCCATCTGTAATCAGGACTGCCTCGGCTTTGTGGATGGATAGCTGCAGGCCGTTGCCCGAAAGTTATCGATAAGCCCAGTCCAAACTATCGTTTCCGATTATTACCACTGCTACGTCGTCCGCGGAACTTACAACAAATTAATTTTCTGGTATAAACATCTGAAGAAATTCAGCATACATCACTTTCCACGGAAGTAGTCCAAGCACCGATCCCTGTGGAACACCCACCGTCATTTAAGACTCTTTTATTTCGTAATATGTATCATGAATCAGGATTATATTGCTTAGGTACTCACTAACCGTCTTGGGCAAATACCTATATCGCAAATTACAGACGACATGAAATTAAAAATTCGCCAAGTGATTGTTTTCTAACTGAGGGTTCAATCAGTTTTTAAAATACCTTATATTTGTAGCCCCAATTACAGTTTTAGACTGAAAGTGTAGCATAATATAGTGGAAATATAAACAAAATCAAGTCGCGTCTCTATAAAACTGATTTTAAAATAGTTTGTTCTTTCATCTTTAAACCTAAACATAAGACGTCATCTCCTGGGATTAGTACCACTGCTACGTCAACCGCGAAACCTATAATAAATTAATTTTCTGGTATAACTATCTAAAGAAATTCATCATATATAACTTTCCACAGAAATAGCCCAAGTACTGAACCCTGCGGAACAACCACCGTCACTTGAGACTCTTTTATTTCGTAATATGTATCATGAGTCAGTATTATATTGCTTAGGTACTCACTCACTAACCGTCTTGAGCAAATACCTAGGTTCAATAATAATTGTTGTCGCCCTTACTTGGTGAAACTGTTTCATACTCAATACTAATGTAGAGACTTCTTCTCTGGGTTCACACTTGTAAAGCCAGAGAATGAGACTCTACATCTGTATTTAAATACTTAGGTGTTTTTATTTTTCAGCCATCTCACTATTGCATCGCACACAGCAGAATTTAATATATTCTTAACATCAATCCTTGTTTCACTTTCTCTGCGATATTGATAATCTTGGAGATCGCCCTGAACGTAGATTTTCACTTCTTAAAACCATATTTTTAAGGTGATAGTTCTCCAGTACCATTAACATATGCTTGTAGCCTTTGCAACAGTATTGTCTCAAACAGTTACCTAATTGTATCTGTTAGGTATATTGGTCTGTGTGAAGATGATTCATCAACCGATTCATTACCATTTAGAAGAGTATTCAGTTCTGTTGTTTTCATGTAATTTGGAATACTCCACAGATTAGACATGTGTTAAATACTAAGTGAAGATTTCAACCTGTGATGAACACTGACAGGTACACTTGAAGAAACCCAAATCACCACAACACATCTTTTAAAGATAACGATCGTTTCGCTAACAACGTTAGCTTCATCAGAGGATGAAATATTCTGGAATAATTGTTGTCGCCCTTACTAGGTGAAACTGTTTCATACTCAATACAAATGTAGATACTTCTTCTCTGGGTTCACACTTGTAAAGCCGAAGAATGAGTCTTTACACCTGCATTTAAATACTGAATTTCAGAATATCAGAATATTTCATCTTCTGATGAAGCTAACGTTTTTAGCGAAACGATCGTTAGGTCTTTAAACGATGTGTTGTGGTGATTGGGGTTCCTTCAAGTGTACTTGTCATGCGTTAAATAGTTCCAAAGCATTTCAGGTCAAACTTTTAAAACTACTTTTATTCAGCGTTCTACAATTTGGTGGTCTGGATTCCAATTCTTATAACACAACTTCAGGTGTCCTTCAGGGATATAACCATGATCCCTTACTCTTTGCTTTTCACTAGCGACTTGAAATTTGTTTTGCGGACCCATCACCTTTTTTTTGCCGACGATCTTAAAATATATTTTAAGTGGAGTTGATGATTGTGTAAAGCCTCAACGTTCAAGAGGATATGTGCTTGTAACCTTTGCAATAGTATTGTCTCAAACAGTTATCTAATTGTATCTGTTAGGCATATTAGTTTGTGTGAAGATGACTGATCAACCGGTTTATTACCATTTATAATAGTATTAACTTCTGCTGTTTTCATGGAATTTGGAATACTCCATAGATCAGACATGTGTTAAAAAAGCAGTCTTGGCCACACTTTCAAAACTACTTTTATTCAGCGTCCTACAATTTTGTCTCCTATGGTGGTTTGGATTCCAATTGTTATTACACAACTGCAGGCGTCCTTCAGGAATATAACCACTATCCTTTACTCTTGCTGCTTTTCACTAACAACTTGAACTTTGTTTTACGGACCAATCACCTTCTTTTTGCCGACGACCTTAAACTTTATTTAAAGTCGAGTTGATGATTGTGTAGAGCTTCAATGTTCAATAGGTATACTTAACGAGTGGTGTGTTAAAAATAGACTATACTTAAATATGTCAAAGTGCAGGGTGGCTTTTCACAAAAATATGCAAAAATATTTTTGAAAACGCTATATTTTTTAGAAAGTATTAGAGTAGCTGGAATGAGATTTTACACGTGACTAGAAATGGTGTAAGTAAACCTATGTTGTCAATTTTAAGTAATTTGGTTCACAAATTAAAAATAAAATCTGGAGGTCATGCGTTGAAACGACTTAGTGGTTAAAGTCAAATGCCGGCAGACAGAGTAGTTAATTGCCATGCATATATTTTTGAAAGTATTAGAGTAGCTGGAATGAGATTTTACACGTGGCTAGAAATGGTGTAAGTAAACCTATGTTGTCAATTTTAAGCAATTTGGTTCACAAATTAAAAATAAAATCTGGAGGTCATGCGTTGAAACGACTTAGTGGTTAAAGTCAAATGCCGGCAGACAGAGTGGTTAATTGCCATGCATTAATTCATACAACAGGTATAAACCATATATCAACGATAACCAAACAAAATAAATAACAAGCATAAAACATACTACCGAACCAACAATCGTGAAATATTGGCCACAAATATCGCAAATAACAAACGACATGAAATTAAAAATTTGCCAAGTGATTGTTTTCTAACTGAGGGTTCAATCAATTTTTAAACTACCCTATAATTGTAACTGGGTGAACCCCCCAATTACAGTTTTAGACTGAAAGTAATAATAATAATAATAATATAGTGGAAATGTAAACAAACCAAAACGTCTCTATAAAAATGATTTGAAAGCAGTTTGTTATTTCATCTTTAAACTTAAATATAAGACGTCATCTAAGATCTAAACAGTCGCTGAATGTGTTTCGAGGGACAATTCCATTATTTCTGTAATTAATTGTTACGTTTACTTTTCAGAAAATATAAAATATCCCGGGGTATGACGCCGGCGTCAAGTAACATGTAAATAAAGCGTTAGTTAACGTATCTCAGATGGGTCTACGCAGGAGGTTTCTAGATTGATTCCCACTTGATGAATGTATGGTTTGTTTTTAGTGACTTTTCGTAGAAAAAATTTTGTTATTGTTGATATTGAAAAAAACAGTTTTGATTAGGTTGATTGGAAGGAAATCATTCAGGCGATTAATAAGAAAAAATTACTGCTACGTTTATAACTTGGCCGATACTTTACTTTTCTAAATATGAATTAGGTTTCCTTCTGGGAAGCTTCCGTAACTTTAATGAAATGTGTAATACAGGTTTCGTTTAAAGAGACTTACACTATCTATAGATATACACAATTAAATTTTCTAGCTTCATAGAGAATTGAGTTAGAACACAAGTTTTTTTGATAATAGAGAGATATCGATTGTAACACTTTCGAAAGAATTCTTCAAATGTGCGTCTAAAATCCATTTTCAGGGTCTGTGCAATACTTTTGAAAATTCACTACTATAAAGCACTCGCTGCGTTCCGAAAATTTTGAAAATGTAACGCGTTGTGGTGAGAACCGATTCTGGGATCTTGCTCACGACAAAGTCAACGCTCTACTCGCTGCTTCACTGAAGCTCCTGGGAACCAACCTTTAAAGCCTATATTTGTTATAATTTACAACCAATATTTTTTCATATTTGTGGATTCTTTAAGCGGAGGAACTACGTAAAGGGAAACTTTACAAACTTTACTTTAAACAGAGTTACCTATCAGCCTTGGTGGCTCAGTGGTAAGAATGTATATCTCTGAAGCCCAAGGTCGTGAGGTCGACTCCCAGTAGAAGCGTTGTTCCACTTTTGAGTACATACCATACAAATAACATAAACCGAGGTTGGAACATGGTGTTTGTGCAAGAATGTCAGCATGTTTGGCCCATTGGAGGGGACCTAAAACTGTAAGTTCGGAGTACCATTAGATGTTGGGCACGTTAGATATTTCTACTCTCCTTGTATAAAGGAAAGTGTTCCAGGATGGTAAGGTAAAACCACTTCTTGGTTTCCGTGATTGGCCATAGTCGCAGAAATAGAACGATACTAAAGAAACCAATCACAATGCAATAAAATAAAGTAACCTACATTTTCATTGAAGTAGTGAGGACAAATCGATGTTTTTTCTTATCATTATTAATTTCACATTGACGCTAAAGATGCCTGTAAATGTTATAAAACACTTTATTACCAATCTAATGTAGCAAAATACATAATCACATCGTATCTGTCTAATCTTTATCGCATCTTATACAAGCTACTAAAGCTTTGACGTTCATGGTTTGCGTAAGAAGCGAGTCATTAAAATTATGATCAATAATGCTACAAATTCAACCATTCGATGTTTTACATAACCTTACATGATTTAAGAGTCAATATAGAGTCATTTCGTCTGCTAATTTGCACGCTACATTATTAAAAACATGGGTATGGCGTCAGCTAGAACACGATCAGAAAGAACAAATGTCTCGTATAATACCGCAAGTTAACTCATAAAGGCTGGTCATTACCTGGCGATGTGACCGCAAAAATGTCATGCGAAAACGCCGGCCATCCTGCGGCAGCCGTTGCTGCTGGTTACCGATATGAGGATATGCAGGAGCTCCTATATTTACCTCTGTGTTGCAAGTTTGTCTATTTTAGTATTAAAGTTGGTGTTTTTAAATTCAGACAACACTGGTCTACTAAGATATTCACAAATGAAAACACAGGGAAATTTCGTAGCATGCCTTATGGCAGCAGTCTTTCATATTGAGTGATTTTCAATTATTATACCCAACTCGTGATCCTAGTTAATAAGCCATTGCAGACAGAAAATTTTGAGGTTTCTTTGGAAGATTTTTCTGTATCTCCGAAAGTGACAAAGCTATGGCCACTAAAA
Organism: Tillus elongatus; assembly: GCA_964006375.1. Lineage (NCBI taxonomy): Eukaryota > Metazoa > Arthropoda > Insecta > Coleoptera > Cleridae > Tillus > Tillus elongatus. Next base: position 47,968,149 of record OZ023266.1, read on the forward strand.
TTGGTACAGTGGTTTAAATTATAAAAGGTATACTACAAACCAAAATTTAGATTTTGGAAATTTAGAAGTTAAAAGAAAAACAGTTATATGCATTTAAGGGAAAAAATGGGCGCCACTGATGACCAGAGAAACGCACAAAACCAAAATATTTTGTGTGAATGACAAAACCTATTGTATACTGTAGGAAAATATTTTTTTTTGCTTTAAAATGGTCAAGAACTACTAGCAAAATTACTTTGAAAATTTTACAGTTTTTCCTCTTAAAATGTCGAAATCGCGATTTGAAACATCAAAATTGGCAACTTTCAGGCCAAGAACCTGAAACGACTATGGGTTATTTAGAGAAAATGTCACAAGAAGTGTGTTTTACAAAGTCTTAAGTTGCAGCTACAACCGTTATTGCCTTTAATTTTACTAAAATATAGGAAAATTTATTTCAAATAGAACATTTCTCTGATGTTTTGGCGGTTATTTTGGTTGTTGTTTATGGTTTAATAGTCTATAATTTTTAGCGAATTTTTGCAGAAAAAATTCGTTATTGAGTAGACCGCGGCTTTGAAAATTTGGAAAAATTTCCTCAAATGAGTGCGGCCGCTAGAACCCATATTCTGAGTAAGTTTCAGTTTTTATGTGTTTTTATTTTGATAATCATCGGATGACCCATAAGTCCCTCGTGTTACAAATTTGCTTTTTCCTCGAACAATCCTTATATTATTGCATTTTTGTATTTTCCATTAAATTAAAATTCAGGTTTGTAAGTAAAAAAGTTGATAGCCTTGATCGTTTTTTAATTATTTCATTGTTTTGCAACTTTTCACATTCTTGACACATACCAAAAATTTATGATACGGTGTCTTTATCAATAGATAGCGGGGCCCATGAAAATAACACATTCAAAGAGGTTTTCGTTTATATTATTCGTCGAAAAAATCGACATAGAGTATACAGGCGCTCTCAAATAATGACTGAATTTGAAAAAATCAAACTGCTATAACTCAATTTTTTCAAATAGAACAGCTTGTATTTTGTGTTTCAGAAGTGTTGGGCCATGCCCTCCGCTTCTAGTTTTCTATAACACCTCATATACCTGCAAACTCTAGTTTTGTAAATATTTACGTTTATAATCACATACCATTATTGATGTGGGGATCAGCTTTAAGATTTTAGGATTATCTATATTTGCATTTTCATAATATATAAGTAGTTGATAAATTGTTTTCACAAGTATCAAATGAAACTTTAAAGTGACAGACTTAAGTAATGTTGTCTGACAGCCTGTTCCATGAAAATATGAGCATTTTGCAAATTTCCGTAAAAAGTTAAAAAATATACTTTATTTTTTTCAATTTTAAATACAGATTGAGTACATAATTTGAATTGTATGTATTCTTTTAACAAGTTTTTCTATAAAAACTATTTAGTCAGTTTTCCAGAAATTTTTCTTTCATTTTTATACTGGCTTGGGCCTTTTTCGATATTCGAGGGACAGTGCTTTTTTGGAAAAGCTTGAACACCCTGTATCTGGAAAACATGGGGGTTCAGAAACTATGTTTGTATGGTCCTTTTGATTAAGGAGCGAATGAGGAATCGCATCCTGGAGTTTTGCTTCGCACTTAACTAACATTCTGCATACAGGTTGTGCCATTTAAAACTCCATACTCCATTTTCTTCAAAACTAAATGGGATTTTTTAAAATTGTTCAAGGTGTTAGATTGGGGCCGCGAAGGCTTGCAACTTGGGAAAAAATATATTTTTAATATTACACGTAAATGGCGTTGCTGTGCAAAGAAACTTTTCGTTCCTTAGATGATTGAAATAGGTTGCGCTAGTTAATTGATTGACTTCGATCAATCGAATAAAAAATTATTTATTAATTATTATTACATGAAAATATATAACTACTGTTTACAAATATTAAAGAGTGAACTTAACACTAAGACGACTAAACTAATAATGTTCCTCTACTGTCTCACTACCATCACTTAACTACGTTTCCACCTCCAGTCTTTAGTTCCACAGAATGCAGAGCTCTGTCGTTCCCGTGTGAAATGCCGATTCAGCAGTTTGTACACTTGTGCAGTGATATGGACTGCAAGGTTCCAACCGTCGTTCCCACATGAAATGCGATCTCAGCAGGCTGATGGCTTATGCTTTTTTGCAAGATGGCAGTTCTCATGGCTGGCGGCTGTAACTGTATCCTATGTTGGTTGGTGTGGAATGTAACATCTCCCACCCCAAGTTTGAACATGCAGTGGAATGGAATGTTCAAATCACAATATCTTGATTATTAGATTTGTCCTTATCGATCTCCTTGATTTGTGGAAACCATTTAGCTAAAACATACTTATACAAAGTAAAACAAACAATACAGATTATTAAAATGTATAATAAGATGGTCCATAGGCTGATTTTGTTGATACGAATGGGTCCCTCATGTAGATTTTGGATGTTTCTTCTTTGCTCTTCTAAAGCCGTTTGTATATGATTTATTTCTTCTAAGTTGATCGGGTCCAGTTTGATCGGGATGGTTTCTTTCTCTTCTACTCTCTTAAGTTGATATTGGATATCGACTTTGGGAAGTTCCATAATTCCAAAATGATGGCGTGAATCTTGATGTGTTCTCATGGTATGTTGATCGATTGATATGTCGCAATTTGGGTAAATTTCCACTAGGTAGGTTCCTTCCAGAGGTATGTTATCTTTGGACTTTCCACATTGTTGTACGGCGACCACTTCTTTAGGGGCTATGATCATCCACTTATTGATTTCAAGTTTTTGGATCTTGGTATTCTCCACTTTAGTCAGCAGCGGGTGGCAAGTGTTATTTTTCATATATTTGAGCATCTGCACTTCACAGGGTGGCGATTGTTCGATTTTCATGGTGTTCGTTTCTTGACATAAGTATTCTTGATTTGATACTTCTTTGCATTTGTGGTTGGAGAACATATAGTTTTGCTCATTTAGGAGAAGGTATTTGGATTTTGGTATTATAACTTGGAAGTTATTATTGATTGGAACCGGTAGAGGGTATAAATGATAGTAATTGTAATTCTCGATTTCAACTATAGGAATTTCTATTATAAAAACAATTTTGTTTTCCTTACTGTATGCTTTAATATCTAGTGTCTGTTCAAATAATAATATATTTTCGATCTCAGGTGTAAATGGTAACTTACTTGATATTAATTTTGTTTCTACGAATTTTATTTCCGATAGGAGATCTGTTGGTTCAGTCATTGAGTTATGAAATGTATTTAATTTTGCAAAACTGATAGCTACTTCGATTTTCTCAAATATGTCGTATATAGTTTGGTAATAGGCACTAATTTGTGATAGGAGCATTTGAATAAGAAAAAAGTTATAAGTTTCAGTGTTTTCTAATTTGATGTTTTTGATTGCCATTTCAGTTTGAACTATTCTCGATTCTAAAATGATCTGATTATGTTCAAGAGTCCGAGTCACATTGTAAAATTTTGATATTGAGGCTTGCAGTAACGTAATTTGTTCTGCCATTAATGTTTTAATTTTGAGCTGGCTTTCTGAAAGCGATGTGATTGCTTGATCGTATCTTAAGGCATCACCTTGATCTAAATTTCCAGTAATTGCCCTTATTATTGAACCAATACCATCAATGAGCCCTCTTTTCGTTCTTTTATAGACTGGATTTAATTGGATTATTTGTCTGTTTATTCTATTTTCTAGATTAACGACCAAATTATAAGAGTTATAGAATTCTCTCTTATGTGATGTAGAGTTCTCTATAGCAAATTTTAGTCTTAGAAAATTTTGTTGAAGCTCTTTAAATTCCTCTAAAATACTGGTGATGTCAAATATTTGTATAAATGACCAGTGATCTATAATATTTTGTGCTGAACCTAGTTTTAGAGGTAGGAGGCCGGGATAATCGTTGAGGTGATGAAACTTGGGGGTAGTAATGTCACAGACTGTCACTGTTCCCCACCTGTAACAACCGAAGTTGGTTTTAGTTCTTTAAAGTGGACAGTTTGAATTTTGTTATTACTATCTTTAATTTTCGCCTTATTATTTTCTACAATTTCTATAATAGTAAATGGCCCTTTAAATTTATTTTCCTTCTTGTTTCGCCTTCCCAATTTTTTATAAACTGTTTGTCCTAATGTAAACTGATAGGTTTCCGGCCCCAAGTGATTTCTGGAGTCTAGTATTCTTTGCTTATTGCTGATTTGATTTTGGTTTATCGATTTGTATAAGTTTTCAATTTTGTTCTTATGATTTAAAATGTACTCGTTAAAGAAATTATCTTTTATCAGATCTGAGGGATCCCTTGCATTGGTGTGTCCTAGGGTAAGTTCTAAAGGGGTATATTTAGTTGAAGAATGTATTGAATTGTTGTACGCAATTACCGCGTACTTCATAAGAGTTCGAACATTTTTATTTTTGTGTATTTCTCTTAATATTCTTAAATGTTCCAGCAGAGTCGAGTGAAATCTTTCGACTAGGCCGTTTGATTCGTGGTGGGCTGGAGTCGTAAAGTGAATATTTATTTTGTGTAATTTTAACAGCTCTTGTACCATTAGGTTCTTAAATTCAGTTCCAGAATCAGAGATTATCCGTGAGGGCGTACCGTAAAATGAAAAGTATGTTATTAAGGACTCACATATTTCTATGGCGTTTTTGCTTTCTATATGTATAGCCTGACCTAGTCTACTAAAGGCATCTATTATTGTCAAAAATTGTTGATTGTCAAATTTAAATATATCGACATGTATTAATTCGAAAGGTTTACCTACAATTTCAGTTAATAACAATGGGACGTATGGTGGGTTTCGATTATACTTTGTTTCGTTACAAATTATGCAGTTATTTATATAGTCACTAACACCTTTTTTCATATTTGGCCAGTAATAATTTCTTTTTAGTTTTTCTAAAGTTTCAGATATGCCGCGGTGGTTAGCCTTACCTTCATGTTGATATTTAATCATTAGTATCTGTTCGCCTTCTTCTTTAATGGTATTTACCATTTTGGTGCACATTATCATTTCCGAGTTACTACGACTAAAGTGCTCTATATAGGTCTGGTTAAATACGGGATACATGGATTTGTCATAGAAGTATAAATGAAAGGTTTTGTCTTCACAAGTGTAAGATCTAAGGAATTCTAGAATGAGTTGCTTATTTGACTTAGGGATTTTAATATGTGTAATTTTATGATTATGAAAACTTTCTGTTTTAACATCTATTTGATTGTGGGGATTGTTTGCAATAATTATTTGGTTGTTTTTATTGTTAATTATTTCATCAAGAATTGGAATTCCGTTATTGAAGTTATCATTTCCACCTACCGTGTGTACTGTTTCAAAAGAATTTTGATTATTTGTGTGTCTTGGCGGTTCCTCTGTTCTTTCTGTTTGATTGTTATTTAGATTGTCCGCAGGTCTTAAAAGGACGTCTGAAATTATTAAAATTTTGTCCTTTGTTTGTCGGCTAGTAGAGGGTCTAGAGTTTATATCTGTGTATTCTAAGTTTCGGTTCGTTGATGGTTGAGGGTTTATGTAACTATTTTCCGTCGAATTTTGAAAAAATTCGGCAATGTCTTGATTTACCTGACCTGGATTACCTATTATACTTTCATTCTCTATTGCATTGATTTGAATTCGGGATAGAGCATCGGCATTGGTGTTTTGTTTTCCCTTTTTATAAACTATTTCATAGTCAAACTCTTCCAACCGTAACCTCCACCTAACTAATTTTGAATTGGGTTCTTTTAGGTTAAAGAGCCAAACTAATGGTCTGTGATCAGTATAAATTTTGAATTTACGTCCAAACAAGTAGGGTCTAAAATACTTGCATGCCCACACTATGGCTAACAGTTCTTTTTCTATTGTTGAGTATTTATTTTCAGACTCGTTCAATGTTCTAGAGGCATATGCTATTGGTTTATCGTAGGGTATTTCTCCCTGAGACAAGACCGCCCCCAGAGCAAAGTTACTAGCATCTGTCGTAAGGATAAACGGCTTTGAGAAATCTGGATATTGAAGTATTGGGCTGTTTATTAGCAAGTTTTTACAAATCTCGAAGGATTTAATAAACTCTGGACTGTGAATGACTTTGTTATTCTTTTTTAAGCAAACCGTCATGGGTTTAGTAACTTTCGCAAAATCTTTAATAAATTTCCTGTAATAACCGAGAAGACCTAAAAATGATTTTATTTCCTTCTGAGTCTTGGGAATTGGAAATACTTTTATTGCTTCGGTTTTATCAGCATTTGGTTTAACCCCTGCAGGTGTAATAACATGGCCCAGGTAAGCCACTTCTTTTTTTAAAAATTCTGATTTATCCAATTGGACTTTAAAATTTGCTTCCCTTAGTCTACTAGATATTTGCCTAAGCCGGTGAATATGTTCTTCCAGGGACGTACTGAAAATTATTATGTCATCCAAATATACCAGACAAATTTCGTTTTGAAAACCTCTAAGTATATTATCCATCACTCTCTGAAATGTCGATGGAGCGTTTTTTAACCCGAAACTCATTCTCTTAAATTCCCAATGGCCATTTTCCGTTGAAAATGCTGTTTTAGGAATATCAGTGGGGTCCATTTCGATTTGGTGGTACCCACTCGCAAGGTCTAGTGTACTAAAATATTGGCTTTTCCCGAGTTTATCTAATATATCCGCGATGTTAGGGAGAGGATATTTATCGTTAACAGTTTTGTCATTAAGTTTACGGTAGTCAATAACCATTCTCCATTTCCGTTTTCCCGAAGCATCTAATTTTTTTGGTACGATCCAGATAGGGGAGGACCAAGGAGACGTGGAGGGTTGAATAATTCCTTGTTCAAGTAATTTTGAAATTTGATCTTTTACCTCTTGTTTGTGAATTTCGGGATATCTATATGATTTTGTAAAAATAGGCTTTTCGTCCGTTAATTCGATTTTATGTTTAATTTGGTTCGTGAATGTTAGTGGCAAGCCTTCACTATAAAATATGTCCCTAAATTCAAAGCAGAGTTTACGAATGGCCTTATATTCCTCTTCGTTACAATGACCTAATCGTAAGTTTCTTAAATTAGATTTGAGTATGTTATCGTAATCTATATTATATGGTTCATCCGTTTCCATTTTTTCAATAAAATTAATTTCATTCACGTTAATTATTTCAATTTCTAGCGGTTCATATATGATAATTTTTACAGGATTTTCTTTAGGGTTAGTTAATGTAGTTGTTGCAAAATAGTTTTCAATTGTTACAATAGCCTGTGGCATCTCAACATTACAGCCAAAGTTAGTATATTTAAGGATGCCTGTTCCGGATTGACAATTTACTGGTATTTTAATTTTTTGCTGTGTTCTAGCCGGAATGACGTATCTAATAGGTTTAAAATTTGTGTTATTTGTATTTTTGTTATTCCCTTGGAAAATATCATAAACAATCGGCACAATAGCATTTGGTGTAATTATTTTAAGGGCATTTAGGTCAATGTTAGCTTTTAAGGATCTTAAAAGATCGGTTCCAATAAGACCATCATAATTATCAGAAAAATCAAAAAGGTAAAACTTATGTTGGCCAGGTGCTTTAAAATTTTTAAATATGGGTATATCAGCTGTTTCACTGTGAAAAGTAATGCCGTGAGGTGTTTGTATATTAAAAACTTCGTGTTTTACACACTTAGCATAATATTGTTTTGCTAATGATGGTTTTATTAAACTTCTAGTGCTACCAGTATCAATAAGGAATTTCGCTCTAATTTCTGGAATATTGACATATGGTAACCTTGCGTGTATATTATTTATGTATATTATCTCTGATTTGGTAGAGACTTGATAACCTGAAAATTTTCATCGTTAGGAGATGTTTCATTGTATTGAGGGTGAGTTTCGTTTTGATAATAGCAATGTTCAGGGTATTCGCTTGGTACATTTAGTAACTGATCAAAATCTGGCAATGGATTGTGTTCCGATTCTTGGGGACATTGTGGCACATTAAACGTATCAAAGGTTTCGTAATAGTTTTGGTTGGTATTCGTGTTTTCGCCAGTTGGAAAGGGATGTTCATTAATTTCTTGATTGAAAAGTTCCTCAGATACGAATGCTGTTTTCGGTCTAATAGAATTCCCAGATGAAGTATCCATTGGCTCCGGTGCATATCTATTTTGGTTTTGGTTTTGATTCCTTAGAATGGCACTAGTTCGCTGATTTGCGAATCTAGAGTGTTGTTGAGAAGGTAATCTATTTCCTGGTTGCCAATGGTTATTATTAAAATTGGGTTTAGAAAAATTTTGAAATTGCCTGTTAATAATTTGTGAACTGGGTCTTGGCTGATAGGTATTTTGACCGAATGTTGGTGTAAATGGGGTGTGTGATAAATATGGCATTTGTGGTTTTGGTGATTGCTGAAATTTGGTGTAACCATATGGGGTGAAATTAGGATGATTATACTGTACCGGGAAATTAGGTACGTATGAAGTGTTCGGGTGCATTTTTGAGGGGTTGAATGAGGGTTTTTGGATAGATTTATACGCAGACTGAGAGTAAGATGTGTTACTACTACTATTATTATTGCTAAAATTTTTAAAATTAAGTTCTTCCGTAATAAACGACATGGCCTGTTCTAGAGAAGATGGGTACTTTAATCTGACTACAAGTTGCAGATTATATGGAAGACCACTTATGAACGTTTTGAGTGCAAAGTCATCATAATGAATTATTTTTATTCTCTTTTCATTTTCGTCTTGAATACATTGGTTTAATTTAGACAAAAGTAAACTTCTAGCGTCTTGTATTCTTATACCAAAGTCTAAAGGTTGCTCATTTTTTAAGGGTCTCATATTTATTAAGTCCTGGATCAAACAATATATGCTTCGCTGGTCAGAAAATGACAAAACAAGACTATTTTTAATGGAATCCCAAGATGTGATTCCAAATCTTGAACATATCAAGTCGGCGGCTCTGCCTGTTAATTTATTTAAAATTGTATCGATTAAGCTAGCATTTATAGGGTCATCTAAATTATTTCTATTCTGAAATGTTTTTAAGAAATGTTCACATGATTGCAAAAATCTATTTAATTGCCTGAAATTGCCATCAAACAGAGGTATGTTGTCTGCCTGGTATCTTAAAAGTGCCATGTCTGGTCTGTTTTGTGTCATTGTTACACTTTCGTCAGTTAATTGATTGACTTCGATCAATCGAATAAAAAATTATTTATTAATTATTATTACATGAAAATATATAACTACTGTTTACAAATATTAAAGAGTGAACTTAACACTAAGACGACTAAACTAATAATGTTCCTCTACTGTCTCACTACCATCACTTAACTACGTTTCCACCTCCAGTCTTTAGTTCCACAGAATGCAGAGCTCTGTCGTTCCCGTGTGAAATGCCGATTCAGCAGTTTGTACACTTGTGCAGTGATATGGACTGCAAGGTTCCAACCGTCGTTCCCACATGAAATGCGATCTCAGCAGGCTGATGGCTTATGCTTTTTTGCAAGATGGCAGTTCTCATGGCTGGCGGCTGTAACTGTATCCTATGTTGGTTGGTGTGGAATGTAACACGCTTGATAGATAATTAAATTCCGAATAAATTTGTTCCTATTCATAACATTCATAAAATTAACAATTTTTTAGACATTTGAGGTTAAGTGTAGCATTGCTTACAAGATAAATATAATTTCTGAACGTCACGACGTCTGGGATTGACATACTTCTAAGGTAAAACAAACACGGCTATACTTCCAGACTGTATTTACTGATAAAGGCCCTACGCGTTTCGGATCATACTACCTAAGCCATCTTCAGAGGCTTCTTGATAGTGCGTCGTGCACAATCTTCAGCTTCAGGTCTGTCTCCTCTTTCTTCGCGTATGCTGATCTCACTTTCCTCTTCAGTGCAGACCTTCTAAATCTCTGAACCAATGTAACAAAACTGGCTGGAATAGACTTATTGATGGTGTTGTGAATGAATTTAGGGCACAAGTCTCTCTTAATGCAGGATGTCAGGACCCAAATTCTTAGCGACATTGCGAGTGAAGACTTTGACAATCTCTTAAAAGATTTTGTGACGCTGGCCAGTCTAGCCGAGGAGATATAATTTCTGAACGTCACGACTTCTTGGAGTATAACCTTGTCTGTTTCACCTTAGAAGTATGTCTATCTCAGACGTCGTGATGTTCAGAAATTATATCTGCTGGACGCAGCAAGTGCGTTATGGTAGTGAATTTTCATAGAAATGATCTGGCACAAAATATTTTATAACTTTTTTTTCTTGTAACATAGAAATCTAAATTTTGGTGCGTAGTTTACTTTTTATACCGTGAATACCTACCAATACCTATCATAGCTTTTTTATTTTTTGAGATAAAACTTTTTTTCGAATGAAAACTCAAATTTTTTCCGGAAAACCTCGTTTGATTTTCCTGACTAACGAACTTATCCAAGCCATTTACAAAAGGAAGGTACGCGCCAAATGTTATCAAAATCGGCTTATTATTTTTTGAGTTATCGGTGTGATATATATATATATATATATATATATATATATATATATATATATATATATATATATATATATATATATGTATATATATATATATATATATATATATATATATATATATATATATATATATATAAACATATAAAAATTGAAACTGACGCCGGATATGGGTTATAGGGGCCCTAGTTCGTGCTTATTTGCAAAAAATGTTTCAAAATTCAAAAGTCGGGATCTCCCCATTAGTGAATTTTTTCGACGAAAATTTCCTAAAATTGCCTAAAAACGTATGATCTTTCCAGCTGTTAAACAAAAGGCAGTCCGCTCTATTTGAATTAAAACAGTAATTTCCGGCAAAACCAGAAGTTGTACAGTAACCTGACTACAGTGGTTCAAAAATATCCATTTAAGTATTCCAAGGAACCAAGTGTCCAGGACTTGTATAAAAAAATTCTGCAGGTTTTTATCTTGCATGCAATGCTACACTTAACCTCAAATATTCAAAAAAGGTTGATTCTATGAAAATTATGAATAGAAACAAATTCATTTGGATTTCAATTCTCTATCAAATGTAGCCTATTTTAATGATCAGAGGATCGAAAAGTTCTTAGCTCAGCGGCGCCGTCTACATGTATGATAACAAAAATATTTTTTTCACCAAAGTTCAAGCTTTTCGCGTCCTTAATCTAACACAGTGTTTCCGAGAAAATTCTGGAAAATATTTGTGTCTCAGAAAATACCAAAGCTATGTCAAGCAAATTTAGTGCGCAGATTTATATTGTAAAACGTATACCTACGGCCACAAAATCTCAGATTTCTAAGTCAAAAGAAAAAAAAAGTCATAACCATTTAATTAAAACAAATTTCCGTCATTTCAAATAGTTTTATGAAAAATTCACTACCATGACGCACTCGCTGCGCCCATACTTTTTTCATTGTTAAATAGTGATTTAAACTGAATTACCAAGCTATTTAAAAATGAAATATAGCTTTGGCAACACCGGTATCTGAGATGCTGAAATCAGCGGCGCCAGATGCTCGGTACTAGCTCTCAGGCGCCACTTTCACGTACGCGACGTGCTCTAAGTTAGAGGTTCATATTCATAAACAAGCAACGTCCTAGACAGAACGTCATGGCGCCCAAATAGACACGTCTTGACGAAAGACGCACCCGCCGTATTCACCGGAACAAACATTTCCACTCCTTTCAACATTTACATGATGTTCTAGGTATTAATATCACATACTACGTACTAACCGAAGAGGTGTGCCGAGGTTTGTTCTAAGGAATTATATTTCTAACGTGTCCTGCTGCATGTAAGCTTGATTTACGTTGATGGGAAGAGCTACGTTTGCTGACACACGCTATTTATTTTATAAGCTAAATTTATATATATATATATATATATATATATATATATATATATATATATATATATATATATATATATATATATATATATATATATAGTGTGTCCCAAACTGGATGGGAATGTATTGCTATCTCCGTTATTATTAGAGATAGGGAGACGGTTAAATTAGCAATTTTTTTGGAGAATTTCATGCTCGTTTCAAATATGACTTCTATTTGCCCTGCCTCTTTTCGTTTTCGAGTTATTTTGAAAAAAACCAAATTTGTCGATTCTTTTGTCTTCAATATCTAAGTAGGCGTTGATCTTGCACATTATCAGGACGCTTTTTACAGAGTATTTTTTTTGTGCTATCCTCAACTTTGGATTGTCATTTGTTTCTGAGCTACAGGTATCAACGTTTGTTTTTATTATGGCAACCATATTGGATTTTTTTACTGATGTGATAGCGTGTGAAAAGAGCTTTCCAATGATGTACAACAAGAAATCTTGTAACTGACAATTTTGAGAAAAACCGTTTTGAGGATAGTAGGCTATGAAATCCAATACCAGAAAACAAATGACAAAAAAAAGTGTTCAAAAAGCAGTAGGACATGGAGTCTAACAATAGACTTCTACTTTTAAGATAATCTTCCGTAATGATTCACGATAAAAAATAGGAACTTTGAGCACACACCAATGATGCGGCCCATTTTTACAAATGATGTTTTACATTACAACATTATCCTAAAAAAATGTTATAATTTAATTAAATAGGTAAACCTAGTTAATAACTAAATTTACTAATAGAACTCAATAAAAAGCAGATTAATGATTTACGAAGACGCCTTTGAAAATTGTTTGATTTTTAAACGCAAGTCAACCGAAAAACAACAGAAGAAAGGTTGCTATGGATATAATACTATCGCGACAATTAAGGATACTGTCATTCTTAATTATCTGAACAATTTGAGGTGTATTTAACACGTTGCTTAAAATTTTGTACTAAATAGTTTGTTTCCTGTTTATTTTACATATTATTCAACAATATGTTCAGTAATGAAGAATATTTTGACATGTTGGAATGTTATATTCGTTCTAACCGAAATACTGAGGCAGCCGCAAATTCATATCAAAACAACTACCCAGAAAGACGACAACCAAACACCAAAATAGTTCGCAGGATAGTGACCAATCTATTGACCGACGGTAGCTTCCACGCAAAGAAACTACCAATGCCTAGAAATGAAGAAAGAAATAATTCCGTCTTACAGGTGTCAAACGAAAACCCTCTGCAATTTGTTCGGTTTTATGGTGAAAAAATTGACGCTCCAAAAAGTACGGTACATCGTGTATTAAAACAAAGTCACTAAGCGACTTCAATTCTGCAGATGATATCAAGGACAATGTCAGCAAGATGAAAATTTTCATTTGAAAATAATATGGACTGATGAATCCAGATTTACAAATTGTGGTGTGTATAATCTCCATAATAGGCATTATTGGGCAAATGAAAATCCTCATCTAAAGGAAGAAAGACGATTGCAAGACAGATTTGGTATAAATGTTTGGTGCGGCTTATTACGTAAAAAAACTGTTATTTTTATTTGTAGATTAGACAGCTAATTAAAAAAAAAATCAAGTAACTTCGTTGTTGGTCAGTTCTTTTCTGAAAATAATTTAACTAGGGAAACGAATCTTAATCTATTGAGAAATGATATCTTACCAACAATTAGAAGAGTTCATGATAATTTAGACGATATTTGGTACCAACAAGACGGTTATCCACAAGTCACAATGCTAGGATCGTCAAAGAATTTTTGTACCAAAATTTTAATAATAGTGTCATTTGTAACAATGGACCGGTTCCTTGGTGTGCTCGAAGTCCTGATATAACACCCATGGATTTTTATTTTTGGGGTACTCTGACGAATGATGTGTATAAATTCGATCCACCACAAAATATCAATGAATTACGAACACAATCACGGAAGCTATAAATTATATTAACCAAAACACCCTTATCAAAAATGTGTATAAATTGCATTGAACAAAACGGTGGCTATAGTGAACAATTTTCTATTTAGTGTATTTTTAAGTTTCTATTCTATTATTTGTTGAGTTCCGTTTCTAATTGTGTTGGTTTGTGCAGTTTAAGTTTGTATTTGTTATTGCCGGGTTTCGTTATTAAACTGTTTCACATAATATTACCTAGCATTATTACCTAATTAAGTTATGTAAATTAAATCACAATATTATTTTATCTTGAATCATTACGGAAAATTATGTTAAAAGTAGAAGTCTATTGTTCGACTCCATGGCCTACTGCTTTTTTAACACTTTTTTTCTCATTTGTTTTCTGGTATTGGATTTTATAGCCTACTATCCACAAAACGGTTTTTCTCAAAATTGTCAGTGCAATTACAATATTTCTCAAGCATGTTGTACATCTTTGAAAAGCTCTTTTCACAGGTTATCACATGGGCAAAAAATCCAATATGGCTGCCATAATAATAACAAACGTTGATATCTGTAGCTCAAAAACAAATGACAATCCAAAGTGGTCAATAGCACAGAAAGATTACTCTATAAAAAGTGTCCTGATAATGTGCAAGTCTTAGACATGTCAGATCAACACCTACTTAGATATTGAAAAAAAAAAAGAAATCGAAATATTTTGGTTTTTTTCAAAATAACTGGAGAACGAACAGAGGCAGGACAAAATACAACTCATACTTGGAACGAGCATAAAATTCTTCAAAACATTGCTAATTTAGCGTCTCCCTATCTCTGATAATAACGAAGATAGCAATACATTCCCATCCAGTTTGGGACACACTGTATATATATATATATATATATATATATATATATATATATATATATATATATATATATATATATATATATATATATATATATATATATATATATATATATATATATATATATATATATATATATATATATATATATATATATACTTATTATATAATATACAGTGTGATTGTAAAGTTTGGAACGTAATTCATAAATGCATTATTTAATTTTTTCAAGAAAAACACTCGGACCGGTCAATTTTGTGTTTTCAATTGCCAAGTTATGACGTAAAATTACATTTATGACTCCACCTATTTATGATTGAAGACGTCATAATAAGTTTTTTTAAACGACGGCCTTATTTTTTTGCTGCTTTTCCATATACATGCTTACTACTTAAATAATAAGTCTTTATTTGCACTGCAACCAAAAGAAAATAATACAAAATTCACAAAAATATAAACCTTCAATGTAGTCCAGTCGCGAGGTTCAGTGCAATATATAAATGTGTGCTCTGCTCTTCCATTGAACCCCAGCCATACACATTCTCCACTATATACTATACAGGTTGTCTCTAAAAGGTTTATACAAATTACAGATTCCTTAGGCTAAAATATGAGGATCTAGCCCAATTTACCTTAGCCTAAAAGTTGATAGTTTTCGAAATACAGGATGTTGAAGTTATTGTTTGTTGAAAATATATATATATATATATATATATATATATATATATATATATATCTCAGTAATAAAAGAATTTGCTTGAAATTTGGTACTTAGAGGTTTTTCAGCATGAGCAATCCATGTTTAAACATAGTTTTGATGTATATTTAAAGCTCAATAACTTTTTTTGCCTCGGTATATCAAATTTCTTATCAGAAAATTTTAATATCTGATATGTTATCTTCCGAAAAGGTATACCTTAGATTTTGATTTGAGGAGCTGTTTCTGTGATAATCGAATTTAAGTGTTTCCTTGCGTTTTAAGAATCATAGGAACGACTACACATTATTAAGTATTGTCATTAGTTACAAAATAGTACTGTCAAACAATTAAGTCTGACAGGTTGTCACTGTAGTTTTAAAAGTTATCACTTCTTTCGTCAATTTCTCGCTATGGACGTACCCTACACTAACGTAGAAATGACCGATATGATATTAGTTTATGGTTATTGCCAAGAAAATGGTCGAGAATCGGTCAGAGAATATTAAGAAAGGTTTCCAAATAGACACGTTCCAAACCATCAAACATTTGCCGCTGTTGAAAGACGTCTACGAGAAATCGGTACGATTGTTCCTGTTAAGTCTGATTACGGAAGGAATCGAGCTGTTAGAACAGCAAATGTCGAGGAAGAAATTTTAGAACGAATTGAAGAAGATCCGAGTTTCAGCACCAGACAAATTGGTTTGGAACTTGAAGTTTCTAAGGATAAGGTGAACAGGACTTTAAGAGAAAAGCAATAACATCCATTTTACCTCCAAACAGTGCAAGAGCTTTTACCTACCGACCTCGAATTAAGAGTACGCTTTTTTCGTTTTGTTAATGAAAAGATTGAAAATGATCCAAAAGGAGGTATGTCAAATTTACATAATGAACACATCTAATGCTGACGAAAACCCGCATGCAATAAAGGTTTTGCATCATCAACGTGAATTGAAAATTAACGTTTTTGCAGGAATTACTGACAAATTTATCATAGGTCATGTCACTTTCCACCTTGCTTAAATGGTTTAAACTACCAAGAGCATTTAGTTAATTTGTCAAATTTATTTAATGAACTTCCACTAGCTGTTAGGCAAAATACGTGGTTCATGCACGACGGTGCACCACCACATTTTACGTTGAACGTCAGAAATAATTTAATTGACAGATTTTGGAATCGATGGATCGGCAGAGGAAACAATGCTCCTGTAAGTTGGCCCCCTCGCGCACCGGATTTAACGCCCATGGATTACTTTTCATGGGGAACACTGAATCAGTTGGTATATTCTAGACCAATAAACACCAAAAAAGAATTGTGGGTGCGAATGCAAAATTCTGAGTGTTATACAAAATTAATAATTTAATAACAGTTTGCTGTCTTGGTTTATTGTTGACTTTGTGTCCTACTCCTCTTGTTCTTTGCCAGTAAAGTTTTAGTGTTGGCGGTCTATTGGTCCTTAAACATGCTCCAATGTAAATTTTAAGTGTTGTTGGTTGCTTGGTGCTTAAACATGCTTTAAACTTCTTGGACCAGTCCTAAGCCTGGATAAAGTCGTTCCTATGATTAATTTTAGAACGCAATGAAACACTTAAATTCGATTATCACAGAAACGGCTCCTCAAATCTAAATCTACAAGGTATACCTTTTTGGAAGATAACATATCAGATAATAAACATTTTTGATAAGAAATTTAATATTTTTGATAAGACATTTGATATACCGAGACAGAAAAAAGTTATTGAGCTTTAAGTATAGACAAAGGGTTGCTGGTGGCTCCCTCTGTAAGGTACATCAAAACTATGATCCAACATGGATTGCTTGTCCTGAAAAACCTCTAAGTACCAAATTCATGCAAATCCTCTTATTACTAAGATATATATTTGAAAAGGAGTTTCAACAAATAATAACTTTGACACCCAGTATTTAGAAAACTACCAACTTTCGGACGAAGGTAAATTGAGCTATATCCTCATATTGTAGCCTAAGGAATCTGCCATAGCATTTTGTACAAACCTTTTAGAGACACTCTGTATATACTGACACACTGTAACCGTAGTGCGAGACATCAGTCAAGAACTCCAAAGAATGGTCACACATCAGCACCTCATCCAATAAGCAAACAATAAGCACGGCAAAATGGTCGAAAAGTACAGTACGAAGAGGAAGGAGAAGATGAAAATGGAAGCAAAATCAAATAAAAAAACTCTGGACGCAGCAAGTGCGTTATCGAAGTGAATTTTCATAAAAATGTTTTTAATTACAAATATATCGCTCTAATGCGAGCAGGCATCAATTTGGTTACCGGTATAACCTATATAGTAGGAACAGTGTATTATATTTTATCAAACTAATTATTTGAAAATGTACAAAACTTTTCGGAAAATAAACTTTATATGTTTCTGAGAAAACTGGTCTCCTAGCCAATGAACCTTAGGTTAATAGCAAATTGAGTTATTGAAATTTGAAACATTTAATAAAAATTCGCAACCAAAACGCCCTTGCTCCGTTCATACAAAAATTTTCCGAAAATACAGTTAAATGTTGGTTTCCTAACCAACAAAACTTACGTTAATAGCAATTGAGTTATTGAAACTTGGAGGGTTTAATGAAAATTTGCTACCAAAACGCACTTACTGTGTCCCGATTTTTTCTTACAAACATGCATCATATTTCGATAAAATATGCTAAAATGCAGTAAAGAATTTGTTCTACGAAAATTAGCAAAAAATTATAGACCGTTAATCTATAAACTTCACTAAACCTACAGCGAAAGCATCAACTTAACTAAACCGACAGCCAAAACATCAAAGAAAGGGTCTATTTGAAATGAATGTTCTGGGAATATTTTAGTAAAATGAAGGACAATGACGATTGAAACTAAGACTTCAGGCTTTGTAAAACATTATTCTTGAGACATTTTCCTTCCATGGCTCATATTAGTGTCAGGTTCATTGCCTAAATATTACCAATTTTGACGTTTAAAATCGCGATTTTGACGTTTTGAGGAAAAGCCAAATGTGTTTTTCTTTGAATGCCTGTAACTTTCTTGTCCTTTAACTTATGAAACTAAATTTTGGTAGGTAACTTGCCTATAATGATATAAACCCGCTAGTGAAGTTTGGTTGCCCTTACTTTGTTAAATTTGGAGATATATTTTTTTTCGAAAGAAAACATAAAATTCTCCGGGAAAACCTCGGTGGATTATCCTGGCTAACGAACTTATTCAATCCACTTGTGAAAGGAAGGTACTCACCAATTTTGACGTTTAAAATCGCGATTTTGACGTTTTGAGGAAAACCCAAATTTATTGTTTTTAAATGCCTGTAACTTTTTTTCCTTTAACCTACAGAGCTAAATTTTCGTAGGTATTTTACCCATAATGATATAAACCCGCGTGTGAAATTTGGTTGCCCTTACTTTGTTAATTCCGGAGAAATAAATTTTTTTAGATTTTTTTCGAAAGAAAACACAAAATTTTCCGGGAAAACCTCGGCAGATTTTCCTGGATAACGAACTTATTCAAGCTACTTGTGGAAGGAAGGTACTCACCAAGTTTTATCAAAATCGTACCATTATTTTTTTAGTTATAGGTGTGACACACACACACACACACACACACACACACACACACACACACACATATATATATATATATATATATATATATATATATATATATATATATATATATATATATATATATATATATATATATATATATATATATATATATATACACTCATTTGAAGAAATTTTTTCAAAATTCGAAAGTCGAGATCTCATCATTAGTGAATTTTTTTTAAAGAAAATTCACTAAAAACAAAGAAAAGAAAAAGCAGAGCACCTGCTTACACATACACACATACACACACACATACACGCATATATATCACTGCCTACAATGCAAATAGCAGAACTTGGGCTCCCTGAATGATCGCGCCGACAACTTTTTCATATCCTCCGGTATACTATTGTACACGCTGCAAACATCGTACGAAAAATATCGCCTGTAAATATTCAGTTTATGCTTAGGCACAGAAAACAAATCCCTCATTCAGATGTTCACATTACGCACATCCGTGCGGTATGTTATCTTCTCGCACAAGTACCGAGGCAACCTTCACTATATTGTCGAATGGTAAGGTAAGATGCTTACTGGAAATTAGGCCATTGCTGACCCTTTTTGCTCGTCTAAACTAACCTACCCTCCACCTTGAGCTCGATCTCAACGACGACAGTGATTTGAAAAATCAGCCGCCGCCGGTGAGGCTCGAACCGTCGTCCCCCGAGTCCGTATTGGAAAGTCTGAATCGACTTTCCCGCACGGCCACGGAGGCGCTTGTCGAATGGTAAAAACAGGCTCTATGTAATGATGGAAAAAAAATTAGTACCCGACATATCAATTTTTTTGAAAAAAATACATTATTTACTTAAAAAATGGAATCGTAAATTTAAGAAGAAATAAAACATATTTCTCACCCTTTTTATTTAGGACGACTTTCCTTTAGAATTTCGAATTTAACAAAAATGACACGTGTAACTGAAAAGGAAAGAATAGAGATATTAATGATAATTCGATATGGAGACAGGCTTAAAAGTCATCAGGAAGCATGCGAGTTATTTAACCAACAGGACTCTACAGTAAGTAAATTGGTTGCCAAATTCACAGAAACGGGATGCGTAAAAGATTTACCTCGACAAGGTCGACCTCGAGCAAGTGAAGGAGTCAGATTGGATATATTGCTTCAATCTGAAGAAAATCCCCGCCACCCTACAAGGCAACTAGCCCTAAATAACAACCTGAACCAATCTTCAGTGGTAAAATGATTTAAAGAAGAGAAGTACCACCCTTACAAACTTCCATTGATACACAAGTTAAACGATGACAATTCAGAACGTCTTTTACCGTTTTGTGAACAATTAGTGTTACGCTGCGACGAAGATCCCAATTTTCTAATAACATTCTCTTTTCTGATGAAGCCACTGTTTGCCTGAATGGGAGAGTAAATCGTCACAACTCTATATTGGTCACGGGAAAATCCTCATTGGACTTAAGACTCGTGCAGTCGAGATCCTGGCAAAGTGAGTGTATGGATCGAAACAATCTGACGGCGTTTCATGGAGCTTTACTTTTTTAAGGAAATATTACAGCAGTAGGTTAGTTAAATTGCTTGCTATTGAATTTATTGCCAGCTCTGGCAGTAATTTTTCCAAATAATTACGAGGCAGATGTGCCCCATCAAGATATTTGGTTTTAGCAAGACGCCTCCCCACTTTGGTGTAGACGTCCGTCAATATCTAGATAGCAGATTTCCTGAAAGATGGATAGGACGTCGAGGAGTAATTGAGTGGCCACCGCGTTCCCCAGACTTGACTCCCTTGGATTTTTTTCTGTGAGGTTATTAGCCGGTTTGGTCGCTTTAATTAATCATTAGACAGGAGAAAATTTAATTTATTTATAGGCATTAATAAAAACTGTAAATAAAAATTCGTTGCTATGTTGTGGTATTTTGATCAATATATTATTTAAAAAATAACATAGAAATGACAGATAACGTTTTTAAAATATTCATGTGATGTATGTCAACATTTAACATGAAAATAAAATCAACTTATAATAATAATCACCATGAAAACAATTTTAAAAATATTAAATCAATTAACAATAACAGCAATAAAAGCAGATTCTATACAGGTGTAAAATAACTATGGAATATTGCCAATGTATCGAAAACTACTGAACATATTGTTTTGACACTTGGTATATTGATGTACCTAAATTTAATGCTTTGTTGACAAGTTGGTAACCAAATGTGATGCCTGCTTACATTAAAAAACTTTGGACGCAGCAAGTCTGTTATGGTAGTGAATTTTCATAAAAATGTTTTTAATAGCAAATATGGTTGTTTTTTTTAAGAAAGCAGGCATCAAATTTTTAAATATAGTAAAAACAATGTGCCATGTTCAATCAAAATAACTTTATTGTTTGAAAATGTACAAAAATGTCCGAAAGTAAACTTAAAGTGGTCCCAAAAAAACTAGTTTCTTGATCAACCTTATAGGTTAATAGCAAATTGAGCTATTCAAATATGAAGCATTTGATCAAAATTCGCACTTGCTGCGTTCAGAATTTCTTTTCTTACAAACATGCATTATATTTCGATGGAAAATGCAAAAATGCAATAACATAAGGTGTGTTTGATTTAAAAAAAAGAAAACTTGTATCACCAACGACTTATGGGCCAGCCTGTGATTGTAGAAATAATTTTTTAAGATGTAGCTCAAGATACCCTATAAGTAATATATACATTTTTTTCATATCTTGTATAATAATGGATATATTGAGCTTCATTGATTTTTTACGAAAATTCAACAAAAATTATATACCATTAAACGATAAACTCTATAGCTAAGGCTACTGCCAAAGCAGCAGAGAAAGGGTCTATTTGAAATGAATTTTCTAGAAATATTTTAGTAAAATGAAGGACCATGACGGTTGAAACTAAGACTTCAGGGTTTGTAAAATATTCTTCTTGAGACATTTTATTTCCATAGCCCGTATTAGATTCAAGTTCTATACCTAATTTTGCCAATTTTGACGTTTAAAATCGCAACTTTGACGTTTTGAGGGAAAACCCCAATTTATTTTTCTTTAAATGCCTATAACTTTTTTGTCTTTTAAGCTACAAAGATAAATTTTGGTAGGTAGCTTACCTATAAGGATATAAACCCGTGTGCCAAATGGGGAATATTGGTTCAAGGCTGTGCTGGTTCGCGCTCATTTGAATAAATGTTTCAAAATTCAAAAGTCGTGATCTCTCCATTAGTGAATTTTTTAAAGAAAATTCACTAATATTATTACCTCAAATTTGGTGCTCTCATAAATATGTTTTTAATAATATTATTCATAACCGTATTAGCGTTTTATGTTCCCGAGAAAATAAACAATATAGAAATGAATAAGCTAAACCTATTAAAATAATTTGGCGTTTCTTTCCACTTTTGTGCGTAAACAAAGAAAACAAATGTTTCTAATCATATTAACGACTGCTGTTTGTTTTAATTGGAGCAAATTACTTCGTTAAAAAACGTGGCTAATTGTAAAATAATTGCCAATTAAATTAGAAAAGACTAGATTAGGTGTACTTTAATATTGACATAGAAAAAAAGTACCATGTAATTAGATTAGAGCACGTAAATTTACATAGAACCGACCACTTTAGGTTGTTGAGATGTACAGAGTATTGGAAAACTTTTGTACGTTAATGTTTAGATTAAAATCCAGTGTAAATCGTCCGAGCCTTTAAATCGAACTGAATAAAAATATGCTACTTGTTTAAATCATTATCCGAATAATTATTAGTTAAAGTAAATGTGAAAAAAAGTCTGGACGCAGAGAGTATGTAAAAGTATATAAACACAGAATTACCAAAATTTCTCGAAAAACACAGTTTAATCCACGACAGACAGTATGGATTCCGTCAGCGCAGATCAACTGCCGACCTCCTTTCCTTTGTCACCCATTCTTGGAGTAAGGCTATGGAACTACACGGTGAATCCCAGATTGTCGCTTCAGACATATCCAAAGCATTCGACCAGGTCCCTTACTTTGTAAATTCCGGAGATATACATTTTTTTCGAAGGAAAACACAAAATTTTCCGGGAAAACCTGGGCAGATTTTCCTGGCTAATGAACCTATCGAAGCCATTTGCAAAATGAAGGTATTTGCCCAATTTAATCAAAATCGGCCCATTATTTTTTGAGTTATCGGTGTGATACACACACACACAAATATATATGTATATATATATATATATATATATATATATATATATATATATATATATATATATATATATATATATATATATATATATATATATATATATATATATATATATATATATATATATATATATATATATATAATAAAAATTTTAACTGACCCCGGATATATCTTCTGGGGGGCCTATTTAGCGCTCATTTGAAGAATTTTTTTCAAAATTCAAAAGTCGGGATCTCCTCATTAGTGATTTTTTTTAAAGAAAATTCACTAAAGGATATATTTAATGTGAAAAATATTTTAATGAAAATGCACTATTAAAACGCACTTTCTGCGTCTACACTTTTAGTAATTTAACCACATTTGTGACTTCTTTTACGGTTACCGAGATTCCTTCCGCTTCAATGTGGAATAAATTTTTTTAATGCTTTCTCACTGAATTCAATGTGTTTATAGTATCGCGATAAGTAGATTTAAGAATACTCGGTATAATTTGTATAAACTAAAGAAAAAAGTCAAAGAAGTAAGTGTGTTTAGCATGACAACGATGTATGCCGGTTTGTGAACGCGAACTAAGAGGCCACTGGGGACTGTGTAGAGGGCGGAGCGGGTAGCGGGCAGCAATAAAAAGGTGAATGTGGTGACGCGTAGGTGTTATGCAGTATTAGCCGCGCGAGAGAATGAATGATCCGGGGATGATTTATGATAAGATCGCGGCTGGTGCCCGTCCGGGAGGCCCACGACTCGCCATACCATCGCCTTTGAACAGTTCCGAGAATGTCCTATAATCTAACACCCTCCGCCATCAACCAGACTCTCGCAATTATATACGCTTATTTTTTAATAATCTCCACACGGGAATGGATACAGGGGCGGGCAAGCTCAACTGGTTATGCATATAATGAGAAATTAGCAATTAGCTTTATTACAGTTTAAATACGATCTCGCAGCAGATCCTTTCATTTTTTGGTTTAGTGGTCATTTTTAGTGAATTTTCATTAAGAAAAATGCACTAATAGAGAGGTATCGATGGTGAGCTTTTCGGAAAATTTCTTTAAATGAGGGCGAATTAGGGCCCCTGGAACCCATATCCAGGGTCAGCTAAAATGTTTATATATATATATATATATATATATATATATATATATATATATATATATATATATATATATATATATATATATATATATATATATATATATATATATATATATATATATATACATATATCCAACCG
Organism: Tillus elongatus; assembly: GCA_964006375.1. NCBI lineage: Eukaryota > Metazoa > Arthropoda > Insecta > Coleoptera > Cleridae > Tillus > Tillus elongatus. Next base: position 47,992,519 of record OZ023266.1, read on the forward strand.
ATAACTCAAAAAACACTTCACTGCTTTGAATCAAATTTGGAAATTACCCTTATTTTGCTAATGGCTTGGATGAGTTCGTTAGACAGTTTTGACACCCACATAGGTACTTTCAGAAAAAAATGCAAAAAACTGTTTAAAAATGCAATATATTTTAAATGACTAGAAGTATGAAACTAAAACTTTACGCGCACGTAGATATCGTATCAGTTGTCCTCTCTACCAAATTTAAACTTAATCAGTAAATTATGAGTTATAACCAAATAAAAAATAAATAATTTACGATATACCTGAAAATACCACTGAATGGATACCTATAGTGTTAGACAAGGTCAGACAGATATATCAGTGTTACGCTGCTATTGGAAACAAATGCTCCAAATTAAACTTCAAACGAACAGGCTACATATGTTACAATAAACAATAAGCGGGGTTGCCATTTGCCAAAAGTGTCGTCTGAATTTTAAGATGTCAGCAAAATATATAGTAATAAATAAAAACTTTAATGGAAGTGATTCAATTTGTTTAAAGGCAGTCTAGAACTACGTTTTATTATGTATAAATATTAAGCTTCTTATTCTTTAAGGTATTTAAAACCCATCGCCCTTTCCTAGTTAAATCTGACCACGCCAGTTAGCTATTTGCCATTGTCATTTGTTATTTTGCAAACTGTCAGTGGGAGGAGTCGAATTCGAGGTTATCTTCTTCTTCTTCTTCTTCTTCGTCGTCTTCTTCTTCTTCTTCTTCTTCTTTGTTTACATACGTCATAAACAAATAGTAAAACTCAGCTAATACCTTAGAATCTGAGAATAAAGTGCTTATTGTTTAGTTTTAGCTTTTAGTGAATTTTCATTATTTATATTTATTTGCTTTATTTTCAAAGAGTATGGATAGAGCAACAGTAAATAAATGTTAAAAGGGGTTTAGGTGCAGCAAATGCGGTGTGGTAGCGAATTTTCGTAAAAATGAATCTTCAATTTTGATACATACTAAAACCTATATAAAAGCAGCGTGGGTACTAAATTTAAAAAATAATACAAGAATGAGCTTCACAGGCAACGATAAATTTGTTTTAGAAAACCATTTTTAGTGAATTTTCATTAAGAAAAATTCACTAATAGACTTTTGAAATTTTTCTTCAAATGAGCGCGAATTAGGGCCCCTGGAACCCATTTCCAGGGTCAGCTAAAATGTTTGGGATTATCTTCATATTGTTAATGGCTTGGATGAGTTCGTGCATTACATCATAACGCCATATTTTTCTTGACAAAAAATTAAAAAATATTTTTTAAAACGCAATATCTTTGAAATCTTATAAGCGATTAAAACGAAAGACAACAGTTTAAGATAAGATGGATAGACGTCACTATGTACCAATTTTCAGGTTTTTGGTCAAAGAAAAATTAAGATATTCAAAACTAAAAATAAAAAACTTCGGGACGCAGCAAGTGCGTTTTAGTAGTGAGTTTTTATAATAATTGTACACTATTAGTAAGATATACTATTAAAACTAATTCTTTAAATTTAAATGGACCTTTGAGATCGGTTTTAGGGCCTTAGTTAGCGATTATTTGAAAGAAAAAAAATGTTTTATATGGAGCTACAAAATTAAAATTTGGTCTTAGATATAATATGTAAATACTGCAAGTGTCTTTAAAAAAATTGTGTTTCATTTCATTAAAGTTGCAAAAGTTTTTCAGAAAGAAAATAATTATTTACAAAGGGAATGTACGTGTCAAATTATAAATATGGCAGGTATTTTTCCTTATAAATTGCTTGGATCGTTTTGTTTTAGTCAACCCATCCAGTCTTTGCAAACAATAAACAACAAAAAAGGTTTTTTAAAACAAATTTGTAGTTATCCGCCAAGCTCATTATGTTATTTTTCTTTAATTTATTACCCACGTGCGTTTACATAGGTCTTACTATGGTACAAAATTGAAGATTCTGGCTTAATGGGAAATTTATTGAGCTATCGGATTTGAAATATGTTTACGAACATTTTCTACCATAACATAAAAAACCTTTTTTGTTGTTTATTGTTTGCAAAAACAGGATGGGTTTACTAAAACAAAACCATCCAAGCAATTAATAAGGAAAAATACCTGCCATATTTATAATTTTACAAGTACATTCCTTTTGTAAATAATTTTTTTTTTCTGAAAAACGTTTGTAACTTTAATGAAATTTGGAACACAATTTTTTTAAAGGCACTTGCAGTACCTACATATTATATCCAAGACGAAATTTTAATTTTTTAGCTCCATATAAAATATAATTTTTTTAAAACAATCGCTAACTGGGACTTTAAAACCAATCTCCAAGGTCCATTTAAATTTAAAGAATTGGTTTCTTATAATATACCTTACTAAGTGTACAATTCTTATGAAAATTCACTATTATAACGCACTTGCTGCGTCCCGAACTTTTTTTTATTTGTAAAAGCATTTCGGTGTTATAATGAAAAGAAACAAAGAAATATTCAGTTGCTTTAAATATAGTTGGATGCAAAAGACCGATGTGGTTGGAAACTGAAAAAAAGTAAAATCACCTCAAAAACACAAAATAAAAACAGTGATATGCGCTATATACGTATTTTGACAACGAAGTTAGGTTTCATGATTTTCATCATCTGTAGCTGTCGCTAAACTAGCTGTAAGGGCAAAATTATTATATATATATACCTAAACTATCTACTCTACAGACGATCTAATACCGGTGATGCAAAGAGGAAGCTGTTCTCGTGTGGGACTTAAATGTTAAGTTTGCCCTTTGAGGGTCTCCCTAGATGGACAATAGAGGGACTATGTGGCTGAATGGGTAGCAGAGCTCAACATGGTAATTATCAACACGGGGACAGTACCAACATTTGAGAGAGGAAATAGTAAGCTTTATATAGACGCTATAGGAGCTACCACCAACATTGCAAAGAATATCAGGAATTTGGAGGTACTCACAGATGAGGCGCTCACATACCATCACCATATATATTTTGAAGTGACCCAGCTTAAGGCACCGGAAAGCAGACACAGGAACACCTTCCCACTCTTCGAAGGGGCCAAGTTTATAAAAAGAATTATCAATAGAACTTGAGAGAAATGAGTAAACAGCGTGCAGGAGCTGACAACGATCCTGTCGGAAGCAATTCAAGAAAGCACCACCATCTTCCATGATAGAATGCGGATATCAAAAATCAGCTCAGAACATGCTTGCAACTTAGAAGAAAATTTACCAGAGTAAATGCGAGAAATTTTGATGAAATCTAAAACTTACAAGACCAGGACAGAGTGGCCTGTAAGCATCTCAAGAGAGTCATTGCACGCTCCAAAAACGGCACATTTGAAAAAGCTTTGTAGCTTTCTGGAAGACGACGTATGGGGAGAGGGGTACAGGATAGCTGTGAGGTCTCTCGGCTGCCAAAATCTACCTTTAAACCCCACCACAGAGAAAAAAAAATCGAGGTAATAAAAGAGTTTTCCTAACAGAGATGTGTTCAATGGGAGAGAGGAAAAATAGTCAGACAAGGAGTCCCTCCGTTTACGGTAGACGAAATAGGGAGAGCAGCGAAAGAGATAAAAATAAATAAAGCGCCAGTACCAGATCGTATTCCTCCCACAGCAGTGAAAATGGTAGTTAAAAATATTCCAGGAGTATTCCAGAAAATATTAAATAAGCTACGGCAAAGCAATAGTTTCCAAGAGTGTGGAAGGTGGCTGCAGTAATCTTGTTATGGAAGAATCACATATCCTCTCACAGCTTTCAGGCCTCTTTGTATGCTCAGCGTTCTAGGAAAGCCTTGTGAAAGGTTAATCAAGCAAAGAATAGAAGTTGAGATAGAACAAAAGGGAGCGCTTGCACACAGACAGTACGGGTTTAGGAAGAGCCGTTCCGCGGTACAAGCATAGAGAAAATGGTGGAATTTGCTAAAAACACTCATGGCAGATGGTTCGTGGTCATTACACTAGACGTCAAAAATGCTTTTAACTCAGCTACTCGGAGCAAGATAATAAACGAACTCCATAAGAGACGGGTTTCACAATACCTGATAAATCTAGTTGAGGGTTACTTTACTGCCAGAAAGATCAAAATATTCAACTCAACGATAATATAAATGACTGCAGGTGTTCCATGGGAATCAGTGTCGGGCCCACTTCTCTGGAATGTACTGTACGAATCAGTCCTGGCAGTTTCCCTTACAGATGGAGCAGTCACAGTAGCGTATGCTGACGATATCGCACTCATAGTTGAGACAGCGGACGACCGAGAGCTTTAGTACAGGGTAAACGAGTCGCTGGAGAATATTCACATGTGGATGGTTAACAACAACTTGGAACTTGCCCCTCAAAACGCAAGAGGCCATCATATTGAGAGGACCTCGAAAGAGACAACACATCCAGTTTGAGGAATTAGGGACCCAGATATTCCCAGTTAGACAGATAAGGTACTTGGGGTGCTACCTGTGTGACAGGCTAGCATTCGATGAACATATAAAACGCGTGGAAAAACCCCAAACAAAAATGGTTGCCCTGACAAGAATATTGGCAAACGTAGGAGGTCCAAGTGGCCCAAGCATTGTGCTGTCTATTGCTCTTTGTGGTTCTCTAGTGCGGGACCAGGGTACTAAGATCCGAAGATACCGAGATATGTTTCTGGGTCTCCAAAGGAAAGCCCTGTTGATAGTGGCAAATGGATATCAGACGGTATCAACCACTGCCATACAGGTTATCACGGGAATCCCACACATTAACCTGCTTGTGGGGGAGAGGATCATACTGACACTGGAAAAATGGCAAGAGATATGGAATTAGCATATACACACCGCAGCCTGGACCAAAACCCTTATCGCAGACATCATAACATATGTGAGGTATGAACATAGAAAGCTAGATTACCATCTGACCCAGTTCCTCATAGGTCACGGTGCTTTTGGCTATTATAGAAAAAAAGATGCCGATAAGTGAAGAAGAGAAGTGCACCTACTGTGGAGCTACGGACACCGCAGGACACATAGTGTTTGTGTGTAATAGATGGTCTCAATGGAGACAGCAATTGGAAGTTGAGATAAATGCTGAAATAAATGAAACAAATGCCATACAAATAATGTTAGAAGTCTAAAAAAACTGGAATAGAATATCCAGTTATGTAAAGCTAGTCCTAGAAAAGAAGAGAGCAGAAGAGCGTAGAATAGAAGAGTAGAAAACTGACCGCCTGGCGTTCCTGATGTTATGTCACTGAACGTGACCGTTTCGGGTCTACCATGGCGAGAAGGGTAACGGGTTATAGTGTTATATATATATATATATATATATATATATATATATATATATATATATATATATATATAGTTATATATATATATATATATATATATAGTTATATATATATATATATATATATATATATATATATATATATATATATATATATATATATATAACTAAAAAAACAATGGACCGATTTTGATGAAACTTGGTAGATACCTTTATTGTCGCTTGGACAAGTTTATTAGCCAGGAAATTCGGATTAGTTTATCCGGGAAAATTGTGGGTGTCCTGTTGGAAAGTTTTAGATTATAAAAGGAAAATCATATACCCAAATTTAGATTAAGTTAAAAAAGAATAAAAGTTATAGGGGTCTGATGAAAAAATAAATTTTGTTGCCACTGGAGGTCACAGGAGGGAACAAAACCAAAATATTTGTGTGTTAAACGCAATCTACTAAATCCTGCAAACATTATTTTTTTGGTGAATACATAATTTTCGTAAAAAAATTAGACAGATCATTTCTATGAAAATTCGCTACCATAACGTATTTGGTGCGTCCCTACCTCCTAATATTATAACGTTGAATAGAAAAAAGACACTTGGTTATATATATATATATATATATATATATATATATATATATATATATATATATATATATATATATTAACTCTTGAGGAAGGTGATTATGTAGAAATATAATAGCTCCGTATAAAAGTTTGATAACCGTTGTCCGTCTCTGAACTAATACGTTAAATGAAGAAATGATCAAACTGTTAGAGCCGCCAATTTTAAATACATCTGAATTAATAAGCAAAATAATAAATAATGTAATTAATGGAATAAGTTGTTTGACAATGAAATAGAATTCTTAATGGGAGTTTCAATACAAAGAGACAACCACGTATTTTAGCAGACAATAGAGTCCTTCCTTCAAGGTGAGAAGTTTCGTAGACGGTATAGAGGTAATCCAAATTCGACCCGCACCTGATGGTGGCCAAAAGACGAAACGTCGAAGACAAATCTGAAAGCGCCATTGTGTAGCAGCGAAAAAATGGAAATAAAAATGATGTAGTTTTATTTTGGACTAACTTGTTTAATAACTCCAAAAAGAAAATAGAATCAAAATCTTCGATTTTTAGTTTCTTTCGGATACCTCCGGAACTCAAAGTAGTGGTTTCCTTTCTGGGGATTGACTCACACCATGGTTTTCCGCATAAAATAGCTAGTTTGAATTTTCTGGTTTATAGATTAATACAGTTTCCCTTAAATAAATAAAGATACAACAGAGAACTTGAATATATTAAGAGCGTAGCTAAGTATAATGGTTACTCTGCTTAGTGGAAAAATTAGTCAATAAACATAAAACAAATGAAATGTTAGCGGAATCTACGACCTCCAGAAAATATAAAACAGACAAAACCGTTGCCTGTCTACCATTTGAACAGCGAATTACAAGAGGTTTTAATAGCATTTTTTAAGAAAGCCAATTTACATTTTCTATAAAAAGTACATTAAAAGGTATTTGCGAGGTAACCCAAAGGATAAAGATAAAACCACAGAAGTGTCGGGAATCTATAAAATAGGCTCTAAGGATTGTGAACTTAAATATGTTGGGCAAACTAAAAGAACATTGTGAGATGTACGACAGGGTCGTCATCCCGGTGTCGAACCAGGTAGCATGTTGCCACGACAGCTCCAAATAACACAAAATATCATAAAATAGAGACTGTCTACAACCAACGAAAAGTGTTATAAATTGTCAGCCCTGGTCCATTTCTTCCCAAATAAAGGGACGATGTATGTAAGGCTAGATGTATTATCACCATAATTACAACCTCAGATCGGTTTCGCTCTAATTAGAGATCGTCAGTACGGTATACTAATTACAGCGAGAACACACCTATAAAGTAATACGGCTATATGGTAGCCAGCCTCCTAGAACATTGTGAGATGTACGAGAGGGTCACCCAACTAAAAGAACTATTGAAACTAGATTTCAAGAACGTTTAGCGCAATTGAAATATGACACTATTGATTAATCATATATTGCTCAGCATATTTGGGATAATAGTCATCGTGTAGATAAAGAAAACCTCAAGTTAATCAAAAATGTCAGCGGTCGCGTCAGTTAGATGCTTACGAAGATATATATATATATATATATATATATATATATATATATATATATATATATATATATATAGATCGTTAGAAATTTGAACAAAAATGTTTCGATTAATAGAGTGGGTCCGGTTCTATGTAGACCGTTGTTCGACCTGTTATATTAATAATCAGTGTACCCTTCTTAAAGTGAACATTTAATAACGACAGACAGTATTTCAAAATCAGGTATGAAATTTTGATTGTATGGATTTAAGTCTCAACAGTGGGGGTCTGTCTGTATATCTTCGTAGAGGACGCTGTTCGCAACTGCTTGACACCTAACATATAAATAGTAGTTTTTATTCGTTTAGTTTATTCATCTCTCTAATGACGCTAACTTTGTTAGCGAAACGATAGTCAGGTCTAAAAACTGTATTGTAAAGAATTTTGTGCTCCAAATTGTACTTTTTAGTGCTCATCACAGGTTTAAATCTTCACTTATTGGATATAAGCATCCATGATGGTGAACTAAACCCTGATTTCTTTTGTGATTCATTTTAATAGTTTTTTAACACAGCAAGTAAAAACAAACAAAATGTTCCTACTCCTGAATTCATAAAAGTCAAGAGGTCAATTTATCATTCAAATAGATTAGCTATTTGAAAACTAATCCACGGATATTAACAACGTTGATATTTTTATTCTTTGATTTCCAATTTAAGAAGCATATTATATAGTCATTTACTATTTAACCTCAAAACAAAACTGTCAAACCATGATAAATAAACAAAACACATAATTTTACTTTTACTTAACCTCTAAACAAAACTGTCAAAGCATAATAAATAAACAAAACACACTATCCCATCTGGTTTTTTTTTTCAAGTAGCTGATATAAAACTTCCTGATTTTCCCCTCTCACTTTCAGGTTAGGATATTTCTGAACATTTTACAAATCCGCGCATCCGAATATATCCTAAAGCTGTCATTAGGGTGGTATCGCCACAGTTCGGGTGTGAACGTTCGTTGCACATTAGATCTCGTCTTAAGCCTGTTATTTTGTTGTGGTTATCGCTGCATTATGATGTATTCCTGTGATATATATATATATATATATATATATATATATATATATATATATATATATATATATATATATATATATATATATATATATATAATCTACGCGTGGTAGGTGACTACTCTGTCTTTGTCTGGCTTTCATACTTTAACCAGTTAAGTGGTTTCAATTCATGTCTTTCAGCTTTTATTTTTAATTTGGAAAAAACACCAAATTACTTAAAATTTACAAAAAAGGTTTATTTACATCATTTCTAGCTACAAATCTCATTCCAGTTACTTTTCCACTTTCAAAAATGTAGCGTATTCAAAAATATTGTTGTATATTTTTAGGGGAAAATATGTCCGTTATAGTTGATTTACGAACCCGTCCGCGGTTGTCACGCAATGAAAACATGTGCCAACTTCAGTTCAACTCAGTTGTAAATGTAAATGGACCTACCAGACCGGTTTAGAGGTCCCAGTTAGCGATGATTTGAAGAAGTTTCTATTTTCTATTGAGCTAGAATATTATAATTTGGTAGATATATATATATATATATATATATATATATATATATATATATATATATATATATATATATATAAAAGTACTGCAAGTTTCTTTAAAAAAATTGTGTTACAAATTTCATTAAAGTCACAAAAGTTTTCTAGAAAAAATGAAAAGAATATACCTGCCAAATCATAAGTATGGTAGGTATTTTTCATTTAATTGCTTGGATGGTTTTGTTTTAGTCAACCCAATTGAACTAGCTTTTGCAAACAAAACAACAAAAAAGGTTTTTTAAAACCAACTTGTAGTTGTCCTAGAAGCTCATTGTGTGAATTTTTATTTAAAAAAATTCACTAATAAAGAGGTATCGATGGTGAGACTTTGCAAAGATTTTTTCAAAAGAGCGCGAACTAGGATCCCTAGAACCCATATCCGGGGTCAGTTTAAATTTTTATATGTTTATATATATATATATATATATATATATATATATATATATATATATATATATATATATATATATATATATATATATTGAGTTAAATTAAAATTAAAGTTGATCTGAAAACAAATTTCTTCTTGCTTTTTGAAAATATTAGCTTTCTCGAGCACCATTGAGTAAAATTATTTTACTTTCACATCGTCAATACGTGTGGAAGTAGAGCATCAGCGACAACAATTTCAATTTTTTTTTGCTTTAACGTTGTAAAAAGTGTTAAAACATATAGAAAACCTGATTTTGAAACGAAATATTTTTTGTTTCTGTCGGTCTGTCAGGCTGTATTTCCGTCTGTTTGTACCCACGATAACTTTAGAACGAATTGAGATATCGTCTTCAAATTTGGTATGTAGTTAGCATCCGATAAAAGAACGATTATGATTGTTTTTTTTTTTGTAAAATCGCTCGAGGAGGAAGGGAATAAATGGCAGGATATATATATATATATATATATATATATATATATATATATATATATATATATATATATATATATATATAAAAGTACTGCAAGTTTCTTTAAAAAAATTGTGTTACAAATTTCATTAAAGTCACAAAAGTTTTCTAGAAAAAAATGAAAAGAATATACCTGCCAAATCATAAGTATGGTAGGTATTTTTCATTTAATTGCTTGGATGGTTTTGTTTTAGTCAACCCAATTGAACTAGCTTTTGCAAACAAAACAACAAAAAAGGTTTTTTAAAACCAACTTGTAGTTGTCCTAGAAGCTCATTGTGTGAATTTTTATTTAAAAAAATTCACTAATAAAGAGGTATCGATGGTGAGACTTTGCAAAGATTTTTTCAAAAGAGCGCGAACTAGGATCCCTAGAACCCATATCCGGGGTCAGTTTAAATTTTTATATGTTTATATATATATATATATATATATATATATATATATATATATATATATATATATATATATATATATATATATATATATATATATATATATTGAGTTAAATTAAAATTAAAGTTGATCTGAAAACAAATTTCTTCTTGCTTTTTGAAAATATTAGCTTTCTCGAGCACCATTGAGTAAAATTATTTTACTTTCACATCGTCAATACGTGTGGAAGTAGAGCATCAGCGACAACAATTTCAATTTTTTTTTGCTTTAACGTTGTAAAAAGTGTTAAAACATATAGAAAACCTGATTTTGAAACGAAATATTTTTTGTTTCTGTCGGTCTGTCAGGCTGTATTTCCGTCTGTTTGTACCCACGATAACTTTAGAACGAATTGAGATATCGTCTTCAAATTTGGTATGTAGTTAGCATCCGATAAAAGAACGATTATGATTGTTTTTTTTTTGTAAAATCGCTCGAGGAGGAAGGGAATAAATGGCAGGTGATTTGGTGAAAATTGAAATTTTTTCGTTAAAACTGGCGTAATATAACGTCTTAGGGTTGGTTATTAGAAAACTTTCAAATTCATCAAGGACCTGGTATTCTGTGCTGAAATTAAATAAGGTGTTGAATATGTGGGGGTGGAATATCGGTGACAGAGGCTTTGATTTTTTTGTTGTTGTTAAAACGGCGTAAAAAGTCTCAAAACATATAGAAAACTTGATTGGAACGAATTTTTTTTGGTCTGTCGTTCGAACGGTCTGTCGGCCTGTACGTCTGTCTGTGAGTAGGCGCAGTAACTTTCTAACGAGTTAATATATCATCTTCAAATTTGGTATACAGTTAGCACCCGACAAGGAAACGATTCAAATTGCTTTTGGGCAAGACCGATTCAGGGCGAAGGGGATGTAAATGAGGGATGATTTGATGAAAATTTTATTTTTTGTGTAGAAACTCGAGTAATAGAAGGTTTCAGGAATTTATGGGTACAGGAATACAAATATTTTCTTTGTGGTCAAGTCATGGACCATAAATTCATTTCATGAGAATATCTTCGTGAGGAGAGTAGATTATCCCAGCTATGTGGAAGTTATGATTCAATTTGCATCACTATTTTTATAGCACTGGAAGATCATTAATTTTCATTCAAATAGATAGAATATTTTTAAATATCATTCTATATTTAAAAATATTGTGGAAATGGGGTTGAAATTGATAGAAGAATTTTTACATGAAAAGTAACATTTAGCAATTGGGAATTGACCCCATTTCTCGTAATTACTAATAACAAAAAAATAGTTTATTTATTGCTTTTTAAACGCACCGCGTTTTGAAATCACATTCTATAGTTTTTAGGTGTGTTTAAAAATTAAATATTACCTTAAAGTAAATTTTCACCTTCGGGTTTATTGAACGTCATAACTTTGTCTACTATGTGAATACTTGTTAGAGAAAAATTCATAACACATACCATAGGTACTATGTCCTTGCACAGAGTAGCGTATATACAAGATTTTTTTTTAAATTTAATACCGAACGGACATTGTGTAAACAATACTATATTCTAAGTCCAACCTGCCTCAAACGCGCGATGATCGAAAATTGGTTTAAACATAAAAACAGAAAGCCACACACGAACGTTTATTTCAAGTGGTAAGATGAACTCTATCATCATTGTGTGATTAGAAGAACCCATAAATATTTTCTCTTGTACTGTGTACAGTAAAATTTACTAACCATTACCTTCACATCTCAATCAAGAAACATGTGCATCTAATTCTAGTGTGTCTTGAGTGCTCACAGCAAGGCCAGGCCCTCTTGTTTACTTTCGCACATTTGTGTATCCCAATAAAAAGAGAATGGGTCAGCGCAATAATGACCTCGCTAAAACTGAAATCGTCTAAAAAGCAGCCTCGTTAAATCTGAAACATTTTAATATTGTCACAAGTCCATTCAAATCAATAAAAAGTTTTTAACCGATTTTGATGAAACTTGGCAAGGGTCTTTTAGTGAATTTTCTTAAAAAAAATTCACTAATGAGGAGATCCCGACTTTCGAATTTTGAAAAAATTTTGTGTTTTCTTTTGAAAAAAAACGAAAAAAATTTATAGCTCCAAAATTAACAAAGTAAGGGCAACCAAATTTCACACGCGGGTTTATATAACTAAAGGCAAGTTACCTACCAAAATTTAGCTCCGTAGGTTAAAGGACAAAAAAGTTACAGACATTCAAAGAAAAATAAATTTGGGTTCTCCTCAAAACGTCAAAATCGCGATTTTAAACGTCAAAATTGGTGAGTACGTTCCTTTTGCAAGTGGCTTGGATAAGTTCGTTAGCCAGGAAAATCCGACGAGGTTTTCCCGGAAATGTTTGTGTTTTCTTTCGAAAAAAAATTATATCTCCAAAATTAACAAAGTAAGGGCAACCAAATTTTATACGCGGGTTTATATCATTATAGGCAAGTTACATACCAAAATTTAGCTCTGTAGGTCAAAGAACAAAAAAGTTATAGGCATTTAAACAAAAATAAATTGAGGTTTTTCACAAAACGTCAAAGTTGCGATTTAAACGTCAAAATTGGCAACATTTACGAAAAGAACTTGAATCTAATACGGGCTATGGAAATAAAATGTCTCAAGAAGAATGTTTTACAAACCCTGAAGTCTTAGTGTCAACCGTCATTGTCCTTCATTTTAATAAAATGTTTCCAGAAAATTCATTTCAAATAGACCCTTTCTCTGATGCTTGGCAGTAGCCTTAGCTATATAGTTTATTGTTAATAGTATATAATTTTTGTAGAATTTAAAAAAAAATCAATACAGCTCAATATATCTGTTATTATGTTATTGCATTTTTGCATTTTCCATCGAAATATAATGCATGTTTGTAAGAACAAAAATTCTGGACGCAGTAAGTGCGTTATGGTAGCGAATTTTGATCAAATGCTTAATATTTGAATAGCTCAATTTGCTACTAACCTATAAGGTTGACCAAAAAACGAGTTTTTTTATATAAATAAATGATTAAACATTAATTATGACTAAAATAATTAAAACGCTCGCTGAAATACGACATTAAAACAAAGCTCCAACAACTGACTCGTTGGTCTAGAGGTATGATTTCCGCTTAGAGTGCGGGAGATCCCAGGTTCAAATCCCGGACAAGCCCAAATACCTTTTATTTGGTTTTTTTTAACCGACTTCAAACAAGGACGAGGTTCTCAATTCGCCTGTATGTTTTGAGGAGATCTCGACTTTTGAATTTGGAAAAAATTTCTTCAAATGAGCGCTATTTAGGACCCCTGGAACCCAAATTGGGGGTCGGTTTCAGACTTTATATGTTTATATATATATATATATATATATATATATATATATATATATATATATATATATATATATATATATATATATATATATATATATATATATATATATATATTAAGTTATAGCTGTGACACATAAATATATATATATATATATATATATATATATATATATATATATATATATATATATATATATATATGTGTGTGTTTATATATTTATGTGTCACACCTATAACTAAAAAAATAAAGGACCGATTTTGATAAAATTAGGTGAGTACCTTCCTTTCGCGAGTGGCTTGGATAAGTTCGTTAGCCAGGAAAATCCGCCGAGGTTTTCCCAGAAAATTTTGTGTTTTCCTTCGAAAAAAATCGAAAAAAATTTATATCTCCGGAATTAACAAAGTAAGGGAAGAAATTTGGTACACGGGTTTATATCATTATAGGTAAACTGCCTACCAAAATTTAGCGCTGTAGGTTAAAGGACAAAAAAGTTACAGGCATTTAAAGAAAAATAAATTTGGGTTTTCCTCAAAACGTCAAAGTCGCGATTTTAAACGTCAAAATTGTTAATATTTAGGCAATGAACCTGAAATTAATATGATCTATGGAAGAAAAATGTCTCAAGAATAATGTTTTACAAAGCCTGAACTCTTAGTTTCAATCGTCATTGTCCTTCATTTTACTAAAATATTCCCAGAAAATTCATTTCAAATAGACCCTTTCTCTGATGCTTTAGCAGTAGTGTTGGCTATAGAGTTTATCGTTTAATGGTATATCATTTTTGTCGAATTTTCGTAAAAAATCATTAAAGCGCAATATATCCGTTATTATGCAAGTTACAAAAAAAAGTTTTATACATTAATTGTAGGGTGTCTTAAGCTACATCTTAAAAAATATTTCCACAATTACAGGGTGGCCCATAAGTCGTTGGTGATTCAAATTTTTTTTAGTGATTTTTTTAATCGAACACGCCCTATGTTATTGCATTTTTGTATTTTCTATCGAAATATAATACATCTTTGTAAGAAAAGAAATTCGGGACGCAGCAAGTGCGTTATAGTAGCGAATTTTCATTAAATGCTTCAAATTTTGAATCAATTTGCTATTAACCTATAAGGTTGACCATAAAACCAGTTTTTTCGGGAACAATTTAAGTTTACTTTCGGAAATTTTTATACATTTTCAAACAATAAAGTTATTTTGATGAAACATGGCACATTGTTTCTAATATAAAGATTATACTGGTAACCAAATTTTGTGCCTGCTTTTTAAAAAAAAACATATTTGCTATTTAAAAAAACATTTTTATGAAAATTCACTACCATAACGCACTTGCTGCGTCCAGAGTTTTCATTTATTAATAGCTTTCATGGGTTCTGTAGCCAGCTCTGTCAGACCAGTTTTTCTAAAAAAAAAAAAGATTTCATTTTTCCGGAAAAAAAAACAGTTTATCTTAAAAAATAACAAAGCTATTTCGATGAAATTTGGTTGATGTGTTGCCCCCATAAATACCTTATTACATTCCAAAGTGCAACTTTCTAGGTTTATACAAAATTAAGTTATACAAATTTGAAATATTTAATGAAAATTCGCTACCTTAACGCACGTTTTTTTCTCCCTTAGGGCTCGCCTGCGTCTTTGCCGCCCCGATAGCACCGCAGCCTTTGGCTTATTGTGCATGCCCCTTGTAAAAGAAAACGAATTTTTCATTTCAGATACGAGGAACATTATTGTTTCAGAAAATACAATAGCCCAGCAAGGGTATGCTTTTGTCTCGTCATCATATTGTATTGTTTTATTTGGCAGCATCGGACATCTGTTGGCTTGTAATATGAAGTGTGGCGCCGTTGTGCAACAAGAATCGCGCGCGTATCGTTTTGCTCTTCTCATGGTAGTGCTCACCTACAAGGAGGATCCTAGGTCCGAGAAGCCAGCAAGACAATTTCACTCTTTGGCAGTCACCCTTATCTAATCAACATGTTTAATAACGCATCTTCAAATATTTTATATTATTTGTTATTGGATTACTGTGTGTGTCACCCAGCACCATTTTGTGCAAAAAGCTATAATATGTAACACATATTTCTGGTTATTGATAACAATTATGAATATATCTTGTGCTCATTGAAAATGGTTAGGAAACCGAAATACTATGTTTAAGTATAACTATGTTTTGTGATATTTTGCGAATTTCCGTAGAAAAAATTCGCGACTTTGAAAAAGTATCTTTAAATGAGCTAAAACTAGGACCTCTGGATCCCATATCCGAGTTACAGGTATCAACGTTTGTTTTCATTATGGCAGCCATATTGGATTTTTTGCTCATGTGGTAGCCTGTGAAAATAGCTTTCCAATGATGTACAACATGCTTGAGAAATCTTGTAATTGCACTGACAATTTGGAGAAAAACCGTTTTTAGGATAGTAGGCTATAAAATCCTATACCAGAAAACAAATGACAAAAAAAAGTGTTCAAAAAGCAGTAGGCCATGGAGTCTAACAATAGACTTCTACTTTTAACATAATTTTAATAATAGATTATACTGCTAACCAAATGCCCTTCTTTTGAAAGCAAGATATATTAGCCATTAAAAACATTTTTACGAAAAGCGCTACCATGACGCATTTGCTGCGTCCAGACTTTCGTTTTTCTTTCTTTTAACGTCGGTCTATTTCCGCGACTATGCCCAATCACTGACGCCAGTGAGCAGTTTCACATTTATACTTTTACAAGTTGTTTAGCCGTTTAGATTTACACCCGTATTCGTAGTCTCCTATCTCATCGCTTTTGTTTTGTCACAGTAATTCGTACTGAATACAGATGTAGCGACTTCTTCTCTGATGTCTGTATATGTGTAAACAGGCAAAAACTAAAACTGACCCCGTATGTGTGTTTTAGGGGTTCTAGTTCGCGCTCATTTGAAGAAATTTTTTCCAAAGTCGCGGTCTTCTCAATAACGAATTTTTTCTACGAAAATTTTCTAAAAGTATAGACTATTAAACTATAAACTCCATAGCTGAAACTACTACCAAGGCATAAAAAAGAAGGTCTATTTGAAATGGATTTTGCGAAAACATTTTAGTAAAATGAAGGACAATGATGGTTGAAGCTGAAACTTAAGCCTTAGTAAAACACACCTATTACGACATTTCTTTTACAAAATCCGTATTTGTTTCAGACTATCTGTCTGAAAATTGCAAATTTTGACGCTTAAAATAGCAACTTTGTGTTTTAAGAAGAAACATTATATAATCTTCAAAGCATTTTTTCTGCTACTTCTTGACCTTTTTGCGTCAAGAAAACTCAACCGTTGTATGTAATATTCAATTGGTTTCATTAACCACACAACGTATTTTGTTCTTGTGCTTTCTTCTGATCACCAGTGGCACCTATTTTTTTAAATGCGTATAACTTAATTTCTTTTAACTTAGAGATCTGAATTTCGCCATGTAGAGTAAGTTTTATAGTAGAAACGTATACGCCGAAATTTGGTTGTCATAGTTTTGTTATTTTCGGAAATACAACAATTTTTCGAAAGAAAACCCAAATTTCATCGAAATCGGTCCATTAGAAACACAAATCTCCTCATTAGTGAAATTTTCGTTTTACGAATAATTCGCTGAAAATAGACATGTTTACGTACTTCAAGAGTATTATAACGAATGTTGGTAAATGTACTAAAGAAATGGAGAAAGAGGATCTTGATGGAAAAGCACTAATTCAATTGACAAAATACCCTTCACACTAAAAAACATTTAAGGGAAAAGCCAGGCTAGGACTATACAGATTAGCCTGCAATGATAGACTGAAGATCAACGCAGGCTTCAGCGGCCACTGCAAAATTCAGGAGATCGTGAGCGAGTCCATGCTTGAACTGAGGTCAGACTTCGCGAGCCCGCGAATCTGCAGGGAAAACAATTTTACAGTAGAAATCTCCGACCGCGAGGCATGGCGGGGGAAGACGCCAGGCCTAGGCGCCTGTCTGGTTCACGGACGGATCCTGTGGGAGCTTGGAACCAGGGCAGGCGTTTATTCGGAAGGACCGAGGGTGAGTCACGGTATTTCCACCTGAGCTCATGCAACGGTCTTTCAGGCTAAAATGTACGCCATCTTACACTGCGTGCAAGAGAACAAGAGGAGGGGCTACACCAACAAGCGGATTTTCATAGCCACAGACAACCAGACAACCCTTAAAGCACTAAGTAGCCCACGGGTAAATTCCTGGCTGGTAAGTGAATCTCATTTTTGAACGTCACACAGTCTGGGATAGACATAACTAAAGTGTAGTGGTAAGTGAATGCCGAGACGAGATGAGCGACACGGCTGTGCAGAATGAGATCACCCTTATCTGGGTGCCGGGTCACTCGTGGGTCAAAGGCAATGAAGAAGCTGATGGTCTCGCGAAGAGAGGGTCAGCAGAATCATTTATGGGACCAGAACCGGTCCTGGGCGTGACAAAGAGCACTGCCAGGGGAGCCATTAGGTCCTGGGTCAGAAACGAACATAAGGTGTACTGAGCAGAATGTCCAGGGCTCAGACATGGGAAGTCAGTAATTGAGGAACCAAGTTCAAAGAGAGCTGTGGAGCTGCTAAATCTTAGCAGAAGACAGCTCAGGAACATAACAGGGCTCTTGACGAGACACATAGCCGTCAAAAAATACCTGCATAAAATGGGGCGGTTTGAGGGGGATCTGTCATGCAAACTCTGCAGCGGGGAGGAATAATCAGCCCACCACATCTTGTGCGAGTGTAAAGCTCGGCCGCAAAGACAACTGATCTGCGGTCAGTCTAGACCGGAGACAGAGCAATATAAAACTTCACAATACCAATTGCTGTGCAGACCAGTTCAATGCACAGTGATTTTAGAATGGGTGGAGTAGAAAAGACAAACGGCATGCACAATAAGCCAAAGGCTGCGGTGTTATTGGGGCGGCAAAGACGCGGACGAGCTCTAAGGAAAAAAAGGAAGATTTTAACTTGCATCTGATGAAGAGGTTTATTTAGTCATAGGTATGGAATGTTATACTTCATGGGGCGGAAAGCTAGACTTTGACTAAGGAGGACTTGGAGAATGGAAGCTTTTAAAATATGCACATGGAGAAAAATTACAAAGACAAGTTAGACCGAAAGAGAGACGAATACAAGTCTACTCAAAGAAGTGAGAGAAGAAAGATGCTTGCTGAAGGTAATTTAGAGGAGGAAGGCAACATTTGTTGTACATATTCTGAGACGTAATAACTTTCTAACAGCAACATTTGAAAGACATCTACCTGGAAGAAAGAAAGAGGCAGATCATGAGGAACATTTCTGAAATGACATGAGGAGACTACAATAAAGTGAAAAGGGATGCTGGAGGCTAAGAGTCAATGTTACAATGACAATGCGACATTGCCCTTACACTGTGATAATATTGCCCTAAAATCACATTTGATAAAAATTTCGGGACGCAGCAAGTGCGTTATAATAGTAAATTTTCCTAAGAATTTTACACTAGTAGTAGGGCATATTACTAAAACTAATACTTTTAATTTACATTATTTTAAACGAAACTAGGTGTGTATATTATATATCTTTCTATTAATTTTAAAGGCCTTTCTTATCATCAACGTCTTGTAACCCACTTATTTTGTCGCTTCCATTCTTCATCTTCCCCTTCGTGGTGTTCTGCAGGACACAAGCATTGGATCAAATCGCAGGAATGTTGTTCTTTACCACATTGTTAGCAGCATGGTGGGCAGCAAGTGGAGCAACATGGTGAACAGCAGGGTGTGCAACATGGCATGCAACACGGCACATAGGCAACGCATGAGGACCAGGGCATGCATGGGCAGCTAGGTGTGCAGAGTGCGCAACACGGTGAGCAACAGCAAGGACTGAGGCAGCAAGACGTCTTTATACTATGTATTTGATTGTAATTTTATCCAAAGAAAACAGCACTGAAAATTTGGATGATGCTTTGTCGAAAACTGATGTTTATAAACAGTTCATCAGTTTTAGACAGTTTTTAGGCTTAAATTGGCATAATGTTTATCTTAGTCTGCCCAACGTATCTAAGATTACAATCTTTACAACCTCATAGATACCCGACATTTCAGTGGCTTTATCTTTATCTTTCATATTACTTGACAAATTTCTTATTATTACTCTTTAGTTTCCAACTTTAAAAGCAAATACAATTATTTACTTAACCTCCAAACAGAACTGTCAAATCATAATAAATAAGCAAAACATTTTACAAATATGCGCATCCGAGTATACCCGAAGACGATCATTGGGGTGGGATCGCCACAGTTGGCGTGTGAACGTTCGTTGCACATTCGGATGTTGTGGCGATCCAGCCGTACGTGTGTTATTTTGTTTGGATATCGCTGCATTATGATATATGCCTTTGGAATATGTATTAATCTACGCGTGGCACGTGACTACTCTGTCTTTGTCTGGCATCATACTTTGACCACTTACGTTTTCAATTCATGTCTTTCAGATATTATTTTTAATTTGAGAAAAACTCAAAAGTTTGTTAACAAAACTACTTAAAATTCACAACAGAGGTTTATTTATTTCATTTATAGCTAGATGTAAGCCTCATTCCAGTTGCTTTAATACCTTCAAAAATATTTTTGCATATTTTTTGAGGAAAAATATGTCCATTGTAGCTGATTTACGAACTCGTCCGCGACTGTAACGAAATGAAGACATGTGCCAAGTTTTGCTCAAATCCGTTGAGTATTTTCTGAGTTATTGCTCGGATACATACACACACACACAAATATATATATATATATATATATATATATATATATATATATATATATATATATATATATATATATATATATATATATATATATATACAGGATGGCGCATTGAAAACGAAACAAACCGATTTGCGCCCAGATAATTTTTTTTTAGGAAACGCTGAAACACGTCAATTTCAATATTAAGGGGGACATGTTTTGACATAAAACTCAACTTTGTCACATCAACCTCTTAAGGGTGGTGATAACAACCCTTATATTTTAAATAGGGAACATGGGTCGAGTGTTTCATCATTTGAAAGTTCTTTCTTTTCTGAATTCAGCACACTATTTTTTTTTGAAGTTTTATCAACTCGTTTAAAAATTATTCACAGTTGGAGTTGCAAGAACGTATTGCATTCATTGTGATAAGAAATGCACTAATTAGTCAATTTTTCGTTAAAAAAAACTAAAAAACAAAACCAAACGTTCAAAAATGTTTATTCAGTTAAGTAAGTGTTCAAATTGTTGACCACCAACTTCCATACAGAAGTACAAATTTTGTTCAAAACGAGCTCTGAGATTCTGGAGCATTTGTGGAGTTATTAGACGGCATTCTTCAACAATGCGTCGTCGTAATTCTTCCAGAGACTCCGGTTCTGTTGCGAAAATTCTACTCTTTAAATGGTCTCATAGAAAGAAGTCTAAAGGAGTTAAATCCGGTGATCTAGGGGGGCACTCAATAGCACCTCTACGCTCAATCCATTGCTCTGGAAACTCTATGTTCAATAACTCCCTAACACGTTGGGAAAAATGCGGAGGAGCTCCATCTTGTTGAAACACTAATTGATTTTCTTGATAGCGATCATCATTTTCAACAATGTCAATTAGTAGAGGGTAAACGATATCTTCTAGTAACTCCAAATACGTTTCGCCACTCAAATTACCATCAAGAAAAATTGGTCCGAGTAAACGGTCTCCAAAAATGCCAGTCCAGACATTCAATTTCTGTGGAGTTTGAGTGTGGACTTCGTAAAAATTTTTTGGATTATCATCTGCCCAATAACGACAATTATGACGATTGACTATAGAATTTAATAAAAGTGTACACTCGTCTGAAAAACAGATATTGAACAGAAAGTTCCCGTTATCAGCTATTCGTGCAGTCATAACTTCACAAAACTCCAGCCGCCGATCAAAACCATCTTCATTCAGTTGTTGTACAAGAATTTTATATGGATGAACTTTATGATGCTTTAATATTCGCTGAATAGTTCTTCTTTTGATGTGTCTCGTGCTCAAAATTGGGTTTGCAGCAATTTGTCCTAAAACTTCAATCTCATTAGTCTAATTTCTAACCGGAAATTTACGTTCAGGATCCCGTTTTTTGTTGGCTACTGAACCACTTTGTCGAAACTTTGCAACTAACTCCAAAATGTATTTTCTGTTAACATGTCTGTTCGGATGTCGTTTAGTAAACAAATTTGCGGTACGGTTGGCACAATTATCGCTTTTGAAAAAAAGAGTAATTATTTCAACTCTTTCTTTTACAGAATACACTATTGTGAAATTAATTTTCGGTAGTACTATCAAGTATCAAACCGACCGATAAACTGAAATAATAAACCGCATTTCTCTCATTCCGATAAGAAATGTTCTGATAGTCAATTTTTTGTTTACAAACCAACAAAACATTGATTATCAGCACATTTCTTATCGGAATGAGTGAAATGCGTTTTTGCATCTTCAGCTGTGAATAATTTTAAAACGAGTTTATAAAACTTCCAAAAAAATTATTGTGCTGAGTTCAGAAAAGAAAGACCTTTCAAATGATGCAACACTCGACCCATGTTTCCTATTTAAAATATAAGGGTTGTTATCAACACCCTTAAGGGGTTGATGTGACAAAGTTGAGTTTTATGTGAAAACCTGTCCCCCTCAATATTAAAATTGACGTGTTTCAGCGTTTAAAAAAAATTCTCTGGACGCAAATCGATCTGTTTCGTTTTTAATGCGCCACCCTATATATATATATATATATATATATATATATATATATATATATATATATATATATATATATATATATATATATATACGGGCCCTAATTCCCGCTCATTTCAAAATTTTTTCTGAAAGTCTCACCATCGTTACCTCTATATTAGTGAATTTTCTTAATGAAAATTCACCAAAAAAGAATCTGCTGCTTGATGTTATTTGCCATCTTCACAGACTTGAATAAGAGGTGACCGCATCGTGGGTGTACCAAAACCAGATTTCCATTCTGGTTTCTTCCTGTTATTTATGTCGACGTTGGACCGTCTTCATCTTACTCATAAGACTTTCAGTATTTTAATTAAGAATGGGCTTATTTTTTATGTCCGTTTAATTCAGTGTTGCCTTATAAGGCTACTGCACATTAGGCATGTGGTCATTGATACACCTTCTGGTGAATGAAACGCTCTGAAATTATTAGGAAACGGTCTCGTAAACAAGTTGATAGGTAAATCATCGTGGGCATATTATTGGGTCATTTCTGACGATTAAGGAGACCGCTGCCGCATATGTAGATTTATTGCGAGTGCCCGGAAGGTTGAAAGTTAATCAATATGGTATCAATATATTAGTCTTCTGTCTTCGTACGTACGGAGGTGAAAATTGTAAATTATCATAGTCCTATTACAGCTTAAGCTCTTCAGTTAAGCTTGTTTACGGACCAACAGATTGCTTCTATCTCATGCTTTTTTTATAAACGATTGGCACTATTGAATGTTCTCATTATAGGGATCTAGGAAATTATAAAAGGTACAAAGTCAGTTATAGTAGACATTATTTAATTAATTGTCGTTACCCTTACTTTGTGTAACTGTTCCATACTTGATCCGGAAGTAGCGACATTTTCTCTGCCTTCACAATTGCTTGCTTGTTTCTCTGTAACAGGTTTCGCCCTTTTATTTTTAATTTTTTTTAAATTTATTTATTCAACGGATCAACCATTTACAATAATAATAAGAACATCTAAAACTACATTAGTCTTAAATAACCTATCTCAATATGAGAACATAACAAAAAAGCAAATCAAAACCTGTACACAATGTGTGACAATTCAATATTAATAACACGTCTCAAAATGCCTCTAATTGAACGTCAGAATTGTTATGTCTTTGACGAAGTGATTAAACAAGACGAATAAGAGAACTACTAATTCTTTATTGCTACAACTAACATAAATAACGATTCGTGAACTAGTGAATATAACGTAAATTAAATATGTAATTTTAAATGATTATGTACGTTTGTGAAACAATGAGCTGCATTTCCACAACACACCCTTCGTAGGTCCCACATTCTATCCTCTTCCTCTTATCCAATGTTGCCGGCTGAAAAGTCTTATTTCAAACTGGTGACATATGTAACAAGAATCATCAAACATATCCAAGAGCTCCGAATACTCATTTGCAGTTCTCGCCACTCTCGACATCGGACTGAAAAAGCCATAATTGGTTCGATGGAAGGGAACCACAAAAACCCCCATTGCTCTCGTGCGGTCCGGAACCCTTAGAGAGACTAACTCAAGCAAAGAAGGACTATCAATTTTATTCACTAACAATTTATGCAAAAAACAAACATCACTGACAATCCTTCTATCACTGGGTGACTGCAAGTGCAGCCGATTCCGCAAATAAGAAAAGTTAAGATCATTTCTCTGCAAGCCCATTCTGTAAGCACAAATCCTTAAGAATCTATTTTGTATGACCTCAATCTGATTGATATAAATATTGTAATTCGGACTCCAGACTACAGAAGAGCATTCCAACAAAGAGCGAACCAGACCACAATACAGCCTTCTCAAGCTATTGCATGAAAAATCTAGAGTTGATCTATGAATAAATCCTAACATTTTATATGCTTTAGATACTATGTATTCTATGTGATCCTTAAAAGATAATTCCCTATCCAATACAATGCCCAAGTCTTTAATCATTTCCTTCCTCTGTAAAGCATTAGAGCCTATGAAGTACACAAAGTCAATGGGAAACTGAGCTCTAGTGAATGTAATGCAGAAACACTTATCAACATTCAGAGTCAGAAGATTGTCACCACACCACCGAGCAAACGATTTAAGTCTTCCTGTAAAAGTAAAGTGTCTGGAACGAACAATCTTGAAAATTTTGATATCTTCAGCAAACATCAAAATCTGACTATGCTTAAGTGAAGTGACATCATTGATAAAAAGATTATCGGTATCGTTACATGATAGCGTAAAGGGCGAATCCGGCTCCAGAGAAGAACACAAGCAATTGTGAAGCTGGAGAAGATGTATCTATATCTGGATAAAGTATTAGACATTATAGTCTAAGGATTAGTCTAGGTAGACTAGTGGTTAATTCATTTAGATTATCCAAGCCACGCAGTAACTATTGAGGCTATGAAGTATATGACAGATTCAGTGTCATGACAGGATATAAACTCGTATGTATATTTTTCACGGTTTTTAGTTGTTTATAGCTGATAATTTCATTTCAAATATATTTTCGTATCGATGGCAAGGCTTTCGGAAAATTTCTAATGAGCGCGAATTAGGGCACCTAGAACCCATATCCAATGTCCCTTTGAATGTTTATATATATATATATATATATATATATATATATATATATATATATATATATATATATATATATATATATATATATATATATATGTAGTTGTGTACCAATTTTCAATCCCAAAACAAGTTATTCGAAATTAATAATAAAATAATCCTTGATATCACTTTAAATTCTGTAATGCAATATCTACAATCTTGGACAAAGACAGATGATGTTACCTGTACTGATATAAATAAAACGTACATGACAATCTAAACAATGGAAGTTACAATCATTGCAAGATGCTAAAATGTAGCTGTTTCTTACCGGGGTTGTCAGATCTTCAGATCTTCCATGTACTTAAACCTTTCTTGTATATATTTTTTTATATTTCAACAACACACCACGAGGGCTTACAGCCTAAATACTATCGTACCGTGGGTGTCGACAAGGAGGAAAAAAGCAACTTGTTAATTCTGGACTTGAAGGTTTGGAGGTTCGGAGGAGAAGGAAAAACATGTGCCGGTCATAACAACATGTTATATGTCTAGTGACCTGTAAAGTAAAAGGATGCATTCGCTCTGTTTCCCCGGTAGATCTGTTGGGGGCAGCAGGTGGAGGAACTATGGAGGAAAGCTTCTCTGAGCAGTGCACGTGCAGATATCTATAAAAGAGAAAGAGGCCACCAACGGCACGTCGGTGGGCAAGGGATGGCAGCCTTGGGGTGAGGGTAGAGGCACCGATGAGACGTATAGCGTTTTTTTTTATTAGAGTCCAGGATAGCGAGTGTAGAAGGGGCAGCTGTACCCCAGATGTGGGAGCAGTATTCGAGGTTTGGCCTTATTTCTGAAGTATATAAGGTAGAGAGATTAGCTGGTGAAAAGTATTTGCGAGTCCGGAAGAGAAAACATAATTTCTTAGCAGCCGCTTCTGCAATTGATGTGACATATTGGTGCCAATTGAGATTTCGATGCACAGAAATGCCAATAAGTGAAAAGGACTCATTACTTTGAATAACTTGGATGTTCATTGTGATGGGTCTAGGGCTGGTGTATCTCTTATGAGAAAGAAAGCAAGGCAGATTTGGTGGGGTTGAATTGTACAAAATTTCTACTTCCCCAGGCTAATATTTTTTGGAGATCCACGGAGAGAGAACCCTCCATGAGTCTGCGATCCTCATATAATTGGGCTAAAGAGACAGGCTTAGAATATTGTATATTTGAGTGGAGGGTGCTGTCGTCCGCGTAACTGTGAACTGGGTTGGGTGTGCTAGAGGGGAGGTCATTGATGTGGAGAAGAAACAAAGTAGGGGCTAAAGCTGAACCATGATGAACTCCTGCATTAATTGGATACAGTTTAAACGAATGGGCATCCACGACAACAGAAATGCACCAGTCGGAGAGGAAATTTGCTGTCCAGGTACAGAGTTTTGATGGTAGGCCAAAGGCCAGAAGTTTATTAAGCAACGCTTCGTGCCAGACCTGGTCGAATGCTTTGGATATGTCTAGAGCGACAATATGGAATTCACGGTGTAGTTCCATAGACTTGTTCCAATAATGGGTGACAAAGGAAAGCAGATCGGCAGTCGATCTGCGCTGACGGAATCCATACTGCCTGTCGTGGATTAGACTGTGTTTTTCAAGAAATTTCAGTAATTCGGTGTTTATATAGTTTTCCATCACTTTAGAGACGACTGAAATGAGAGAAATAGGCCTGTAGTTGCTAGGAAGCGCTTTGGATCCTTTCTTGTGGACGGGTTGTACTGCAGCAGTTTTCCAGTAACTAGGGAATATGCCTCTATTGTAAGATGTCTGAAACAGACGAGTCAGGACAGGAGCAAGTTCTGGTGCGCATTTTTTTAGGACAATTGCTGGGATCTCGTAAAGGCCAGAGGTTTTCCTGGTATTAAGGGAAGAGATCATCTTTCGTACTTTTTTAGTTGTGAAAATTATATCCGTCATTTTATGCGCGACATTGGGGACTGTTGGTGGTTGAACATTTGGAGGTGGATTGAGAGAAGAATTGCCGGCGAACAACGAGGCAAAAAGTTCAGCCTTGCCCAGGGCGATGGAAACAATTTCATCCCCTGAGACAAGAAGTGGGAACGTACTCTTGCAGAAATTATTCCCAATAGATTTAATATACATCTCAAATTTCACAACTTCTGATAATAAATAATTTTTTATCAAATTTGATTTTATCAGTTAGTTAAAAAATACTTTAATCCGTAGCTGTATTTAATACCTTAAAATTTCGAAATACCAATTTCCCATGATTTTTAATTCATCCTTTCAATCTTAATTTATTTTATCTGACAACGTTGTTAGACCACGTTCATGCTGGAGCTCCGCTGTCATTTGTCATTCTGTGGTAATGTCGTTTATTGTGAGGTGTCAATACCAAATTGAAAATTGAACCTTTTTAGATTTTAGACATGATACAATTACTAGAGAGATGATAATGCGGCGATCTACTTTTGTACTGTCACGCGCCTTTACCTCATGGGGTGAGTCTTTTACTAATTTTTGTGTGCATACAGTTAGAAGTAATTTTTTATGATCAGAATACTACCCTGACATGATAATGAAATCAAGTTTATGACTGATAACGTGCTCTAAATGACTTCTCTACTTTTTAAGTTTGTGTTGCCTCAATGTTAATTAAGAGCCCTTTTTAATTATACTTATCTGGTACTTATATATGTAATATAAAAATACTAAAGGATGGAAAATGCAAGTGAAGCTATTTAATTTAGTGCTGTATTCTATATTATCTGAAAAAGACATTATAGGCGATGAAGTAGAATGTAATTTTGGTAAATTTGCAGTTTAATGCACGGTGGGCTTTTAGATTTTTTTTCAGAAACATGCTTAGAACCGCACTCGGGCGTACAAGCCACAAGACAAATTTGTTTCAAACAACCCCCAAGAAAGTTAAGCTACCAAGAGTGAATAGGGGTGCTGGACGGGAGGAAATATTAGAGCAAAATGCTAAAAAACCACTTAGTCGGACTTTGAAAAGATGCGTTTTTCACATTTTGCAGCAATACTTCCTTTGAACCTTGTCTATCCAGCATAGCCCCCATATTCGCCTCAGTTTGGGTAACTTTCTTGGGGGTTGCTCCGAACAAACATTTCTTGTGCTTTATGCCTTAAAAGTGATTGTATGGATGCACAGGGGGAAGGATACCCCCAGTGTATTTGGTTGAGGGGGCAAAAACCCTCTTCGTCGTGGGGGTCCTTCTTCCCTTTCTGCATTCATACAGTCACCCTCAGTGCATGAACCACAAAAATTTTTTTATGTTCAGCTTTCTAGTTTAGTTTTTGTTGAGTATATTTCCTGTTTATCAACTGTTTTGTTTGTTTTGTGTCCAAATTACTATATAAATATTTATGTTAGAGGTCATCACAACGATAACTCAAAAAATAATAGGCCGATGATTTTGATAACATTTGGCATGTACCTTCCTTTTGTAAGTGGCTTGTTCGTTGGCTAGGAAAATCCGCCCAGGTTTTCAGGGGAAATTTTGAGTTTTCTTTCGAAAAAAGTTTTTATCTCCAAAAATAAAAAAGCTATGGTAACCAAATTTGATAAGTAGATTTACGATATAAAAAGAAAACTATAAACCAAAATTTAGATTTCTATGTTAGATGAAAAAGTAAAAAAAAAATTGTGCCAGATCATGTCTATAAAAATTAACTACCATAACGCACTTGCTGCGTCCAGACTTTATTAACAATGGAGAGGCGTTTCACTATATTCTGCAATAAAATCACGATAGAAATTTACATTTTTTTGTTCTGAAGACTTGATATAGTTTAGTTTTGCACACTTGAATATACAATAAAACTTTTGTCGTTAGAGATTTAAAAATCTGGTAATTAAACTACTTTTAGCGTAACCCGGTATCAACGACATGGACGTAGTAGTCAGTTTTCTTCGGGATGCTGTATTTAAGTGGGTCCCTTTAATACTCACAACCGCGGTGCTTGATTCAGGTGTGTCCTTCTGCTTCTCACCATCGGGGAGCTTGATTCCGGTGAGCCCCCTCACCTGTCACCATCGGGGTGCTCGATTCAGGTGAGTTTCCTCGCCTCTCACCATCGGGGTGTTGGATTTCGGTGAGTGCCCTGATTAATTAAATGTTCAAATTGCTCACCTGCAGCTACTTGATAGTGTCCCAATCGTGCATACATGTTATTATTTACTTTTTGCAAAGTTACTGGTGTTATCGTATTCGAGCATTGTATTATTCTTTCCCTTGATTTATTTGCAGGTTTTGTTTCGTACACTTTGTTTGTCAAGTAGCTTAGTAGAAATAATCTAGAGGTGTTAGGTCATGTGACCTTGCTGGCCACTCAATCGCACACCTCTTACCAATCCAGCGCCCAGGTAAAGTGTTGTTTAATACATTGAGTACAATAAATATCATGAGAACAGAACAAACCCGGAGAAGGCGAAGCGAAAATAAAAACCTCTTCGCAGGAAACTTTGTTTCCTTTAATTCAAAAATTTCCCCTGTCACCATCGGGGTGTTCGATTCAGGTGAGTCTCCTTGCCTCTCACCATCGGGGTGTTGGATTTCGGTGAGTGTCCTGATTAATTAAATGTTCAAATTGCTCACCTACAGCTACTTGATAGTGTCCCAATCGTGCATACATGTTATTATTTACTTTTTGCAAAGTTTCTGGTGTTATCGTATTCCCTTAATTTATTTGCACGTCTTGTTTCGTACACTTTGTTTGTCAAGTAGCCCAGTAGAAATAATCTAGAGGTGTTGGATCAGGTGGTCTTGATGGCCACTCTATCGCACACCTCCTACCAGTCCAGCGCCCAGGCAAAATGTTGAGTACATTGAGTACAATCAATATAATGAGAACAGAACAAACCCGGACAGAGTAGGCAGAAGGCGAAGCAAAAATAAAAACCTCTTCGCAGGAAATTTTGTTTCCCTTCATTCAAAAATATTTGCAGGTTTTGTTTAGTACACTTTGTTCTCCGCCGTAAAAATAATCTAGAGGTGTTAGATCAGGTGGTCTTGCTGGCTACTCTATCGCACAGCTCCTACTAGTCCAGCGTCCAGGTAACGTGTTGTTCACTACATTGAGTACAATCAATATAATAACAAAAAGACCGTACACAGTAGGCAGAAGGCTAAAAAAAAAACCTTTTCGCAGCAAAGTTTGTGAACCCCTATCTAATCAATTTTCTTTTTTTATAAGGTCGGTCTATTCCGCGACTATGGCCAATTACCGACGCTGTGAAGCAGTTTCGCTTGGAAGTCGGGGTAAATGCAGATATTAAAAAATGTTAGTTTTTGGCAGAGCTTGAATGCAACTGTGTCAATACTAAATTACACACTATGTATGAAACCATTTCAAGTTAATGTATAAAAGTTTATTTTTAAACCGTTTTTAATCGGCATGAAATCAAATAATTGCCCTATCACGACTGTAGAAATTCTAGTCTATGATTTATCCCGTAAATTGTATCTAACTCAGCATCAATTGCGCCATTATTAAGTCCATTATTAAGTAATCATGCATAACGAAAATAACTAATTCTGAATATTAGCTAATAAAGGGGAATTAATAGTATGTAAATGCGTTATGAATAGAAATGTTCATAAAAATTATGCAAAAACATGTAAAAACGCCCAATTAAATACTATAAATAATATATAATTTAAATTTATGGACTCGTCCCTATTGTTTTATAGGATGAATGAGATATTTACAGTCATTAATTCGAGATATTTATTTGTTTGTCTTGAATGGAAAGATGTTCTTGATAGGTCGCGAAGAGTTTTTCTGATTAATTTTATTCCACAAAGCAAAGAGATAATTTATTGTTATTAGAACATTATTATCTTAACATCTGCTAAAAGTATTATTTGAACGAAGAAGGTTTGAAAACATTGTTTTTTATTTTTTATATTGTATATTAATGTTGTATTATTTATGTATATGTAAGTATTCATTTCTATAGCGACTAATTTAATTAGCAGCTGTTATTATAGTTTTTGCTGTTGTAAAATGGAAGCTTGTCCATAAATCACATCGTAACTTGATATTATAAATGGAAATATATATTGTTTGTATATGTTTTACATTATTAATTTCCAAAAATTACATTCACTGAAAGAGAATCACCAGGTGTTCACTGAGACAGACAAATAATGAATGAATATACAGGGTCAATCACGGTGAGTGGCCTTAAACCGTGTACAGTGTGATGATAAAGCTTGAAACATAATTCATTGATGCGTTAGCTAATTTTTTTCAAGAAAAACGCTTGGGCAGGTCAATTTTATCTTTTCAATTGCTTATGACATAAGAATTACGTATATGACGTCACCTGTTTCTGAATGGTGACGTCATCATAAGTTTTTTAAATGACAACCATATTTTGGTTAGTACATGACGTAACAAATTTTTGGAAAAAATAGCATTATTTACTTAAAAAAATTGAAACGTAATTTTAATGGAAAAAGTTTTTGAACTAAGGAAAAAAAAAGGGCTAATGTTCAAATTGTTCTCCACCTACCATTTGGCATTGACCGATACGAATGTAAACACTTTGTACACTGAGCTCAAAAATGGAATAATTTCCTTCACTTCAACGGGAAGTCTTTGCTGTAGCTCCTAGCTATTTGGTCTGTTGAAATACACTTTCTATCCTAAATAACCCAAATAAAAAAATCCAAGGGAGTCAAGTCTAGGGAACGCGCTGGCCACTAAATTGTTCCTCGATGCCCTATCCATCTTTCAGGAAACGTGGCATCTAGATATTAACGGAGGCCTACAACAAAGTGAGTGGGCCCTGTCTGGCTGAAACCAAAAATCTTGATGTCTCGTGATTATTTGGAAAAACTACTACCAGAGTTGGTACTAAATCTAATCGCAAGAAATGTAGGTGACGTGCTGCTGTAAGATTTCCTTGAAAAAAGTAAGGCCCTATGAAACGTCGTCAGATTATTCCCAGACATACATTCACTTTGCCATGACGTTGAGTCTTAAGTCCAATGAGGAATTTATCGTGACCAATAATCTCGAGTTGTCACGATTTACTGCCCCATTCAGACAAGAAGTGGCTTCATCAGAAAAGATAATGTTATTAAAAAATTGGGATCTTCATCGCAGCGTAACATCAGTTGTTTACAAAACTGGAAACGGCGGTCTGAATCGGCATCGTTTAACTTGTGTGCTTTGTAAGGAAGAGCCTCGGTGGTTCAGAGGCTGGAACGTGTGCCTCGGAACCGAAGGGTACTAGGTTTGATCCCAGGGTTCTTCTTTCACTTTTTCAGTACAAACTGTAGCGTTAATATCAACCGAGGTGCTGGCATTGTATTTGAGCAAGTTGAATGTCTGCACTTCCGCCCTTTGGAGGGGGCGTAAAGCCGTGGATCCCGTGCCCATGTTGGGCACGTTAAAGATCCCTACCCTCCTTACAGAAAGACAAAGGTTTGGCAAAATTTCCAAGATAGTGAGGTGTAACTGCTCCCTGGCGTCGGTGATGGGCCATAGTCGCGGAAATAGGCCGACGTTATAGAAACAAAACACACACACTTTGTAAGGATGATACTTCTCTTTTTTGAACAATCTTTCTACTTAAGAATGGTCCACGTTGTTATTTAGAGCTAGTTTCCTTGTAGAATGGTGAGGATTTTCTTCAGATTCACGCAATATATCCAATCTGACTTCTTCAGTTACTCGAGGGCGACCTTGTTGAGGCAAATATTTTACAGATTCCGTTTCTGTGAATTTGACAATTAATTTGCTTACTATAGATCTTGCAATTGGTGGTCTATCAGGATGTTGTTGGTTAAATAACCCACATGCTTCCTGATGACTTCTAAGCCTGTCAGGTACCAATTTTTTTTTCATCACCATTTAAGTAGTAAGCAGTTATTTGGACCAACAGCAGAAAATATGGTTGTCATTTAAAAGAACTTAAGATGGTGTCATCACTGAGAAATATGTGACGTCATAAATGTAATTTTTACGTCATAAGTTAGCAAAAAATACAATTAACCTGTCTGAGCGTTTTCCTTGAAAAAAAGAAATAACTCATTTATGAACTATGTTCTAAACTTTATCATTATATATATATATATATATATATATATATATATATATATATATATATATGTTATTAGTGATAACTTATCATGTATCTTTAACGAACTAAGAGGTTACTTATCTAGACATTGATGATATGTGCGTATATTTTGTTTATTTTGTTTTTTATATAGAATATGTTCCTCTCTCTTTCTATATATCGATACCTCAATACTACAACTAGATAACTCGAAATCCATAGTTTCGAGATAATTCGATTTTAATTTTAAGCTTACTATTGACGTTAATTACAAGTAAGGGTTAAGTCATATAAATTTAATATTTTTCCTTCGTGTAATACGATACAAACAAAGAATTTATATAGGTGTAAAGTTAAATTTTAAGTTACTGTATACAATATATATATATATATATATATATATATATATATATATATATATATATATATATATATATATATATATATATATTAAGTTATCTACTTGTTGCAACAAAAGAATATGAAAAGCTATATAGTTACCGAAATTGAACTACACATATTACAGTAAAAGAAAGACAAAGAAGCTGGAAAAAACTTTTTTTATTCTGTAATTATAGTCGGTTCGTATCTGTAGCAACACACAAAAATAATTTCCTTTCTAAACTGATCAACGTATTATAACTAAAAAAGTTCGGGACGCAGCAAGTGCGTTATGGTAGTTAATTTTCATTAAAATGTTTTTAATAGCAAATATGTTTTTTTTTTTCAGAAAGCAGGCATCAAATTTGGTTACCAGTATAACCTATATAGTAAAAACAATGTGCCGTGTTTCATCAAAATAACTTTATTGCTTGAAAACGTAGAGAAATTTCCGAAAGTAAACTTAAAGTGTAACCGAAAAAAATCCGTTTCTTGGTCAACCTTATAGGTTAATAGCAAATTGAGCTTTTCAAATATGAAGCATTTAATCAAAATTCGCTACCATAACGCACTTGCTGCGTCCATAATTTCTTAATTTACAAACATGCATTATATTTCGATGGAAAATGCAAAAATATAAGGCGTTTTCGACAAAAAAAATTTATTTGTATCACCAACGACTTATGGGCCAGCCTGTGATTGTAGCAATAATTTTTTAAGGTGTAGCCCAAGACACCGTATAATTAATGTATACAATATTTTTTCATATCTTGTATAATAACGGATATATTGAGCTTTATTGATTTTTTACGAAAATTCGACAAAAATTATATACCATTAAACGATAAACTCTATAGCTAAGGCTACTGCCAAGCATCAAAGAAAGAGTCTATTTGAAATGAATTTTCTGGAAACATTTAATGAAATGAAGGATAATGACGGTTGAAACTAAGACTTCAGGGTTTGTAAAACATTCTTCTTAAGACATTTTCTTTCCAGACCCCGTATAAGATTCAAGTTCTTTGCCTAAATGCTGCGAATTTTGACGTTTTCAGGAAAACCCCAATTTATTTTTCTTTAAATGCCTATAACTTTTTTGTCTTTTGACCTAAAGAGCTAAATTTTGGTATACAAATCACCTATAATGACATAAACGATCGTACCAAATTTGGTCGCCCTTACTTTGTTAATTCCGGAGATATATATTTTTTTTTGAAGGAAAACACAAAATTTTCCGGGAAAACCTGGGCATATTTTCCTGACTAACGAACTTATCCAAGCCATTTGCAAAAGGAAGGTATCCACCAAATTTAATCAAAATCTACCCATTATTTTTTGAGTTATCGGTGTGATATATATATATATATATATATATATATATATATATATATATATATATATATATATATATATATATATATATATATATATATATATATATATATATATATATATATATATATATATATATATATATATATATATATATATATATATATATAAACCTATAAAAATTGAAACTGACCCGGATATGTGTTCTGGGGGGCCTAACTAGCGCTCATTTGAAGAAATTTTTTAAAAATTCAAAAGTCGGGATCTCCTCATTAGTGAATTTTTTTAAGAAAATTCACTAATAGGATTATATTAAAAATATAATTATGTAACTAAATTCACATCCTAGGTAAAAAATCTAAAAACAGCATTTTTAGTTAATAAATATTTTAATCTTCGGTTATTTCTTCCTCACTATCGG
Source organism: Tillus elongatus (assembly GCA_964006375.1). Taxonomy (NCBI): domain Eukaryota; kingdom Metazoa; phylum Arthropoda; class Insecta; order Coleoptera; family Cleridae; genus Tillus; species Tillus elongatus. Next base: position 48,027,698 of record OZ023266.1, read on the forward strand.
AGATGGTATCTTGAACTTTATCATTATAAGGTAGATTAGAATAGAATGGTCTGTAAGTTTCACTTAGCGCTGGAAGTTTCATGACAAATAGTGAAATTAAGTTTTAATACTTGGGCTCTGATATTGGAATTAAGGTGTTGTATAAACGTTGCAATGGAGCGGCTGGGTGGAAACTACGACGTGTTTTTTTTTTAAAGTTGAGAACTTTAAATTCGCCCTGAAAAGTTTCTTTAAACTACATTAAATAAGGTTCAGTTTTCTTAAAATGTAACCAACACATTTTTTGCCAGTTTACTGTTGCGCCGCTTTCATCTGTTTTTCCAAGGGACATGTTCTGGTCGACGAATTTTTTATAGTCGTATATTTCATCTATCCCAATATCATGAACTAGATAAGGCATATCGCTTTTTCGTCTTGCACTTCGCGCTATATTTTTCCAATCTTCTGGCCAGTGCGCTTTACCAACTCTTTTAAATTCTCTACCAATAGCAGCGTGCATAGAGTCGCACTCCATTTCACTATGGCCAACAACTAAAAATTTTAAGTTTATTATTTCGAAGTTTTCTATTTCTTGGACTGATAGCATACACATTGCTGCCATAAATTTATTCAAATTTTGACCACCGCATCGATCACAAAAAAAGATTACTTGTTTTGTAGATATTGGTAATGATTTTAGATACTTGTAGCCGCAACTGGCAATCTCACAACTACCCCTATTTACTTGCATCTCAGACCACATGAAACAGTCTCCCTGCTTACTCACAACATTGTAGATTGTAAAGTTATAAGTCGCAAGTCTTTGTTTGTAAAAAAGCGCATTGTTTGTAGGGTCTGTTGGCACAAGTAGTACTTTTTTTTTGTTCCCTCAGGGCTCGTCCGCGGCCTTGCCGCCCCGATAGCACCGCAACCCTTGCATACCCTTAGTCTTACTCCACCCATTCCAAAATCACTGTGCCTTGAACTAGTCTGCACAGCGATTGGTAGGGTGAAGTTTTATATTGCTCTGTCTCCGGTCTAGAGTGACCGTAGATCAGTTGTCTTTTCCGGTCCAGAGCTATACACTCACACAATATGTGCTGGGCTGATTCCTCCCCCTCGCCGCAGAGTCTGCATGCGAGGTCCCATTCGAACCGCCCCATTTTATGCAGGTGTTTCTTGACGGCCATGTGTCCCGTCAAGAGACCTGTTGTGTTTCTGAGCTGTCCTCTGCTAAGGTTTAGCAGCTCCACAGCTCTCTTTGAACTGGGTCCGTCAATTATTGACTTTTCATGTCTGAGCCCTGGACCGTCCGCCCAGTACACCTTGTGTTGGTTTCTGACCCAGGACTTAATGGCTCCCCTGGCAGTGCTCTTTGACACGCCCAGAGCCGGTTCTGGTCCCATAAATGGTTCTGCTGACCCTCTCTTCGCGAGACTGTCAGCTTCTTCATTGCCTTTGACCCCCGAGTGACCCGGCACCCAGATGAGGGTCACCTCATTCTGCCCAGCCAGGTCGCTCGTCTCGTCTCGGCACTCACTCACCAGCCAGGAATTTACCCGTGGGCTACTTAGTGCCTTAAGGGCTGCCTGGCTGTCTGTGGCTATGAGGATCCGCTTGTTGGTGTAGCCCCTCCTCTTGTTCTCCCGCACACAGTGCAGGATGGCGTACATCTCGGCCTGAAACACCGTTGCATGGGCTCCGAGGGAAATACTATGACTTACCCTCGGTCCTTCCGAGTAAACACCTGCCCCCGTCTCACGCTCCCCGCCAGATCCGTCCGTGAACCAGACGAGCGCGTCCCGTGGTATGCCCGGCGTCTCCTCCCGCCATGCCTCGCGATCAGGGATTTCCACTCTAAAGTTGTTTTCACTGCACATTCGCGGGCTCGCGAAGTCTGACCTCATTTCAAGCATGGGCTCCTTCACGATCTCCTGAATTTTGCAGTGGCCCCTGAAGCCTGGGTTGATCTTCAGTCTACCATTGCAGGCTAGTCTGTATAGTCCTAGACTGGCCTCTCCCATAATAACGAAGTGTAGGGGGGGTAGATCCAGCAACACCTCCATGGCGGCTGTTGGGGTTGAAGACATGGCCCCTGTGATGCCTAGGCAAGCCATCCTTTGGATCTTGCCTAGTTTTTGTTTGGCACTGGATTGTGTCACCTTAGGCCACCAGACCAGTGCCGCATATGTTAACGATGGTCTGACCACCCTTGTGTACAGCCAGTGGGCCATACTAGGTCTTAGTCCCCACGTTTTTCCATATAGCCGCCTAGTGACGGCTAAGGTCATGACTGCCTTACGCAGTATTTTTCCAATGTGACCATTCCAGGTTAGCTTAGAGTCCAATACAACCCCAAGATATTTTACCTCCCTGGCCATTGGAACGCTCCTACCGTATAGAGTGAGAGTTCTGTGGCTTTCACACTTCCTCCTCCTCGTAAACGGCACGACGGTTGCTTTCTCGGGGCTCACCCCGAGCCCTTGATCAACCGTCCACCCTTCCACCACTTTCAGTGCAGTCTGCATACGCTCCCACACTGCCTGTGTGACCTTTCCTCGGACTATGATGACAATGTCGTCCGCATAGCCCTGTACCTCATACCCCCTCCCGAGAGCCTCCCCAGCAGGCCGTCCACGACTAGACACCAGAGTAAGGGAGACAGAACGCTCCCCTGCGGACACCCCGCCGCGACCCCCGCCAGCAGAGTCCCTCCCGCGAGTGAGGTGAACACCACACAAGTAGTACTTGCTGCAGATTAAAGTTAGCGCACACAAGTTCTCCGTTCGACTCTGCAGCATTGGCTTTATCTATCCTCTTTTCTTCTCTAGCTAGTTCTTTTGTGCGAATATGAGAACTATAAGCTTCTTCTAAAGCTTTCTTTTCGTCAGGTGATGCATTTTGATAAGACATGCATACTCGGTATTGATCCTTTCTTGGCCGATGGAATCCCAAATTATTTTATTCATTAAAAACTTTTCTATATATTCCTTCAGACCCCTGTGCTTCACCATTCTCCTCACACCAGCTGCAGTATAATTTGTACATAAGGATAATGTTCAAGGACGAACAAAGGTACTGACGTTTGGTTCCTGATCTACAATAGTGAGACGGTACGGAAGGAAAGCTCTCTATGTGTCTTTTTATATTTTCAATAATAGGCTGGGAGTTACCTTTTTAATGTACTTTCCTCTTGTATCTTCAGCAGTCGTGTTCTCTAATGTTCTTTTTTTCATAGCGATGTCAACTACTCGTTTCTTTATGCACAATGTATTTATAAACATGGTTTTGCAAACAGTTACTCTTTCACCGTTTATAGGCAAAAAAATGTATTGACGCACCACTTTTAGACATCTCTCCTTTAGTTTTCACGCGAGTTTTTTCTTTAGTCGTATTAGACTGTATAAAATTCCGTTGTCTGGAATATTTTGCCAAATCCCAGTATCTTTGAAATATCTGAAGCCTATCTTCATCCCATATCTTCAAAAAACATTTTTTTCTACAACTATCAGGACATGGTGGATTCATTTTGGCAGCTGGAACAATTTTATTTCTAGAAGAAATATATTCTTTACCTTGAGCTCTATTTTATTTGGCTATATTTCTTTTCCACTTACTACATCTCAGTAAACGTCTTCTTGGTTTTAGTGTAGGTTGTGGATATACTTGCATGCCTTCTAGGGTATTTGCTGGCTTTAAACAACATCGTAAGCGACTTAAAGGTGCATCATCACTATCAGAAGATTCTGCTAACTCTTCCGGAATGTATTCAGAATGGTCTGAAGAAAATGGCGACACTGGACTTGGTAGCGGTTCATTTTCTAATGAAACAACGTTTTCAGAATTTGCTGCTTGTAGTGTAGTCAATTGATAATCTGTGCCGGGTACGAGTGACTCAACTTTTTCAAACATTTCCACTTGGCTACTCGTAGTTGGCCACCACTCCTCTAGACAAGCCGTAGATTCTCTGATACACGACATTTCTATGTCATGAGATATAACAGTATCATCTGTTTCTTTTTCTCTTTGGTCTGTACTAAAATAAGTAAAATATTACATTAATTTAGTGCTAAAATTCCATACTAATAGTTGATTGTGGATTTGACACACTTAACCCCACTTTTTTAACAAACCTATAACTTGTTGAAACCTATAAAATTGTATGTGTTACTTACCATTTTTTAAACAAAGTTAAACCATATATTTTGATCGTCTACTCATAATGATGCGAACTGTAAAATATTTACCACTAAATATTTGCCACAAAAATCGTAAAGAACTGCACGATTCGAGTGCAAACAAACAACTAATTATGTGAAATTTTAACGCACAACTAGATATCTCAACTTATCCACTTGTAGCAGCAAGCCACAATAACGTAACCTAAACATTAAAATACAACAACTATACAAGTTGAGTTATATTGTTGTAGCCCTTAGGTAATGTATTATTTAAAAGATATCTATATTCGACACCCATATTATTAGAAGAATGACACGTGATATCAGTTATCTACTTATTGCATCGAAAGGTTATACAATATGACGATGGATGATCGAGTTATCTAAAAAATAGCAATTTTCGAGTTATCTAGTTGTAGTATTGAGGTAGCGATATATATATATATATATATATATATATATATATATATATATATATATATATATATATATATATATATATATAGATAAGTAACCTCTTAGTTCGTTAAGCATACATGATAAGCTATCACTACTAAGATCGCAATAGTTGCTAATTAAATTGAATCTGATATCTTGCTGAATTATAATTTTCAGTAAGATATATTTTTTGTGAAGCAACAGACGGTTAATTGAAGTGATGCCAACATTACACATTCATACGTTTGTGGTTCGTAAAACAGAAAAACAATAATATATTTTTTCATAAATATTTTCGAGCGATAATAAAAATTCTTGAGTAGGTAAATTTAAATATTTGCCACGAACACACATCGTGAGTGAGTAAGTTCAACGGTTTCGTAAAATATTTGTACTTTTAGTAGAGAACTTTTTTTGGTTTAGAGAAATTAAACTTGTCAACTATTAAAAGATCGAATTAGAGATACTATAAAATAACTAAAAGCAGTTACACTTTTTATTCTTTGCAATTATTTACTGACAACTTATACTGTAAGATTGATTGTTTTTGCTTTGGATATACAAGCGCCCCATATTCTTTATTATCTTGCTTTTATAATTAAAAAAATAATACATATCTTTACTCGGCTAAATTTAATTATAGAATTTAGCACAGTACTTAGTTTACATCTATATGTAAGAAATACACACACACACACACACACACACACACACACACACACACACACACACCGGGTTCATTATCAGCACGCCACTGACTCTGCTCGTTCCTGTGTAGTCTATGTCTGAAATTGTACGGTGTGCAAGTTCATATAAAGAAGGGGAGTAGAAATATAAAATGTATGTAAAATATGTGTCACAAATAGATTAAATAATGCTTTGTTCCAATTATACAGTAGGATTGCCAGTGCGAGGGTTGAGCTGACGGTTAATATATTAATGTGAAACACACATTACTCTATGGTCGAACAGATATATATGGATGCGTTGATACGTTCATACTGACTATTGAACTCCAGTTTTTCAGTTTTTCAGCTCCTAAAAAGGTAGCTACAAATTTAATAAAGTAATTAAACGTTACGTTTATGAAGGATATTAGTGAATTTTCAATAAATATAATATTTTATCTTTGTGATGGGGAGATCCCGACTTTTCAATTCTTCAAATGAGCGCGAACTAGGACCCCTAGAACCCATATCCGGGGTCAGTTTAAATTTTTATATGTTTATATATATATATATATATATATATATATATATATATATATATATATATATATATATATATATATATATATATATATATATATATATATATAGTGTGTCCCAAACTGGATGGGCATGTATTGCTATCACCGTTATTATTAGATATAGGGAGACGGTTAAATAAGCAATGTTTTGTAGAATTTCATGCTCGTTCCAAATATGACTAGTATTTTGCCCTGCCTCTTTTCGTTTTCGAGTTATTTTGAAAAAACCAAGATTTGTCGATTTCTTTTTTCTTTAATATGTAAGCAGGCGTTGATCTGACATGTCGAGGACTTGCACATTATCAGGACACTTTTTACAGAGTAATCTTTTTGTGCTATTCTCAACTTTGGATTGTCATTTGTTTTTGAGCTACAGGTATTAACGTTTGCTTTTATTATGGCAGCCATATTATATTTTTCGCTTATGTGAAAGCCTCTGAAAAACGATTTCCAATTATGTACAACGTGCTTGAGAAATCTTGTAGTTGCACTGACAATTTTGAGAAAAACCGTTTTGAGGATAGTAGGCTATGAAATCCAATACCAGAAAACAAATACCAAAAAAGTGTTCAAAAAGCAGTAGGCCATGGAGTCTAACAATAGACTTCCACTTTTAAAATAATTTTCCGTAATGATTCACGTTAAAAAAATAGGAACTTAGAGCACACCACTGAATCGGCCCATTATTACAAATGATATTTTACATTACAACATGAGCCTAAAAAATGGTTATAATTTAATTAAATAGGTAAACCTAGTAAATAATTAAATTTACTAACAGAACTCAAGAAAAAGCAAAATAACGATTTACGAAGACACCTTTGAAAATTGTTTGATTTTTAAACGTAAGTCAACTGAAAAACAACAGCTATGGATATAACACTATCACGAGAATTGAGAATACTGTCATTCTTAATTATCTGAACAATTTGAGGTGTATTTAACACGATGTTTGAAATTTTGTACCAAATAGTTTGTTTCCTGTTTATTTTAAATATTATTACCAATATGTTCAGTAATGAAGAATATTTTGACATGTTGGAATGTTATATTCGTTTTAACAGAAATACTGAGGCAGCTGCAAATTCATATCAAATCAACTACCCAGAAAGACGACAACCAAACACCAAAATATTTCGCAAGAGAGTGACCAATCTATTGAACGACGGTAGCTTCCACCCAAAGAAACTACCAATGCCTAGAAATGAAGAAATAAATAATGCCGTATTACAGGTTTCAAACGAAAACCCTCCGCAACCTGTTTGGTTTTATGGTGAACAAATTGACGTTCCACAAAGTACAGTACACCATGTATTAAAACAAAGTCATTACCATCCATACAAACCTACAGTCGTACAAGGATTAAATGTTGACGATTACCCTAAGCAACTTCAATTCTGCAGATGGTATCAAGGAAAATGTCAGCAAGATGAAAATTTTCATTTGAAAATAATATGGACTGATGAATCCAGATTTACAAATTTGGGTGTGTATAATCGCCATAATAGGCATTATTGGGCAAATGAAAATTCTCATCTAAAGGAAGAAAGACGATTGCAAGACAGATTTGGTATTAATATTTGGTGCGGCTTATTAGGTAAAAAACTGTTATTTTTATTTGTAAATTAGACAGTTAATTTTAAAAAATTTCAGGTGACTTCATTATTAGCCCGTTCGTTTTTGAAAATAATTTACCTGGGGAAAGGTGTCTTAATCTATTGAGAAATGATATCTTACCAACAATTAGAACAGTTCATAATAATTTAGACGAGATTTGGTACCAACAAGACGGTTGTCCAGCTCAGAATGCTAGGATCGTCAAAGAATTTTTGTATCAGAATTTTAATAATCGTGTCATTTGTAACAATGGGCCGGTTCATTGGTGTGCTCGAAGTCCTGATATAAAACCCATGGATTTTTATTTTTGGGGTACTCTCCGAAGAATGATGTGTATAAATTCGATCCACCACAAAATATCAATGAATTACGAAACAGAATCACGGAAGCTATAAATCATATTAACCAAAACACCCTCACCAAAGTTTACAGGCATGTTTCAAAAAGGTGTATAAAGTGCATTGAATAAAACGGCTGCCATATTGAACAATTTTCTATTTTGTGTATTTTTAGGTTTCTATTTTTTTATTTGTTGAGTTCAGTTTCTAATTGTGTTGTTTTGTGGAGTTTAAGTTTCTATTTGTTATGGCCGGGTTTTGTTATTAAACTGTTTCACATAATATTACCTAGCATTCGCCTTCGTGGCGCAGGTGGCTAGGTGCCAGCCTGAAAGCTAGTGGTCCCGGGTTCGATTCCCGGGCGAGCCAAGTTGACTTTGTCTGGAAAATTTGTAAATAATATTAAAAATGATTATTACCTAATAAAGTAGTGTAAATTAAATCACAATATTTTTTGTCGTGAATCATTGCGGAAAATTATGTTAAAAGTATAAGTCTGTTGTTAGACTCCATGGCCTACTGCTATTTGAACACTTTTTTTGTCATTTGTTTTCTGGTATTGGATTTGATAGCCTACTATCCTCAAAACGGTTTTTCTCAAAATTGTCAGTGCAATTACAAGATTTCTCAAGCATGTTGTACATCACTGGAAAGCTCTTTTCACAGGCTATCACACGAGTGAAAAATCCAATATTGCTGCCAAAATAAAAACAAATGTTGATACATGTAGCTCAAAAACAAATAACAATCCAAATTTGAGAATAGCATAAAAAGATTACTCTGTAAAAAGTGTCCTGATAATGTGCAAGTCTTAGACATGTCAGATCAACGCCTACTTAGATATCGAGGAAAAAAAATCGACAAATTTTGGTTTTCTCAAAATAACTCAAAAACTAAAAGAGGCAGGTCAAAATACAAGTCATATTTGGAACGAGCATGAAATTATACAAAACATTGCTTATTTAACCGTCTCCCTACTTCTAATAATAACGGAGATAGCAATACATTCCCATCCAGTTTGGGACACACTGTATATATATATATATATATATATATATATATATATATATATATATATATATATATATATATATATATATATATATATGTATGTATGTATGTATGTATGTATGTATGTATGTATGTATCACACCGATAACTCAAAAAATAAGGGTCCGATTTTGATAAAATTTGGCATGTACCTTCCTTTGTAAGTGGCTTGGATAAGTTCGTTAGTCAGTAAAATCGTACGAGGTTTTCTGTGAAAATTTTTGGTTTTCTTTCGGGAATTTTTTTTATCTTAAAAATAGAAAAGGTATGGTAACCAAATTTATTACCTACGTAAGTTTACGATATTAGAAGGAAGCTATATACCAACATTTATATTTCTATGTCACAAAAAAAGTTATAAGAAATATTTGATGCGAGATCATTTCTATGAAAATTTACTATCATAACGCACTTGCTGCGTTCAGACTTTTTCTTTTGTTTCCGCAGTCTCTTTGTATGTAATGGGGTTTTTAGTGAATTCACTAACAGGAACATTACTTTAACCAATTTTTGGAAAGAAAAAGGCAATTTTCGTTAGAGAAATTGTTTGCAAATTTTCATACAAACATTTTTCTTTAATTTTTGTAAAAAAGCTTTCTGTTGATAATTATATTTTAGCAGATGTGTAAATAGCTTAAAGAGGTTCGTTGCCCAGGAAAATTGGACCAATTTTTTAGGCAACATTTTAAGTTTATTTTCGGAAAATTATTGTACTTTTTAAAACAATAAAGTTATTTTGATGAAATAAGGTACATTGTTTTTACTATATGTAGGTTATTTCAAACTCAATGCCTTTTATTTAAAAAAGAACTATTTGCCCTTAAAAAGATTTTTACAAAAATTCACTACCATAACGTACTTTTACTAATGCTTTTAGATTAGCTTCCACACTATCTATTATTAAATTCACAATCATTTGGCGCCTGTCCTGTACATTTCTTAATTTAACGAAACTTATATAAATAATAACAAAGTGTGATTACATGAGTTAAAAGGTAACGACATTTGCTAGTTTCTGGTAATATTTAAATCCTTTTTAAATCCACATTTAAAATAAGTTAGATAAACTTAAATGACCGAAATGAACGGCATATTTTTCTACTTTCTTTAACTTCAGATATTTTTTGTATTTTATTTAAAGCTTGAAAACCGCAACACTTCGTATATAAGTATATATGGTTCATTGGGTTCCCAATGAGCCCTACTATCGCCTCTCTTCGGGTTGGCATCGCCGAACCAAACACTCTGTATATACAGTGGAGAATAACGCCATGTCTGAGTTTGTGATGATTCTAGGCTTCCACGGTAGCTTACACGCACACACAGGGCCAGAAGAAGTAGGCTGTGGATAAAACTAGCGAGAAAAACAACTTTTCCACAGGTTAATACCACAACGGGCGTTAAATTACATCACTCGCTAGCCACCATAATTTTATTTCTGCCGAGACCTGGGTTATAATAGTGAAACGATGAGACCGGTTTTGTCCTTGTGTATATGTCTTTGAAAAGTATAGTTATAACTTCTGTAATTTTCACCCAAATTAAATAAAATGTTTCGCTCTATAAAAATTCGCTAAAACCTGATTTACATATTATGTATTAAGCAATTGGCCTCGTCAAATGCCACTTAGATCTTCGATTTGTTTTACTATGTTCTATCTCCTTTCTACTACATTTTAACCAATTAATTCTTTTGATTCTAGATCTCTTTTACTTCCCATCGGTACTTGTATATTTTAGCTTTGCATTAGCAGGGCACCTAAAATTAGTAACAGAAACGATTCCCATTTTAAAATTGTATTTTAGTGAATTTTGATGGAAAAATTCACTAATGCAGAGATCCGGACTTTTGAATTTAAAAAAAATGTCTCTAAATGAATACGAACTAAAAAAATAATGGGCCGATATTACTGAAATTTGGCAGGTACGTTTCCTTTGTCAGTGGCCTGGATGAGTTCGTTAACTAAGAAAATGAAACCAAGTTTCACGGGAAAATTTTGGATTTTCTTTCAAAAAATGTTTGTCCTGAAAGTAACCAAATTTATGGCAAGTAAATTTGGGACGCCTCTTTATGTTATAAAAAGTAAACTATGTACTAAAATATGGATCTCTATCTTAACATAAAAAAACTGATGAGCGTTTAATAATAAAAATGTTGGTGCCACTGGGGGTCACAGGAGGGCACAAGTCCCAAAATATTTGTGTGTTAAACAGAATTAAATATTATTTTCGTACAAAAATTTGCGTACAACATTTCTATGCAAATTCAGTACCATAACGCACTTGCTGCGTCCAGACTTTTAACATAAAAACTTGACACTGCCCCAACAACTTATTATAAAATATAAGTAATGTTTGAGTTCAAAGCATTATACGTACTGCACCAAAAATATCTTGAACAATTTTGGCTTGCGTTCTGCAATAAAACTGTGAAACCTGTGGTTATGTGCATTTAAAAATGACAAATGTGAAAGGTTTTTAAGAAATGAGACCACTTGGTTCCTAAAAACAAAATATGTCACTTATTTTTAAAATATCGACTACTGCAACGGACCTAAAACATTTAACATCTAATTTTTCTTCTTAATAGTGTTGGAAACGTTTTGTGATAAGTTATATTTTCTTTTTAAACGCTTGACAGTTATGTAATTTAAAAAAAGTCTGGACGCAGAGTGTGCGTTATAGCAGCGAATTTTCGTAAGTTTTTCCATAGTTCACTGAGGGAATATCGAAACCTCTGAAGAGCAATTATAAGAACACTTTGGAGAAACCAATTCACAACACATTTTCAGAGCTGACGGTCTAACAACGTTAGTGTGTTCAGAGGAATAAATCAGCTAAGCGAATAAGAGCAAGAATAAGGATTTATACATTAGTATGCAAGCAATCGCGAACAGCCCCTTTCACAAAGGACAAATCCCTACTAATTAGTAGAAAGTCCCTGTAATTAAAATTCCGTTACTTGCTACTGAAAAAACCGTGTCATTATTAAATATTCCTTCTAAGAAAGAAACACTGATATTGAAGATAACAAGTCAAACAACGAACTACACCGAAGTGGACCCGGAAAATTGGTTATCGCTATTCCCAACTCTATATATATATATATATATATATATATATATATATATATATATATATATATATATATATATATATATATATATATATACAGGCTGGCGCATTGAAAACGAAACAGACCGATTTGCGTCCGAATTTTTTTAAGAAACGCTGAAACACGTCAATTTTAGAATTGAGGGGGACATGTTTTGACATAAAACTCAACTTTGTCACATCAACCCCTTAAGGCTGGTGATAACAACCCTTATATTTTAAATAGGGAACATGGGTCGAGTGTTACATCGTTTGAAAGCTCTTTCTTTTCTGAATTCAGCACACTAAATTTTTTGGACGTTTTATCAACTCGTTTAAAAAGTATTCACAGCTGGAGTTGGAAGAACGCATTTCATTCATTGTGATAAGAAATGCACTAATTAGTCAATTTTTCGTTAAAAAAACTAAAAAACAAAACCAAACGTTCAAAAATGTTTATTCAGTAAGTAAGTGTTCAAATTGTTGACCACCAGCTCCCATACAAAAGTACAAATTTTGTTCAAAACGGGCTCCGATATTCTGGAGCATTTGTGGAGTTATTAGACGGCATTCTTCAACAATGCGTCGTCGCAATTCTTCCAGGGACTCCGGCTCTGTTGCGTAAGTTCTACTATTTTAATGTCCTCACAAAAAGACGTCCAAAGGAGTTCAATCTGGTGATCTAGGGGGCCACTCAATAGCACCTCTACGGCCAATCTATTGTCCTGGAAACTCTCTGTTCAAAACTCCCTAACACGTTGTGAAAAATGCGTAGGAGCTCAATCTTGTTGAAACACTAATTGATTTTCTTGATAGCGAACATCATTTTCAACAATGTCAATTAGTAGAGGGTAAACGATATATTCTAGTAAATCTAAATACGTTTCGCCACTCAAATTGCCATCAAGAAAAATGGTCCGATTAAACGGTCTCCAAAAATGCCAGTCCAGACATTCAATTTCTGTGGAGTTTGAGTGTGGACTTCGTGAAAATTTGTGAATTATTATCTGCCCAATAACGACAATTATGACGATTGACTGTAGAGTTTAATAAAAACGTACACTCGTCTGAAAAATAAATATTGAACAGAAAGTTCCCGTTGTCAGTCATAACGTCACAAAACTCCAGCCGCCGATCAAAATCACCTTCATTCAGTTGTTGTACAAGATAAATTTTATACGGGTGAAATTTATGATGCTTCAATATTCGCTGAATAGTTCTTCTTTTGATGTTTGAAACAGTGGCCAATTTTCTCGTGCTTAAAGATGTCTGTTCGGATGTCGTTCATTAAACAAATTTGCGGTACGGTTGGCACAGTCATCGTTTTTGAAAAAAAGAGTAATTATTTCAACTCTTTCTTCTACAGAATACACTATTGTGAAATTAATTTTCGGTAGTACTATCAAGTATCAAACCGACCGATTAACTGAAATAATAAACCGCATTTCTCTCATTCCGATAAGAAATGTTCTGATTATCAATTTTTTGTTTACAAACCAACAAAACATTGAGTATCAGCACGTTTCTTATCTGAATGAGTGAAATGCGTTTTTGCATCTTTCAACTGTGAATAATTTTTAAACGGGTTGATAAAACTTGCAAAAGAATAGTGTGCTGAATTCAGAAAAGAAAGAGCTTGCAAAATTAAATTTAAAATATGAGAGTTGTTATCACCACCCTTAAGGGATTGATGTGCAAAGTCGAGTTTTATGTCAAAACTTGTCCCCCTCAATATTAAAATTGACGTGTTTCAGCGTTTCTTAAAAAAATTCTCTGGACGCAAATCGGTAGGTTTCGTTTTCAATGCGCCACCCTATATATATATATATATATATATATATATATATATATATATATATATATATATATATATATATATATATATATATATATATATATATAAACACGGATCTCGTCATTAGTGAATTTTTTTAAAGAAAATTCACTAAAATGAGAAGAAAATGTATTCCCAATTCAATAAAAAAGTTTCCTTGTTGAAATAGGAACCCCCTTCATCATTGAAGCAAGAAGTTATATAGTTGTCAGCAATTCCAGAAACAAGTCAAACAGGGTTAATGTAATAAGAGTTGAAAAATAAGGGTTATGAAAAGGAAACAAAGAAAGACATAACGCACTTATTGTCATTTAGTTGGCCTAATGTGTTGGTGTTATAGATATAATTTGTGATTAGGGGAAACATCTTCGCTGTTTCTTGGACACGTTTTTATTTCCTTGGGAACATTAACAAGTTTACCAAAACAACTGAGAGACGTGATGACCTACTTCTCAGAAACGTGAGCCCATCGGCTTCACTTAAATCCTAAATGATGTGAGTGAGAACGATGCAGCTCAGTACATCGAGAATTATTTACCGAGTTGTGGGAAGTTGCAGATTACACAAGACAAGTACAAGCGAAATTAAACATGTAATAGAAGTCTTATGCTAATTTTCATGCGTATAGGGTGATTTACAGTAAATTTTCTCTTATATTTTTAATTTATCATTTATAAAAAAAAGTGGACGGAGCACACGGGCCATTATAATCATTATTATCATTATTATAAATTTGCTATTCAAATTTTATAATGTGAAATATAAAAAATCTGGACGCAGCCAGTTCGTTATGGTAGCGAATTTTTTTAAAGATATTTTTAATAGGAAATGTCTTTCTTTGATGAAAGCAGGCATCAAACTTGGTTGCCTATATAGTAGAAACAATGTACCATATTTCATAGAAATAACTTTATTGTTTGAAAATATATAAACATTTTTAAAGAGTCTGGATGCAGCAAGTGCGTTATGGAAGTGAATTTCCATAAAAATGTTTTTAATAGCAAATGCGAGCAGGCATCAATTGATTACCGGTATAGCTTATGTAGTAGAAACAATGTACTATATTTTATCAAAATTACTTATGGTTTGAAAATATACAAAAATTTTCCGAAAATAAACTTAAATGTTGGTTTCCTAACCAACAGAGCTTACGTTAATAGCAAATTTGAAGAATTTAATGAAAATTCGGTAAATTGGCGGATTAGCTCCCGAACGCTTTTCAAAAAATTGTTTTCATAAACATTACTAGGAATTACCTGGATGCACAAACCATAAGAAAATTTTCCTGTTCACACCCCCCAAGGAAGTTACGGGACTGAGAGTGAATAGGGGTGCTGGGCGGGGTAGGTAGTAAAAAGAAAATATAAGCATAAAATGCGAATAAAACTCCTTGAAAGCTGTCTATTTGAAGCCATATCCCCATTAAACCCTGCATACCACGCACAGCACCCCTATTTGCCCCAGCTCACGCAACTTCCTTGGGGGGTATGAACAAGAAATTTTTCTTGTGGTTTATGCAACGAGGGTGGTTGTATGCACACGAGGGGGAAGGAAAATGTCTACGGCGAAGCAGACCCCCCACCGGTTCGACTTGCGGCAAGGGTGTGGGGTTGGGTGGGTGGCTGCTGCGTCGGGGGGAATTTCATTCCCCCTCGCGTGCATACAACCACCCTCGCTGCATAAACCACAAGAAAAATGTCTTGTTCCTACCCGCCAAGGAAGTTACGGCACCTGGTGGCATAGGAGTGCTGTGCGGGGTAGGCAGGGTTTAAAGGGGATATGGCTTCAAGATGTGAAAATAACAGCTTTCAAGCCCGTTTTATTCGAATTTTCTGCTCATATTTCCTTTTTACTACCTACCCCGTCCAGCATCCCTACTCACTCCTAATCTCGTAACTTCCTTGGGGGGTGTGAACAAGAAATTTTTCTTAGGGTTTGTGGATCCAGGGGGGGGGGTCTAGGAAGGTTTCTGAAAACAATTTTTTGAAAAGCGTCCAGGAGCTAAACTGCAAATTTACCGAAAATTCGCTACCAAAACACACTTACTGCATCCAGATTTTTTTCTTGCAAACGCATCATATTTCGATAAAAAATGCAAAAACGCATTAATGAATTTGTTCTACGAAAATTAACTAAAAAAAATTATACACACCTACTCACTCCTGGTCCCGTAACTTCCTGGGGAGTGTGAACAATAAATTTTTCTTGAGGTTTGTGGATCCAGGTGGGGCGTTAGGCAGGTTTCTGAAAACAGTGTTTTGAAAAGCGTTCGGGAGATATACTGCAAATTTACCGAAAATTCGCTACCAAATCGCACTTACTGCGTCCAGATTTTTTTCTTACAAACGCATCATATTTCGATAAAAAATGCAAAAATGCAATAACGAATTTGTTCTACGAAAATTAGGTAAAAAATTATTGACCATTAAACCATAAACTTCACTAAACCCACAGCGACAGCATCAACTTCACTAAACCGAGAGCCAAAGCATCAGAGAAAGGGTCTATTTAAAATGAATTTTCTGTAAACATTTTAGTAAAATGAAGGGCAATGACGGTTGAATCTGGAACTTAAGGGTTTGCAGAACACTCTTTTTGCAACATTTTCTTTTTACAATCCGTATTTCTTTCACCTTCTTTGTCTAAACATTGCCAATTTTGAAGTTTAAAATTGCGAGTTTGACGTTTTGAGGAAAACTCCAAAATTTATTTCTTTAACTACCCTTAACTTCTTTCTCTTTAAAGCTAGATACCTAAATTTTGGTACACAGTTAACTCTTTACAATTCAAAGTTGAGAATAGCACAAAAAGATTACTCTGTAAAAAGTGTCCTGATAATATGCAAGTCTTATACATGTCAGATCAACGCCTACTTAGATATTGAAGAAAAAAGAAATCGACAAATTTTGTTTTTTTCAAAATAACTCGAAAACGAACAGAGACAGGGCAAAATACAAGTCGTATTTGGAACGAGCATGAAATTCTACGAAACATTGCTAATTTAACCGTCTCCTTATCTCTAATAATAACGGAGATAGCAATACATTCCCATCCAGTTTGGGACACACTGTATAATTGTTAATCCGATTCCAACAAAGTTCCAATTTAGTTACGAAATTACAACTGATGCTTTGTACGTCAATATTCCCTCTTACGCCGATGATTATACACTGTGTCTACAAAGTAACTCATACATTCAATAAAATTGAAAGTGACCATTATTAAGGAGAATTCCAAAACAGGTCGAGTTTTATTGACAAAGACTAACTTTTTGATATAAAGATCTCACCCCTATCGTCATACCTCTTCAATGGGTAGCTAACCCTTTGAAATTTTGAAATTGGATGGTGGTTAGTGTGATACGCATTTTTAAAGCTAATCTAATTCTCTACTTCCACAACTTGGAAGTCCTCGGGACAAGATGTTCTATGTCTGGTGACCTGGACAGTGAAAGGGTGCATTCGCTCTGTTCCCCTGGTATATCTGTTGGGGACAGCAGCTGGAGGAACTATGGATCAGTGCCCGTGCAGATATCTATAAAAGAGAGAGGTCACCAACGGCACATCGGTGGGCAAGGGATGGCAGCCCTTGGGTGAGGGTAGGGTCACCGATGAGACGTATAGCTCTCTTATGAATTGAGTACAGGATAGCGAGTGTAGATGCGGCAGCGGCACCCTAGATGTGGGAGCAATATTCGAGGTTTGGCCTTATTTGTGAAGTATGTAAGGTATAGAGATTAGTTGGTGAAAAGTATTTGCGAGCCCGGAAGAGGAAACCTAATTTCTTAGCAGCCGCTTCTGCAATTGATGTGACATGTTGGCGCCAATTGAGATTTCGATCCACAGAAATGCCAACAAGTGAAAAGGACTCATTACTTTGAATAACTTAGTTGTTCATTGTGATGGGTCTAGAGCTGGTGTATCTCTTATGAGATAGAAAGAAAGACTGAGATTTGGTGGGGTTGAATTGTACAAGATTTCTATTTCCCCAGTCTAATATTTTTTGGAGATCCACGGAGACAGAACCGTCCATGAGTCTGCGATTCTCATCTAATTGGGCTAAAAAGACAGGCTTAGAATATTGCATATTTGACTGGAGGGTGCTGTGGTCCGCGTAACTGTGAACTGGGTAGAAGTGCTAGTGCTTGATGTGGAGCAGAAACAAAGTAGGGGCTTAAGCTGAACCTTGAGGAACTCCTGCGTTAATTGGATACAGTTTAGAGGAATGGCCATCCACGACAATAGAAATGCTCCGGTTGGAGAGGAAATTTGTTGTCCAGGTACAGAGTTTTGCTGGAAGTTTATTAAGCAGCGCTGAGTGCCAGACCTGGTCGAATGCTTTGGATATGTCTAGAGCGACATCTGGGATTCACCGTGTAGTTCCATAGACTTGTTCCAAGAATGGGTGACAAAGGAAAGGAGGTCGGCAGTTGATCTGCGCTGACGGAATCCATACTGCCTGTCGTGGATTAGACTGTGTTATTCAAGAAATTTTAGTAATTCGGTGTTTATATACTTTTCCATCACTTTGGAGACGACTGAAAGGAGAGAAATATGCCTGTAGTTGCTAGGAGGCGCTTTGGATCCTTTCTTGGGGACGGGTTGTGCTCGAGCAGTTTTCCAGTTACTAGGGAATATGCCTTTATTGTAAGATGCCTGAAACAGACGAGTCAGGACAGGAGCAAGTTCTGGTGCGCATTTTTTGTGGACAATTGCTGGTATCTAGTCAAGGCCAGAAGCTTTCCTGGTATTAAGAGAAGAGAGCATCTTTCATACCTTTTTAGTTTTGAAAATTATATCCGTCATTTTATGCGCGACATTGGGGACTGGTGGTGGTTGAACATTTGGAGGTGGGTTGAGAGTAGAATTGCCGGCGAACAACGAGACAAAAAGTTCCGCCTTGCCCAGGGCGGTAGAAACAATTTCATCTCCTGAAACCAGAGGTGGGAACCTGCTCTTGCAGAAATTATTTACAATAGATTTAGCAAGAGTCCAAAAGGGTTTGCTGCCGTTGGAGCTTTAGAGGACTTTGTCTTTGAGGTGGTGAATTTTTTGCCGCAGAAAGAATGGGGATATAGTATGAAGTATAGTAGTTATTGAAACCGAAACTCAAGACTTTGTTTAACACACATTATGTCACACTTGTTTACAAACTGGATATTATGCTGTAGACTGCTTGTTTGTTACTTGTCAGATTTAATTGTAACAAAACGCCGTACACTTAAGGTTCATTAAATTCTGCGTTCTTACCTTTTTAAGCGCGTTCTCCTTTCCGTAACAGACAAAGTGGCGCTTATCACTAACCGAATAACTGCTACAATATCTATGAATCTACCCACATATAACGCTCTAGCTTAACTTGGTTTTGTTTCAGATGTACCATCATAAAGGAAGGCACAATGTATCTAGATAGTAAGCGCTGTTTTTTCTTTAATTCTAGCTTTTTAATGACTTTCAGGTTATCCCCGCGTCTCACCTGATATTTATTCAGATAGGTGAAAATTATTTTATGTCACAAGTACATATTCAGTTATCTCTCACTATGCAAGTCTTGCGCTTACTTTTTGTCACTTCCCCGTAAGTAAAATCAATCTTTATTCGTAATTGTAAGTTACATTCTTTGTCTATAGTAAATGTTAACGGCTTTTTTTGAACACCTCCATTTTTACGGATAACAAAAATGAGAAAGAAGAGTCAATGCATGAGCAGCAGATCGTGCTGAGGGGTCAACAGTCCGGCAGTGGTGGGCGCCTCGAGGATGGCTTTCATCACTCACCGTAAACGTTGGCGCCGCTTTCACGGTGCATATTCTCTTCTGGTTTATACAACTTCAACTATCACACTCTGGTTATTTGTTTTCATTTTCTTCTGTTACGTATTTTACATTACTAGAGCACTGGTAGTTTTGATGAATGATTTATAGCTATGGAATCTTTAAGATAACATGCGAAAATTTCGGATTGCCGTGTCATCGCCGCAATATATCGTCTACTTGTACTAATATTTTAGTTCTTTGATACAAGAGGAAAACAACTGCTGATTGGTCAGTAAATAAAGGACGATTTTAAAATAAAAGTTGACGAGCAAAATGCAGACTCATGAGATTAGGTGAAAAAAAAAAGTTCGGGCCGCAGCAAGTGCGTTATGGTAGTGAATTTTTATTAAATGCTTCAAACTTGAATAACTCAATTTTATATACACTTACACAAGTTTAATTTTGGTCTGTAGTAAGGTCTTTCCTAAGGCAAGATATCCAGCAAATTTCATTTAAATAACTTTGCAATATTCGGAGAAAAAAATTTTTTCGAAGAAAATTCAAAATTTGAATAACTTAATTTTATATTAACTTAGAAAGTTTAATTTTGGTACGTAGTAAGGGCTCTCCCAACGCAACATATCTACTAAATTTCATTAAAACAGCTTTGTAATTTTCGGAGGAAAAAATTTTTTCGAAAGAAAACTAAAAAACCCAGTTCGATTTTATTACCTAACGAACTCGTCCAAGCCATTAATAAAAGAAAGGCACTTGGCGAGTTTCATCGAAATATTTTTTGAGTTATCGGATGGATACGTATATATATATATATATATATATATATATATATATATATATATATATATATATATATATATATATATATATATATAACATATAAAAATTAAAACTGACCCCGGATATGGGTTCTAGTGGTCCTAGTTCGCGCTCATTTGAAATTTTTTTTGCAAAGTCTCACCATCGATTACTCTCTATTAGTGAATTTTTTAAAATAAAAATTCACTAATATTAGTTCATCTTAATTAGTACAGCAAAACCACAAAGCTTGTAGCTTCTGCAGTGAATACAGAATTTCGCTGCGTTTACCAAGTGCCAACAATAATTAAATATTGAGTTAACTCATTCGTTCACTAGTCCCGCTGCGTTTCAGTTGGAATTCAACTGTTGCCGATTACTCCAAGCAAAATTAATAAAAATTTTTACCTTCTTTGTATCAATGCTAAAATGCATATTTTAATATTAAAAAATTATAAATAATCGCAAAAAGTGACCGGTTATTAGAACTGAATAAAAAAACAACTAAACTAAACACTATTTTGCTAAACTAATCCCTTCCCGAAAATCGAACGAACACGTTGACGATCAGAGCCTAACTTTAACGCAAGGCCCCATCACGTACGTGGAAAATTTTAAGTGTTGAAAATTCATGTTACCAAATGTTAGACGTGCTATAGGCTACGCGCGTACCAAATTTCCCATTGTATTAATTTTGAAAAAAATAGAAAAGCAGTTATAAAAGGTTGAAAAAATTGCTTATGAATACCATAACGCATTTGCTACGTCCAATCTCTTAAAGGGTTTGTCCGTTTATCAATTTATTGCCTTAAGACAGGGAGTTTTTGTAATTTATTTTAATAAAAAGTTCTGGACGTAGCAAGTGCGTTATGGTAGTGAATTCTCATAAAAATGTTTTTAATAACAAATATGTCTTTAAAAAAAAGCAGGCATGAAATTTGGTAACCGGTATAACATAGTAGAAACAATGTACAATACTTGACCAAAATGACTTAATTGTTTGAAAATGTACAAAAATTTTCTGAAAATAAACTTAAAATCTTCCTGAAAAACTGGTTCCTGACTAACGAATTGAGCTATTCTTTCTG
This sequence comes from Tillus elongatus, assembly GCA_964006375.1. NCBI lineage: Eukaryota > Metazoa > Arthropoda > Insecta > Coleoptera > Cleridae > Tillus > Tillus elongatus. Next base: position 48,049,135 of record OZ023266.1, read on the forward strand.
CGTGCAGTAAAAATTGAAATTGGTTGCAGAAAAAACAAGCACTTGTGAAGCCACGGGAAAAGTCTACGGCTGTATTAAGTATGGAACGGTTTCAAACTGAGGGCAAAACAAACAACCAGATGTGCTATTCAAGTTGAATTAAGTCTTAAAAGTTTTTATCTCGTCCTAGTTGAATTTGTCATACAAAAACTCGCCAACAAATTCATCGGAATTACACAATCTGATCAGACAACGGTAAAATGAAATAAGAAAAAAAGTCACTAACTGAGATTAGAACGCGTGTTATAGGAGTCCATTATTAAGTCCACACTGCGTCTTTCGCCTCTCGGCCATTGCCGACATGACATATCTATTTACTAACAGGTATATGTCTAATATATAAATTTTCTAACGTCTTGATTATTTACACCATACAATTTTTGCTTAAAATTGATTTTTTTCTCATATTTTAACGAAATGAAGGAAAATGGCGGTTGGGACACTATTATAGGAGCTTGTTAGTCATTTCGAGCCGTATTTTTAACTTACAAAGCGCTAATGCTCTAATGTATGACTAGCAGGATTATCAATTTTGACGTTTCAACTTTTTTTTTAATCAGAGGCTTGTAACTTGTTTGTCTTTTCACCTAGAAATCTGAATTTTGGTACAAAGGATGCACTTTATGGCAGAAACTAGCCTACATAATTTGGTTACCATAACTTTTTAATTTTTTGAGATATGAATTTTTTCGAAAGAAAACCCAAAATTTTCCTGGAGAACCTTGTCCGATTTTCCTGGCTAACGAATTTATCCAAGCCATTTATAAAAGGATGGTACTCACAAAATTTTATTAAAATCGGCCCATTCTTGTTTGAGTTATCGGTGTGATACACGCACACACACAAATATATATATATATATATATATATATATATATATATATATATATATATATATATATATATATATATATATATATATAAATTGCAACTGACCTCGGATATGGGTTTTAGGGATCCTAGTTTGCGCTCATTTGGAAAAACATTGTCAAAATTTAAAATTCGGGATCTCCTCAATAGTGATTTTTTTAAAAGAAAATTCACCAATAAAAAATGACTAATAAATGACAAACACTATAACTTAAATTTTAAATTAATTTGTTGCAAATATTTTAGTAAAATGAAAGACATTGGTGGTTTAACAAAAACTTAAGTCTTTGTTAAACACACTTCTTAACATATTTCTTTGCCATGCCCTCATTTGTTTCAGAATATTTGTTTAAAAATCGCCAATTTTGACGTTTTAAATTACGACTTTGAGGTTGTAAGATGAAAAGTATAACATTTACAAAGTAGTTTTTCTAGTACTTCTAGTCCTTTTTGCGCCAAGAAAACTTAATCTTTTAGTGAATATTTATTTAAAAAATTTAAATAATAGAGAGGTATCGATGGTGAGACTTTGCAATTTTTTTTTCAAATGAGGGCGAACTAGGACCCCTAGAACCCATATCCGGGGTCAGTTTCAATGTTTATATATTCTTGTCTCCGAAAATTACGAAGTTATTTTAATGAAATTTGACGGGTATGTTGCCTTGCGAAAGATCTTCCTACGCACCTAAATTCAACTTTCTAAGTTTATAATAAATTGAGTTATTCAAATTTGTAGTTTTTAGAAAAAAAATTTTTTTCCGAAAGTGACATACTTATTTTAATGAAATTTTGTGAATACGTTGCCTTAGGAAAGACCTTACGACATACCGCAATTGAACTTTCTACGTTTATAGATAATTGAGTTATTCAAATTTGAAGTATTTAATAAAAATTCACTACCATAACGCACTTGCTGCGTCCCGAACTTTTTTAATATCTAATAGATTTTATTAACCACACAAAATATTTTTGTGTTGTGCTCTTCTCTTATCACCAGTTGCATTCCATTTTTTTAAAATCCTGATAACTTTATTCTTTTTACTTAGATATCTGAATTTTGGTATGTGGAATACAATTAATAGCAAAAACTCGCGTACTAAATATAGTTTCCATAGTTTTGTTATTTTTGAAGGCACAGAAACTTTCCCAAAGAGAACCTAAAATGTTCTCTAAAAAAACTGGTACGAATTTCCTGACAGTGAATTTATCAAAGGCAATCAGAAAAAGAAGCTAAATATAATTAAAATCCGCCCAAAAATGAAAAGCCACAAACTCTTCTTAGCGAATTTTTTTACGAACATTCGGTAATACAATAGATTTGTCTTTTAATAATAAACAAATAAATAGATTGATTACATGTAGGAAGCTAAATCCTTATTACTGTCTATTTCTTTCTCTTGCCGTTTTGACTAACGCTAGTATATACTACATTACTTTGTCGTCGAAAAATAAATTTAAAATTAAGCTGAAGGCTATTCGAAAATGAATGTATAACATGGAGGTTGGCACAGCTTTTGATCATGGTTTTACAGATGTTGAACTACACCCAGAATCATGTTAAACATAAGCTGTGGCATTTAATTATTATAAAAAGACAAATAACCGTTGGATATACGAAAAACAAAAATAACTGCACGTGGAAATATGTTACAATATATCCAGGTAATGTTTTCTTTAAACTATACAAACACTATTTCCTGGCCGTGAAAATACCAGAAAGTGAATGCCCATATTTATTATATTAAAAAGATAGTTTTCTGCAACAAATGCCTGTTACATAATACAAAAGGTTCGGACGCAGCAAGTGCGTTATGGTAGTGAACTTTTTAAAATATTTCAAATTTGAATAAGTCAATTTTCTATATAATTATCGTATAAACTTGCATTTGGATATGCAGTGTTGTCTTTCAAGGCAACATATCCACCAAATTTCATTAAAATAGCTTTGTAATTTTCGGAGATAATTTTTTTTTGCCAACGAAAACTCAAAATTTTCCAGGAAAACCGTGTCCGATTTTCCTGGCTAACGAACTCATCCAAATTAATAAAACAAAGGTACTTGCAGAGTTTCATCCAAATCTGTTAATTACTTTTTGAATTGTTGGTTGGATACATATATATATATATATATATATATATATATATATATATATATATATATATATATATATATATATATATATATATATATATATATATATATATATATATATATATATACATGTAGGCATGCGTTTCACTACCACTGTCACAATTCACTTTTGTTACAGTCGGGGTTTTATAATTAGACTTTCTTACAGAATAATTATGCTGTGCTTTGGTTCAAGTTGTACTGGTTGTGTGTCATCACGATTTAAACTAGACTAATTAGCAGTAACTTTCACATTATTATTATTATTGTTTACAAATTGGGGCACAATATCGAATTACGGTAATGGCTGAACTTTAAAGATATTCAAAGATGGTTTTAAAAATGATTAATTGCTTCTATACACATTTTGATTTTCGTCTCTTACTATATATGACCTAGGAGAATTGTGTGGTGCTATAATTTCAGCAGGAACCGAATAGAGAGGTATCGATGGTGAGACTTTGCAAATTTTTTTTGAAATGAGCGCAAAAAAGACCCCTAGAACCGATATCCGGGTCAGTTTAAATCTTTATATGTTTATATATATATATATATATATATATATATATATATATATATATATATATATATATATATATATATATATATATATATATATATATATATATGTATGTATGTATGTATGTAGTATGTATGGATGTATCCAACCGATAACTCAAAAAATAATTAACCGATTTGCATGAAACTCGGCAACTACCTTTCTTTCATTAATGGCTTGTATGGGTTCGTTAGCCAGGAAAATCTGAAAATAGAACAAGGTTTTTTGGGAAAATTTTCACTTTTCTTTAAAAAAAAAATTCTCCGAAAAATAAAAAGATATTTTAATGAAATTTAATGGATATATTGCCTTGTAAAAGACCTTACTACGTACCAAAAATCAGCTTTCAAAATTTATCGAAAATTGAGTTATTCAAATTTGAAGCATTTAATGAAAATTCACTACCATAACGCACCGGCTGCGTCCCGAACTTTTAAACATTACACTCTCTCCTCGAAGAAAGTCATCACTGGTTTTAGAATTTTCATGGTAGTATTCCTTTGTCTTTTCCTTTTCTCGTTTAAGTTTTTCAGAGGCTTTGTTTGTGTTTTCCAGCATAATTTTATTACAAGTGGGTAATGTAAGTTCTTAATATTCTATTGTAAGTAGTTCACAAGGAGGCACATTTAGACCAGCTAGTGGTGTTGTTCTGTATTTAAGAAGAGCAAGTGTAGTACAAGTTTCAGTACAAATTGTAATAAATTAACATCAACCGAGGTTCTGGCATTGTGTTTGAGCAAGTTGAATGTCTGCACGTTCTGCCCTTCGGAGGGGGCGTATAGTCATCGGTCCCATGTCCATGCGATATTCTGTGTTTATTCCATTAAATTATTGCCTCAATTCGGCGTTTGGATTATTATTGAACACCTAAATGACATAAAGTGTGAACTGTTTAGTACTTAAGTTTAAAAGCTATGTACAGGTCCGTAAATATGCATTTTCTTAATTAAGGTGGAAATAAAGACTAAAATGCTCCTAAACCACAAAGTGTGACATCTCTCAAATTGGAAAAAAGGGCATTTCAGAATATGATATCAGAAAATGAGGGCCGTATTAAAAAAAGTTTATGATGATCCCTCAAATACGAAAACTCAGATTCCAAAACTATCAATACTGCATTAAAGAAAATTAAATGTGCTGCGGAGAAGTGTCATCGGTATTAGTGTAACTCCACCATTAAGGCCAGAAAAAAATTATATGTAAAATCAAAAAATCCAAAATTTTGAAAATATATCAAAAACCAAAAAATCTTTCGGAAATGTCTAACCGCCAATTTGTTGGGCCTTTGAGTGCCCACTTTTCTTCCATTTAACGAAGTCTGTATCTGCTACCATTGCCCTCCTTACCTTGGACGCACTGTATATATATATATATATATATATATATATATATATATATATATATATATATATATATATATATATATATGCTGTCCCAAAAGTCGTAAATCAAACGTCAGATGAAGACACGTTAGCTCAAGCCCTTTCAGAAAAGCCCTATATGATCTTATCAAAAAGTTTGCGGTTTTCAAGATATTGACAATTTCATGAAAAAAATTAAAGTTGTCAAATTTTAAGGTATCTCCATCCCCCACATGCAAAAAAAAATTCCAGAATGTGTTTTTTGTGCCTGTTGATCCTCGATAATAGCGTTATCGAACCAATCTGACATATTTTGTATTATTATTCAGAAGATCTGAAGAAAAAAATTATAATCGGATTTTCTCCCCCAATTTTTTTAAAATTTGGAATAAACCTCCGTACTGAAAAAAAATGTTAGTAAAATTTACTGGCTCATAATTTCAAAAACTTCCCTGTTTAATGGAGATTATAATAAAATGGTATAAAACATTATCAATATCTCTTAAAAGTAATTCACTGTCGACGATTGAAAGTAAATTTGGAAGTGAAATCAGGTAGCTGATAAATAAAAAAATCTCGGGACGCAGCAAGTGCGTTATGGTAGTGAATTTTCATAAAAATGTTTTTATTGCAAATATGTGTGTTTTCTTTTTAAGAAAGCAGACATCAATTTTGGCTACCAGTATAACCTATATAGAAAAAGCAGGCATCAAATTTGATTACCAGTATAACATATATAGTAAAAACAACGTGCCATGTTTCATCAAAATAACTTGTTTGTTTGAAAACGTACAGAAATTTCCAAAAGTAAACGAAAAGTGTTACTAAAAAAATCCGTTTCTTGGTCAACCTTATAGGTTAATAGCAAATTGAGCTTTTCAAATATGAAGCATTTAATCAAAATTCGCAACCACAACGCACTTGCTGCCTCCAGAATTTCTTAACTTACAAACATGCATTATATTTCGATGGAAAATGCAAAAAAATAAGGCGTTTTCGACAAAAATTTTTTATTTGTATCACCAACGACTTATGGGCCACCCTGTGATTGTCGCAATAATTTTTTAAGATGTAGCTCAAAACACCGTATAATTAATGTATACAATATTTTTTCATATCTTGTATAATAACGAATATATTGAGCTTTATTGATTTTTTACGAAAATTCGACAAAAATTATATACCATTAAACAATAAACTCTATAGCTAAGGCTACTGCCAAGCATCAGAGAAAGGGTCTATTAGAAATGAATTTTCTGGAAATATTTTAGTAAAATGAAGGACAATGACGGTTGAAACTAAGAGTTCGGTGTATGTAAAACATTCTTCTTGAGACATTTTCTTTCCATAGCCCGTATTAGATTCAAGTTATTTGCCTAAATGTTGCGAATTTTGACGTTTTCAATTGTCACTTTGACGTTTTGAGGAAACCCCCAATTTATTTTTCTTTAAATGCCCATAACTTTTTTGTCTTTTGACCTACAGAGCTAAATTTTGGTAGGTGGCACACCTATAACGATATAAACCAGCTTACCAAATGTGGTTGCCCTTACTTTGTTAATTTTGGAGATATAAATATTTTGCGAAAGAAAACACAAATTTTTCCGGGAAAACCTCGGCGGATTTTCCTGGCTAACAAAATTATCCAAGCGACTTGCGAAAGGAATGTACTCACCAATTTTGACGTTTAAAACCGCAATTTTGACGTTTTGAGGAAAATCCAAATTTATTTTTCTTTGAATGCCTGTAACTTTTTTGTCTTTTGACTTACATAGCTAAATTTTGGTAGGTAGCTTACTTATAAGGATACAAATCAGCGTACCAAATTTGGTTGCCCTTTCTTTGTTAATTCCGGAGATATAAATTTTTTTTTAAAGAAAACACAAAATTTTCCGGGAAAACCTGGACCGATTTTCCTGGATAACGAACTTATCCAAGCCATTTGCAAAAGAAATTTATTCACCAAATTTAATCAAAATCGGCCCATTATTTTTTGAGTTATCGGTGTGATACATATATATATATATATATATATATATATATATATATATATATATATATATATATATATATATATATATATATATATATATATAAACATATAAAAATTTAAACCGACCCCGGATATGTGTTCTGGGGGGCCTAATTAGCGCTCATTTGAAGAAATTTTTTCAAAATTCAAAAGTCGGGATCTCCTCATTAGTGAATTTTTTTTAAGAAAATTCACTAATAAACAGATTGTGACATTTACAAAAAAATATTCTATTCATACCAGATGTTCTATTTGATGGCCATTCTGTCTTATACATAATCGATATCGTCTTAGGAACGATCCTCTTAGTCTTCTTAGACTGCTTCGTGTAATTTCTTGAGCTCCTGTTCTGATTCTTGGACGTCCACTTGGCCGGATATGTTTGATTCAAGTATTGCCTTACTGCTAAGGCAGCGTGGGCTGGACATCCATCATTTTAAAGCCACATTGTTCTCCGAATTTCTAATGGGGTGTCTTCCAGCAGTTCTGGCAAATTGTTTTGTAAAAACGCCAAATATGTTTGGCCATTTAACGTAGGGCGCAGTTCCACTGATCCTAAAAGTGTTCCTTTAAAAATACCGGCCCAGAGATTTACATTAAATTGGTGCTGGGACCGATCCTCTCTGAACTCATGTGGATCTTCAACTTTCCAGTTTTGAAAGTTATTGAGGTTCATGTAACAAATCATTTTTACATGCTGACTCGCCACTCCATAAAACTTTATCGAAGAAATTGGGATCTTGTATGATTTTCCTTAACAAAATTTCGCAAAATCGCTTGCGCCTTGCGTATTCACGCAGTTCCAATATTTGGACCGTTTAAATATGGTACCCATACCTTTTAAAAATTCTATGAGAGTAGACGTTGAGACACCAGTTCGTCTCTGTACTTTCCGCGTCGAGGTACCAGGTTCTTCGATAACAGCATCCAGGACAGCATCCTCGTCTGCAGTTCCCGGTCGTCCAGTTCGATCAACACGATTGATACCAGGCATTGTAACAGCGCTATTATCGAATAACCTGGTACATCGACGTCTATAACTCATACGCAATATCTGCCAAAAATTCAAAATAGGCCTTACTTGCAATATTTAGGCAGCAGTTCGGCATGTAGGCATGTGTGATCAGTTGGAAACAAGAAACAAACATATAATATTTATTTCATTTTATCAAATCTGCTTACAACATTGTGTCAAAATTAAGTCATATAATTTTTGTACATACTGTTACAAATAACTCAAGACCGTAGAAAATTTACATAGCACCTTATGTGACTATGGTTAGAAATATACTTCACGCCGCGTGTTGACTGTTTTTGAGTGTTAACAACGACTACCTACCAGCAAAAAATCGTCTTCTAACGCGAATTCAAATCCTAGTGATGACTATTTGTTTATAAAACTTTAACGTTATTTGATCAGAGTAAGTAATTTCAACACAATTTTGGGCGAGTTTTTGTAGATAAAATTCACCTATGAACAGGTAAGGACTTCTACGACGTTTAATTTAAATTTAATAGCAGATCAGAGCAAAGCACACAGCAACACAGACTTCGTTAAATGGGAGAAAAGTCCGCACTCAAAAGCCCAACAAATTGGCGGTTAGACATCTCCGAATTTTTTTTGGTTTTTGATATATTTTCAAAATTTTGGATTTTTTGATTTTACATATTATTTTTTTCTGGCCTTAATGGTGGAGCTACACTAATACCGATGAAACTTCTCCGCAGCACATTTAATTTTCTTTAATGCAGTATTGATAGTTTTGGAATCTGACGTTTCCTATTTGCGGGATCATCATCAACTTTTTTTAATACGGCCCTCATTTTCTGATATCATATCATCAAATTTGAATAACTCATTTTCCAAAAAAAAAATAAGAAAGTTGATTTTTGGTACAGGTCTTTTACAAGGCAACATATCCATTAAATTTCATTAAAATAGCTTTGTAATTTTCGGAGAATTTTTTTTAAAGAAAAGTCAAAATTTTCCCAGAAAACCTTGTCTTATTGTCCTATTTTGCTAACTCATACAATGAGTTTTTTGTCGTTTTAACGAAATAAACATTGTACACACAATCTCCCAACTGACCTGCTTTGACATCAGTATGCCTAATCAAAAGCTGAAAGAAGTTAAAAGGGAAAGGAAAAGTTCATTATGCTCACATAACCTTGATATATGGCAGGGTTGGTTTTCCTTCTCCTTTTAGATTTTAATTAGGCAAACACATGTCAGGGCAGGTCAGGTCAGGTCAGTTGGTAGGATTTTTTGTAACATCACGTCAGGGAGGTCTTTCATTTCGTTAAAACAACAAAAACTCATCGAAGTTTTTACTGTCGCGAGACGCTCGTCTAATTAGACAGTAGGATTAATTCCCAATGTGACGGGTAATATATTCATGTCAATGCAAAACACATATTACTCTATGGTCGAACATATGTATGTATACGGATGGGTGCATACGTTCATACTGAATATTAAACTTCAGTTTTACTGAATTTTCTTAAAAAGGGAGATCCCGACTTTTGAATTAAAAAAAAATTTCTTCAAATGAGCGCTAATTAGGCCCACTAGAACACATATTCGGGGTCAGTTTGAATTTTTATATGTGCCAGGTCTATAAGTTTAAAGGCAAACAAGTTATGGGCAGTTTTCCTCAAAACGTCAAAGTCGCAATTTGAAACGTCAAAATTGGCAATGTTTAGGCAGAGAACGTGAAACAAATACGGATTGTGAAAGAAAATGTTGCAAGAAGAATGTTCTGCGAACCCTTAAATTTCAGCTTCAACCGTCATTGCCCTTCATTTTACTAAAATATTTACAGAAAATTCATTTCAAATAGACCCTTTCTCTGATGCTTTGGCTGTCGGTTTAGTTAAGTTGATGCTTTCGCTGTAGGTTTAGTGAAGTTCATGGTTTAACGGTCTATAATTTTTAGCTAATTTTCGTAGAAAAAGTTTGTTAATGCATTTTTGCATTTTTTATCGAAATATGATGCATGTGTGTAAGAAAAAAATCTGGACGCAGTAAGTACGTTTTGGTAGCGAATTTTCATTATATCCTTCAAATTTCATAACTCAATTTGCTATTAACGTAAGGTTTGTTGGCTAGGAAACCAACATTTAAGTTTAGTTTCGGAAAATTTTTGTACATTTTCAAAAAGTAAGTAATTTTGATGAAATATAGTACATTGTAAAAACATTTTTTTGAAAATTCTTTTCCATAACACACTTGCTGCGTCCAGACTTTTTTATACTATTGGTTCGACAACGAAGTGAACTCTTAAAATAAAAAAAACTTTGGGAGTTACACAAATGTTGATGACATCATCATTCTAAAACAAGCCATGTTCGAAAATGGACATTCATGAAAAAATGTGTATTTTTAGTGAATTTTTATTTTAAAAAAATCACTAATAGAGAGGTATCGATGGTGAGACTTTGCAAAAATTTTTTCAAATGAGCGCGAATTTGGGCCCCTAGAACCCATATCCGGGGTCAGTTTTGATTTTTATATGTTTGTATATATATATATATATATATATATATATATATATATATATATATATATATATATATATATATATATATATATATATATATATATATATCGAACCGATAACTCAAAAAATAATTAACCGATTTTGATGCAACTCGGCAAGTCCCTTTCTTTTATTAATAGCTTGGATGAGTTCGTTAGCCAGGAAGATCGGACAGGGTTTTCCGGGAAAATTTTGAGTTTTCCTTCGAAAAAATTTTTTCGTACATATTGCTTTGAGAAAGACCTAACTATGTGCCAAAATTCAGTTTTCTAGGTTTACAGAAAATTGAGTTGTTCAAATTTGAAATATTTATTTTTAATATAACTATTGACAATGGCAAACCTGGCCTATATGAGATCTAGTATGTCGTTGCCTGGCAACAGAACATTTGATATTATTGCGCAGGTGTGTTACACGCTGTAGTGACGTTTATCATATGGTATTAGATTGTTTATATGTTTATCGGTTTGAGTTGGCAAATTATTTGTGTGATTTGGGAAATTTTTATATACAAGTGCAAATTATTCCTTTATTAATGTTAGTGGGTGGACTACACAGTGTTTGTTATGTTTTATCAACACATATAAAGGATCGAAGTTTTACAAAAAGGACTGATATGCAACAGGTTAGTTATTTTCTCTCTGATGCTTTGGCGGTAGTTTTAGTTAAGTTTATGGTTTAAGGGTCCATAATTTTTAGCTAATTTTCATACAAAAAATTCGTCAATGAGGAGACCACGACTTTAGAATTTTAAAAAGATTCCTTCAAATGAGCGCAAACTAGGCCCCCTGGAATCCATATCCGGGTTTACGTTCAGTTTTGATGTGTTTACATATATACAGGGTAACGCATTTCTACGGTAAAGCTCAATATAATTATTATTATACAAGAGACGAGAAAAAATTGTATAACTTAATTATAGGGTGTCTTGAGCTGCGTCTTATAAAATTATTTTGACAATCACCGGCTGACCCATAAGTCGTTGGTGATCCCTACAATTTTTTTTCAAACAGCCCTATTTTATTGCATTTTTTATCGAAATGTGTTTGTAAGAAAAAAAATCAAGACGCAGTAAGTGCATTTTGGTAGCAAATCTTCATTAAATGCTTCAAATTTCAATAACTTAATTTGCTATTAACCTAAGGTTTGTTGGCTAGGAAACCAACATTTAAAGTTTATTGTCGGAACATTTTTGTACATTTTCAAACAATAAGTTGTCTTGATAACTCATTGTTTCTACTATATAGGTTATACCGGTAACCAAATTGATGACTGCTTGCATTAAAAAGACATATTTGATATTCAAAGCATTTTTATAAAAATTCACTGCCATAACGCACTTTCCTCAAATAAAATCAACGCGTCCGAGGATTTTCCCACAATGCACGCTGTACAAACAGATTTTGCAAATAAATCTTCCAAGTTTAAACTGTATATTTTATTTTAAACCTCTTGTGTCGCAAACCATTTTAAATTACACCATAAAAAGCGCAACATGCTGCTATATATTAGCAAGTAATTGAAATCATGGATTATGCTATTTTATGAGCAGTAATTACAGTATATTAATTATAAAAGTGTGAACTTGTCAATCGCTTAATGGCTATTTAATGGCACCCAGTAATAGTTTTATCACTCTGCTATTATTTTATGTGAACTAAATAAAGATTTGCAAGTGTATTAAAAGTATATTTCATATTCGCGAGGTATGTCAACGCCATCAAAAATATGTTGTATGTAAATTATTCTTAGTTGCCGCTATATTTTGGTTGAATTTATGGTAAATGTCACATTTCTAAAATCGATATTAATAGATCGGCAATAAAATTAAACGAGGAAGAATGCAATAAAATGTCAGCACATTAGTTTTATGGTGGCATAAATGTATTTGTTTTGTGATTCAATTAATGATTATTATTTGTTGTTAGAGATTTCGTAATGGAAATGGCAAAATTCTGTATGAAATGGTGTCAAAGATCGCAAAATATTTATTAGCAAGGGTCAAATGCATTAGTGTCTCAGGAAGAACTGTGCCCCAGATAATTCCATTTAATAATAATCACATTATTTTTATCGTAACGATTTTATTATGAAAATATTTTCGATGTTTACAAATTAGCACTATAAAATATCGATAAAATTAATTTGAATATGACATGGAAATTTAAATTCCTGAATGTGTTAGTTAAATTGATTTATATTTTTACAAGATATACGTAGTTTTAATAAACACCACTATAAGATTAAATTTTAAAATTATTCGGTAATAGAAACATCGGTGTTGCATTTAGTGCTTCTGAATGCCGAATACTCACTTGATATCTTTAAGCGCTATTTTGGAATAACGGTTAGCTTGTAAATTTAGTGACTTTTAATAGAAAACAGTTTTAGCGAATTTTTCGTAAAACGAAATAATTCACTAATGGGGAGATCTATATATATATATATATATATATATATATATATATATATATATATATATATATATATATATATATATATATATATATATATATATATATATATAGATATATATAGGGGGGCGCATTGAAAACGAAACAGACCGATTTGCGTCCAGATAATTTTTTTTTAGAAACACTGAAACACATCAATTTTAATATTGAGGGGGACAGTTTTGACATTAAGCCTAACTTTGTCACATCAACCCCTTAAGGGTGGTGATAACAATCCTTATATTTTAAATAGAAAACATGGGTCGAGTGTTACATCATTTGAAAGCTCTTTCTTTTTTGAATTCATCACACTAATTTTTTCGAAAGTTTTATCAACTCGTTTAAAAATTATTCAGTTGAAGATGCAAAAACGCATATCACTCATTCTGATAAGAAATGTGCTGATAGTCAATGTTTTGTTGGTTTGTAAACAAAAAATTGACTATTAGAACATTTCTTATCGGAATGAGAGAAATGCGGTATATCATTTCAGTGTATCGGTCGGTTTGATACTTGATAGTACTACCGAAAATTAATTTCACAATGATGTATTCTGTAGAAGAAAGAGTTGAAATAATTACTCTTTTTTTCAAAAAAGATGAGTGTGCCAACCGTAACGCAAATTTGTTTAATGAACGACATCCGAACAGACATGTTAACAGAAAATACATTTTGGAGTTAGTTGCAAAGTTTCGACAAAGTGGTTCAGTAGCCAACAAAAAACAGGTTCCCGCACGTGAATTTCCGGTTAGAAATGAGACTACTGAGATTGAAGTTTTAGGACAAATTGCTGCAGACCCTACTTTGAGCACGAGAAAATTGGCCACTGTTTCAAACATCCAAAGAAGAACTATTCAGCGAATATTGAAGCATTATAAATTTCACCCGTATAAAATTCATCTTGTACAACAACTGAATGAAGATGATTTTGATCGGCGGCTGGAGTTTTGTGAAGTTATGACTGCACGAATAGCTGATAACGGGAACTTTCTGTTCAATATCTGTTTTTCAGACGAGTGTACGTTTTTATTAAACTCTACAGTCAATCGTCATAATTGTCGTTATTAACCAGATAATAATCCAAGAAATTTTCACGAAGTCCACACTCAAACTCCACAGAAATTGAATGTCAGGACTGGCATTTTTGCAGATCGTTTAATCGGACCAATTTTTCTTGATGGAAATTTAAATGGCGAAACGTATTTGGAGTTACTAGAAGATATCGTTTAGCCTCTACTAATTGACATTGTTAAAAATGATGATCGCTATCAAGAAAATCAATTAGTGTTTCAACAAGATGGAGCTCCTACGCATGTTTCACAACGTGTTAGGGAGTTTTTGAACAGATAATTTCCAGAGCAATGGATTGGGCGTAGAGGTGCTATTGAGTGGCCCCCTAGATCACCAGATTTAACTCCGTTAGACTTCTTTCTATGGGGCCATTTAAAGAGTAGAATTTAAGCAACAGAACCGGACTCTCTGGAAGAATTACGACGACGCATTGTTGAAGAATACCGTCTAATAACTTCACAAATGCTCCAGAATGTCAGAGCTCGTTTTGAACAAAAGTTGTACTTTTGTATGGAAGCTGGTGGTCAACAATTTGAACACTTACTCAACTGAATAAACATTTTTGAACGTTTGGTTTTGTTTTTTAGTTCTTTTAACGAAAAATTGACTAATTAGTGCATTTCTTATCACAATGAATGAAATACGTTCTTGCAACTCCAACTGTGAATAATTTTTAAACGAGTTGATAAAACTTTCAAAAAAATTAGTTTGCTGAATTCAGAAAAGAAAGAGCTTTCAAGTGATGTAACACTGGACCCATGTTCCCTATTTAAAATATAAGGGTTGTTATCACCACCCTTATGGGGTTGATGTGACAAAGTTGAGTTTTATGTCAAAACAGGTCCCCCTCAATATTAAAATTGAAGTGTTTCAGCGTTTCTTAAAAAAAATTCTCTGGACGCAAATCGGTCTGTTTCGTTTTCAATGTATATATATATATATATATATATATATATATATATATATATATATATATATATATATATATATATATATATATATATATATATATATATATGTCATATCGATAACTCAAAAAACAATGGGCCGATTTTAATGAAATTTGGTACGTACCTTCCTTTTGTAAGTGGCTTGGATAAGTTCGTTAGCTAGGAAATTGGACCAGTTTTTCGGGGAAAGTTTTGGGTTTTCCTTCAGAAATTTTTCATATCTCCAAAAATAACAGAGCTATGGCAACCAAATTTGGCATATACGTTTCTACTATCCAACTTACCCTACATTCACACAATTCAGATCTCTAAGTTGAAAGCAAAAAAAAGTTATAGGCATTTTAAGGAAAAAATGTTAGCTGCCACTGGTGATCAGAGGAAAGCACAAGAACAAAATATTTTGTGTGATTAACAAAATCAGTTGAATATCACATGCAACGGTTAAGTTTTCTTGACGCAAAAACGTTAAAAAGTAGCAGAAAATATATTTTGAAAATTTGATAATTTTTCTTCTTCAAACATCAAAGTCGCGATTTGCAACGTCAAAATTTGCAATTTTCAGACCACGAATTTGGAACAAATACGGATTATGTAGATCATATGTCGTAAGAAGTGTGTTTTCTTAATGAAAATTCACTAAAACTCAAACTGACTCCAAATATGGGTTCTAGGGGGCCTAATTCGCGCTCATAAAAAAAATCTTTTAAAATGCAACTCGCCGTCTCCTCAAAAACGATTTTTTTTCCTAAGAAAACTCGCTAAAATTATATAAATATATTAAACTATAAACGCTGTAACTGACACTACTGCCAAAGCACCAGAGGAAGGGTGTATTTGAAATTAATTTTTTCACAATATTTTCACAAAATTAAGGACAATGACGGTTGAAGGTAAAACTTAAGGCGTAAACCCGTATTTCTTTCAGGTTATTTGTCTGAAAGTGGCCAATTTTGATGTTTTGAATCGCTACTTTTACGTTTTAAGAAGAAAAACTATAAAATTTTGAAAGTAAGTTTTCTGGCATTTCTGGATATTTTTGCGCCAAGAAAACTTTCCCTTTATATATATATATATATATATATATATATATATATATATATATATATATATATATATATATATATATATATATATATATATATATATATATATATATAAATTTATATACATTTAAACTGTCCCCGGATATGGGTTCTAGGGGGCCTAGTTTTGGCTTATTTGAAAAAATCGTTTCAAAACTCAAAAGTCGAGATTTAATTAGCGAATTTTTTTTACGAAAATTCACTAAAATACATAAAATGAAAACTGAACCGGGTGTTAGAATTTGTTTCCATATGACGGTATACGTAATATACATAAACTTGGATCTTAAAAAATTTACGATGCCATATTTCATGTACTAACCTACGTAACGTGGCTCTTTAGACTATAAGTTTAGTATCGCAATGGACTACATGTTTGCGTTTTTGGTAAAATACGAAGGTGGTATCTCTAGAGCAGAGCAGAGCAGATGTGGACTGGAACAGTTATATATATTTACGGATACATGTAGACCGGATGGTGTGGGAGAAAGAAGTCTCGAGTCTTGTGTGGTTTAGGCAAAATAATAAACAAAATGCACTCTGTGTTTTATTGCATTATGACATTATGTATAGGTACGTACGAGGGCAGATCTGTATGCTTCACTCCTGACGTACATGGTGAAAGGCTAGTAACAATTAGTTTCATTTTTATATCTGAACACAATTGCCCTTAACTGTAACACACTTTTCTCAACTAATATTATATATATATATATATATATATATATATATATATATATATATATATATATATATACATATATACATATATATATATATATATATATATATATATATATATATATATATATATATATATATATTGACCTCAGAAGATTCTTTAATAATTACAAGAAACGGCTGTATTGCAGCAATACCCCAACATACAACAACCAAACTTGGTAGATGGTTTTCTTTTATCAACGTCGTTATTTGACAAAAATTTGAAGTGTATATAAACTCAAACCCTTTAAATGACATGTTTTTTAAACCCTAACCTAATTAAATGTTAAAGAGCATCAGTTTTACAGGAAATTAAATTTTGTACCTTTTTAGTGAATTTTATTAAAAATAATTCACTAATGAGGACATCCCGACTTTTGAATGTTGAAAAAAATTCTTTAAATAAGCGCTAATTAGGCCCCCCTAGAACACATATCCGGGGTTAGTTTCAGTTTTTGTATGTTTATAACTCGTTCGTCTGTAAACACGGTCCGATCCCAGTACAACCTGTACTCTGAGTTGCCTAGAACAGGCTCAGAAGTGTATCTATACTAGGACACCCTACTAAGATTTAAAAGTCCTAGTTTCAGAGCCAGTTCTTTGAGAAATATTCTCGCGACCTCTTTTTATATTCTGTTGCAGCAAACGCCTAAAATCCTCTGGTGACGTCCTGGATAGTCTCTGATGACTGGTCTTATTCAGATGTCGCCCAAGGAAGGGCTTCTGCATCCAAGATTGCAACTTGTCCAGATTAGTCCGATGGTGACTTTGTATTTCACTTTCTTTTAGTTGTAGCGCTGTTTATTACCTGCCTCGCATATGGGTTGGTGTAGTTCAAAAGTAACCGCCTGCTGATGGAAATGTATACGTAGGTTCAATATCTGCTGGTCTAACTGTATACGAATATTCAACACTCCTCTTCCACTTTGGTGTCTAGGAAGGGTTACTCGCTCGACACTAGGGGGGTGATGCTTCTTGGATTTTGTTAGGAGTGCGTGCACATTCCGTTGTAGATTTTCGATGTCCGTCCTGCTCCAGTTTACAATCCCAAATAAATAGCTAAGTGCAGAAAATCAAGATGTATTAGGAGCTTGAGTCCGGTTCTTGCTGTTGAGATGTGCTCGCACCACCTGCTTTACTCGTTTCGTAAACTCATTTGTCAGATGTTCTTTATTACTCAGTGGTTTATTTTCCTCGTTTATTTTCCACTCTTTTACAGCGATAGAGGAAATTTTCTGGCCATTATGCATTTTATATACATTTGGTTGTGTCTGCCCTCTGACTGCATATAAGGTGCGACATTTGTCATGCCCAAATTGCATGCCGACGTTTCTGGAAAACCCTTCCATGATTTTTAGGAATTGTTCCAGGTGGTTCTTTGTGGAGGATGTCAGCTTAAGATAATCCATACACAGCAGATGATTTAGCCTCATTTACTCACTGCCATTATATTTTATACCGAAGCCATATGGTAGAGTTCAGGCGGTTTGACAGTGGATTCAGTGCGAGGCAGAACCACAATGGGCTTAGCGAGTTGCCTTGAAAAATACCTCCTTTAAGTGGTATCGTGCTGGTTACGATGTTATCATCCGTTTATACCCGTAACTGAATTTTTGTTCTCCAAGTAGACATTGTGTTCAAGGAACCTCAAGATAAAAGTATCGATCTTATAGACCTTCAGCATACTTATAAGCTATTCGTGTGGAACTGAATAAAATGCCTGTTTGTTATTTTTATTATTTGATATAAGCGTTCCACTTTCTCAGTATTAGTACTGTAAACCTTTTGACCGACCCAGCGCGCAAAGTTGGGGCTCGGCTCGGTGGATGGGGATGAAATTCATCATATCCTATTATGCCGATATTATCAGTAGAGTCTGACTTCCGGTGTTCCAACACAGTAGACGTGTTTGAGGTCGTTACTTAACTGAGGAATTTTCGGACTATGTGGCATGTTTGCAGCAGAACCGCCCTATGCCCCACGTTGAGGATATTATTTGGTAGTCCGAGTTTCTTTAGATTTCCCATGAAATTTTTGATGACTATTCCTTCAGCCGACATTGCGAAGGGACATATAGCCACCTTCTGGAGTTTACATACGTTTTTTATTTCATATGCCAAGTTTTCATACTTGGTGATCTTTTCAATTTCAGTTTTCTGAATGTTATGGGACAGCGGTACAGCAATATATATGATCACAGCAAACCTCATCTGTTTGTTTATCAGGACAATGTCTGGCCTATTGAAGTCCACAGTGCGGTCCGTTATCATGGGTCGGTCTCAGTACAGGAGAAAGTCCGCCGACTCCAGCACCGCCTCCGGATAATACTTGTAGTAGGATGGTGTTGTTGACGGGTTCAGGAGGCTGTATTTCAAAGCAATTTGTTGGTGGGTGATCTTGGCGAGCTGGTTATGCCTGCCTAAGTAAAACTGAGTCTGACAGGGCAGGACATGCTGCCATGACGTGTTCAATGGTCTCTCCAACAGCTGTGCATTTTCGACATTTATCCACCACTTCTAATTTTAGGCAATGCTTCTCGTAGTTCTTAGTTTTTATAACCCTATCCTGATGACCAACACAAAACCCCCCGTCTCCGGGTAGAGTTGCCCCCCAACCAACCACATAAGCGAAGAGGTTTTATCAACATTATTTGCCTGCAGGTATTTGGCGTACCTTCCATGCATAGCCTGGTCACTCCACTGGACTATACTGTCCTGGTCAACTGAGACGTCCAACTCATAGTTGCGCTGACGCAGCCTAAGTGGAGTATAATCTTTATCCTCGCACACCACCAACTTCATCAGTTCATCATGCGATGCAAGAAAACGTTGTCGCATGTTCCTTTCCTGCTTAAAGCAGAGGTTCTTTATATGGATTAATCCTCTGCCGCCTTCTTTCTGAGGTGTGTAAAGTTTTCTAACATATGAGTTAGTGTGAAGGCACAGGAATTTCGTAAGAAGCCTTCTCGTGAGTCTGTCCACTTCATCCAAGTCGGTGTTAGACCATTTGACAACTCCGAAAGAGTATGTCAATACTGGTACCGCCCAAGAGTTGATATCAGCACAGAGGTTACCTCCGTAAAGCTTAGTATTTATGAGCTTCGTGACTTGCTTCCTATATTTCTCCTGGAACTCTCGCTTTAGCCGGCTATGACCACCCGCTGGTTTTGAGGACTCCCTAGGTAGCGGTATGTATCTTAAGGCGGTAGTTGCTCAATATCGCAGAAGAGCTGTTGGTGACCTTCGACTGCCCGTCTCCTGACGTTGATTATAGCACATTTGTCGAGTCCATACGACATTTTTATATCATTGCTAAAGATTTTAGCAGTATTAATCAGTGAGTGGAGCTTATCTTGTTCCTCAGAGTATAATTTAAGATCATCCATGTATAGTAAGTGGGATATTCTTCTTCGGTTTTTCATATTTAGTTTATACCCGGCTCCAGTTTTGTTTAGGACAGTCGACATGGGGTTCAGTGCCAAGCATAACCACACCGGCGACAGAGAGTCCCCCTGAAAGATGCCCCTCCCGGTCTGCACTTTTCCACAATTTTTATTGGTCATCCATATGTTTGTCCTCCAAGTACGCATGAGATGTTGAAAGACGTTTCTGATCTTTGGGTAGATCTTTTAGATTTCAAGTACCTTGTTTAACCAATCGTGGGGTACAGAATAAAATGCTTTGCTGTAGTCAATGTAGCATACATGTAGATCTCGTTTTCTTCTCTCGGCTTGTTTTAGTACTAGAGCGTCTATTGTTAGCTGGTGCTTGCAGCCTAAAGATTCTCTAAGACATTCCTTCTGTTCTCCTCGAAGATGTTGTTTGTCAGACAGTGTTCATCTGTCTTTTTATTAATCAGGGAAGTGAAGATTTTGTAATGGACTGACAGGCAGGTTATTGGCCTGTAGTTTTTGGGTTCCTTTTCATCTCCTTTTTTGAAGAGCATAAAAGTGTTTCCTTCAGTGAGAAATTCAGGGACTTCATCTGGGTTGCTCAGTGCTCGGGTGAAGCAACGTAAAAGACTCTCGTGCGCGCCAGTCAAATACTTAAGCCAGAAGCTGTGCAGCCTGTAAGGCCCCGGGGCGGTCCAGTTCCGAGTTTTCCTGACGGCGGAAGTCACCTCAGCTGGTGTAAACTTTCTCACCGACATCTGGGGCAAGTTCACATGCACGTCTTCCACGTCCTTGATCCATGATGCAGACCGATTAAAACCGCCTGCTTTCGTTCATGTAGTGCTCCAATATGTGTTGAAGTTGGAGCAACCGACGCTAGATGGAGCTTGTAGGTTCCCATCGGCCTCAATCTTTCTCAGGAACTGCTTCTGATTGTTTTGTAAGCTCATTGTATCTTCTAAGCATAGCGGCTTTCGCTTTTTATCTAAGTTGATCTTTTATATCCAAGAGTTGGTCAGTGTGGGAAGTATCTATCTTGGCTTTTCTTGCAATGATCATAATCTTTCGATGCACTTTCTTTGATTGACTGCCATCCAAAAACTCTGATATGATGTCGATTTTGCCTCTGAGCTCAGTGATGTCCTTTTCTAAGCGTTTTTGCCATTCAGGCTTTCTGTTGTCTTGGACTTTGGATAAAAGGTTTTTTGGCCGTTCAACTCAACAACTATAACTACTGAGCGATATAAAGCCAGATGCACATCGCGCAGGTCGTGGTGTGGGTTCAGGTACTCGGCAAGGGCATCATTGACTTTTGAGATAATTGTCTTGGCTCTAGTTATATTTCGTAACACCGGTATCACTGGCCTATCAAGTGGGTCAACTCCCCCAAAGTACACTATTGAACTGAGTAGCTTTTCCTTAACTTCATCGATGTTCTGGGGGTACTGGTGGGCTCTCGACGGCAAGATCGGCCGTGTCGGTACAAAATTGTTCAGTTTCCGCTCCGTCTTCAGGCTGTCCAAAGAGGTCTCGCTGGTGAAGTAAGTTGCCTACTTCTCGTTTGATTTCCTCACGTTCAGTCGTGGTCTGGTATCCTTTCCTCACAATCAAATTTTTTCTGTCAACTATGTTCTGCTCCGTTAAGTTTAACACCGGATATCTTTTCGTGAATTCAGTGTGGAGAGAGTGTCTCCATCCAGGGAGTGGGTCTTCGTTGCACTGATTAACGTAGTAGAACGTGCGAAGTACTTCTATGTTCATTTCACATGTCCATCCTATTCGTTTAGAGCGTTCTCTCCTGCAGGCAGCCCTCCTAACTGGGGGCGAGCCAGCAAGCAAAGTGGTGTTCGGTTCTTCGACACCTGCTGTTGGTTCCACTCCACGGTTGTCATTTTGGGTTGTACCTTGTTGGTTGACAGGGGCTCGCCTTCTCAGCCTCCTGCCGCTGGTGTCCCGCATACTGTCATGCCCAGCACCAGCTCCAGGCATGCCCTGGCGCTCCCCAGGCAGCGGCCTTTTTCGGAGGCTTTCATTGTTCTCCATCTTCATGGGATGTCCCTCTTTGTTCTTTTTTTTTGGGTGAGAGGCTAGAATAAGGGAAGGAAAAAAAGAAACCTCTGGTTGGGATGCGTATTTAGGATGTTGATGGATAAGGAAAGGTAATAGGGATGGGAAGTGCCTGTAACCCTGGCCAGGAGCCCTTACAGGGTGCCAGCGTCTGGGTCAGACGGACCCTGGTTTTTTCACGTGGTTGTTACTCCCCCTCCTCCTCCTTTCTCATCCCGGCTTGGGACTGGCCATGGCGGACTTTTATTATTATTATATTATATGTTATTATTATTATTATTATTATTATTATTATTATTATTATTATTATTATTATTATTATTGTTACTTACCATGCTTTTTATATAAGTTTGTATCAATTCTTGCCTTTTCCTCATCGATATCCTAGAGGTTTCAACAGACCTACATTTCCCTTAGAGTTCCATAACACTTCGCACTCAAATAACTTTATCCAACTACAGATTTGCATCGATTATAATTAGATTTCCTGACAAAATTGGACACTTTTTTGCTGACTTTATCGTTAACACAATAACAATTGTCCAGAACTATATTTATATATTATACTTTACACTGACACTGCACAGACTGATGACGAAAACACACTTTACCTAGTATCTTTGTTATTAATAATCCTAACAAGTTGAGACTTGTACATTAGAGAAACAAAATTTTGTGACGGAATCAATGGCAAATATTTCGTCCTTCACAGAGTATGAGATCCAACAAAAAACAACGGCTTCAGAATTAGGTACTGCTGGCAGGACAGTACGTATTGCCGGTAGGACGCTTAACCTTGTTTCTTATAGAATTTTGTGAGATGTACGACAGGGTTGCCATCTCGGTGCGGAACTAGGTAGTGTGTTACCACGGCAGATCAGTAGCCGATTGTCAGCCCTGGTCCATTTCTTTCCTAATATAGGCACAATGTATGTAAGGCTAGATGTGCTGTGATACTGTCATCTTTGCACAAGGTTTATTATGTACGTATATAGAAGCTCGTGTTGACATTAATTCAAATAGCGCTAAAATGTTTCAGCAGTAGTTCTTAAAATAGGGGTTTGCGCTTTTGTCCACTTCATCGCAGCACATTAAATATTCTGAAAGAAGTACAAAAGTTTTGTTATTTTTTTACTGGTTATCACTTCCATTCATGTGAAATGCATTAAAATCTCGTAAGTGCGTTCTGTCACTTAAACATTTGAATATATTCCATTTAATACAGAACAAAATCTTAACCATCATATGAGGCAAGACATACCTAATCCTGTTTTATCAATTCAGGTTCATAAAAGCATGAAAATATTTTATTATGTCTAGATGAATTAGCATGAAGACATTCACGTCTTCTCCTCAGAGATTTTATCCACTAGTTGTTGAGGATTGTGTTGCTTTTTTATCGTGATGGCTTTGTGTGTCCGGTATTATGTTGTCGGTACAAAAAGAGCATGGAGGGTAAATATAATATGAAAATAATCCAACTCCAGACTCGCACTGATGCTGTTATACAAAACAGTAAGCCAGACGGAATGTGAACTTCGCGTCACAACAGTAATCCCCATCATAAAATATTCTGCATAAGTAAATGATAAATTTATTCGACTTAAATGCTTCTATGGAAGCCGATTATGTGCCTAAAAAATATAAAATTTGTTATTTTATATGGTAACTTGTCTCCTTAGTGCCTGTTCGGTATTCATAAAGTTTAGCTAAAGCATTTAAGAAAAAACGTTTAATTTTGGCGCCATTTTAAATGCGACATTATGTGAATCTGCTGAAACTGGAAAAATATGTTAATACTCAACAAATGGTAAATATACAATGAAATACAAAACGGTTTGTTCATTTTTATAAGCTGATAACACATTTATTATTTAACATACAAAAAAAAACCCATAGAAAACATATTAGAGAATAAACTTGGGAGTCTTACTTCTTAAGTATTGTTCTTCCTAAACGTTAAAATGTTTGGGGTTGACATCTTTGGGTGAGTTGAATAAAAAGGCTTTTTCTTTCCAAACAAATGTTTAATCCTTGTCCAACAAGGGTCTGGAAAGAAACAGCCTTTTTATTCAACTCACCCAAAGATCTTAAATATTGTGTGGGCTAAATGCCGTTCTCCCTTATCCATGCAATCTTCTAAACGATTGGCTAATTCTGTCATAACTTGTTCAATCATATTCTGGGGAATAGCGTCAATTTCTTCTTGGATGTTTCTTTTAAGGTCCTCTAGATTTCTATGCTTGCTCCTAAACTTTGCTTTTGGTGAATTTTCATCAAGAAAATTCACTAATAGAGAGGTACCGATGGTGAGACTTTCGGAAAATTTCTTCAAATGAGCACGAATCGGGGATTCTGGAACCCATTTCCATGGTCAGTTAAAATGTTTATATATATATATATATATATATATATATATATATATATATATATATATATATATATATATATATATATATATATATATATATATATGTATGTATCCAACCGATAACTCAAAAAATACTTCACTGATTTGGACCAAATTTGGGAATTACCCTTATTTTGTTAATGGCTTGGATAAGTTCATTCATCAAATCTTAGCGGCCAATTTTTCTTAGTAAAAAATTTAAAAATATTTTTAAAAACGCAGTATCTCTCAAATTGTCTAAGTGATTGAAACGAATATTTACAACTTAAAAGAACATAGACAGACGTGTTTGTGTACCAATTTTATGATCGTTTGATCAAAGGAAAATAAGGTTATTCGAAATTCATAATAAAATAATCCTCGACATCCCTCCAGATTCTCTAATGCAATATCTACAATGTTGGACAAAGACAGATGACGTTATATGTATTGCTATGCTATTTAAATAATTCGCAGATAGAAATCTAAACAATGGAGGTTGTCGCAGGTTGTCAGCCTGGACAACGTTGTGAGAGACACGACAGCGACGCCATCTCGGTGCAGAACTAGGTAGTCTGTTGTTACAGCTCTAGTTTACACAAAATATAATAGAGCTGTACAATCAACTAAGAATTGTGTAATGTCAGCCTTGGACCATTTATTTCCTAATACCAGTTTCAACGCCGTTAATTTTAGCATGCGAATGTATACTATAAAAAAGTATGGACGCAGCAGGTGCGTTATGTAAGTGAATTTTCATAAAAATGCTTTTAATAGCAAATGCGAGCAGGCATTAATCTGATTACCGGTATAGCCTATGTAGTAGAAACAATGTACTATATTTTATCAAAATTACTTATTGTTTGAAAACGTACAAAAATTTTCTGGAAATAAACTTAAATGTTTGTTTCCTATCCAACAAACCTTACGTTAATAGCAACTTGAGTTATTTAAATTAGAAGGATTTAATGAAAATTCGCTACCAAAACGCACTTACTGCGTCAACATTTTTTTTACAAACATGCATCATATTTCGATAAAAAATGCAAAAATGCATTAACGGATTTGTTCTACGAAAATTAACTAAAAATTATAGACCGTTAAACCATAAACTTAGCCAAACCTACAGCGAAAGCTCAACTTAACTAAACCGACAGCCAAAGCATCAGAGAAAGGGTCTATTTGAAATGGATTTTCTGTAAATATTTTAGTAAAATGAAGGGCAATGACGGTTGAAGCTGAAACTTAAGGGTTCGCAAGCACTTTTCTTGCAAGATTTTCTTTTCACAATCCGTATTTGTTTCACTTTCTTTGCCTAAACATTGCCAATTTTGACGTTTCAGATCGCGACTTTGACGTTTTGAGAAAAATTCCTTTTTTTTTCTTTAAACTTAGAGACCTAGGTTTGGTGCATGGTTCACTCTTAATAACGGAATTTTTTTATAAAGAAAACACAAAATTTTCCGGGAAAACCTGCTCCGATTTTCCTGGATAACGAACTTATCCAAGCCACTTGCAACAGGATGGTACTCATCAAATTTGATCAAGATCGGCCTATTATTTTTTGAGTTATCGGTGTGATACATATATATATATATATATATATATATATATATATATATATATATATATATATATATATATATATATATATATATATATATATATATATATATATATATAAACATATAAAAATTCAAACTGACCCCGGATATGTGTTCTAGGGGCCTAATTAGCGATCGTTTGAAGAAATGTTTTTAAAATTCAAAAATCGGGATCTTCTCATTGGTGAATTTTAATTTTCTAAAGAAAATTCACTAATAAAAAATTTCGGGACGCAGCAAGTGTATAGTAGTGAATTTTCATAAGAATTGTACACTATTAGTGAG
Organism: Tillus elongatus; assembly: GCA_964006375.1. Lineage (NCBI taxonomy): Eukaryota > Metazoa > Arthropoda > Insecta > Coleoptera > Cleridae > Tillus > Tillus elongatus. Next base: position 48,075,681 of record OZ023266.1, read on the forward strand.
ATTTATTATTAAAACTAATTCTTTAAATTTAAATCGACCTTGGAGATAGGTTTTAGAGTCCCAGTTAGTGATTATGTGAAAAAAACTTATATTTTATATGGAGCTATAAAATTAAAATTTGGTCTTAGATATAATATGTAAATACTGCAAGTGCCTTTAAAAAATGTGTTACAAATTTAATTAAATTTACAAAAGTTTTCAGAAAAAAATAATTATTTACAAAGGGAATGTACCTGTCAAATTATAAACATGGCAGGTATTTTTCTTATTTATTGCTTGGATGGTTTTATTTTAGGCAACCCATTTAGTTTTTGCAAACAATAAACAACAAAAGTCTGGACGCAGCAAATGCGTTATGGTAATGAATTTTCATAAAAATGTTTTTAATAGCCAATATGGGTGTTTTTTTTAAACAGGCATCAAATTTGGTTACCAGTAGTGCCAATATTGTAGAAACAAGGTGCCATGTGTATTCAAAATAACTTTGAAAATATATAAAAATTTCCGAAAGTAAACTTAAAGTGTTCCCTAAAAACCTGGTCTCTTGGTCAAACTTATAGGTTAATAGCAAATTGAGTTATTCAAATTTAAAGCATTTAAAGGAGAATCTCTACCATAACGCACTTGCTGCGTCCTGAATTTTTTTTCTTACAAACATGCATTATATTTCGATAGAAAATGGAAAAATGCAATAACATAAGGCGTGTCCGATTAAAAAAAAAAAGAATTTTTATCACCAACGACTTATGGGCCATCTTGTGATTCTAGAAATATTTTTTAAGATGTAGCTCAACACACCCTATAATTAACGTATACAATTTTTTTCGTATGTTGTATAATATCGGATATATTGAGCTTTATTGATTTTTTACGAAAATATAGCTAAGACTACTGCCAAAACATCAGAGAAAAGGTCTATTTGAAATGATTTTTCTGGAAACATTTTAGTAAAATGAAGGACAATGACAGTTGAAGCTAAGACTTCAGGCTGTGTAAAACATTCTTCTTGAGATATTTTCTTTCCATAGCTCGTGTTAGTTTCAGGTTGTTTGCCTAAATGTTGCCAATTTTGACGTTTTAAATCGCGACTTTGACGTTTTGAGGAAAACCTTAATTTATTTTTCTTTAAATGCACATAACTTTTCTGTCTTTCAACTTACACAGATAGATTTTGGTATTACCTATAATGATACAAACCTGCGAACCAAATTTGGCCGCCCTTACTCTGTTATTTCCAGAGACATACATTTTTTTCGAAAGAAAACACAAAATATTCCGGGAAAACCTGCGCCGATTTTCCTGGCTAACGAACTTATCCAGGCCACTTGCAAAAGGAAGGTACTCACAAATTTAATCGAAATCGGCCTATTATTTTTCGAGTTATCGGTGTGATATATATATATATATATATATATATATATATATATATATATATATATATATATATATATATATATATATATATCTTCAATCTTGAACCATAGTAACACCTATGTAAACGCACGTGGGTACTATATTAAAGAAAAATAACATAATGAGCTTCGCGGATAACAACACATTTGTTCTAAAAAACCTTTTTTGTTGTTTATTGTTTGCAAAAAGTGGATGGGTTGACTAAAACAAAACATCCAAGCAATTTGTTTGGAAAAATACCTTTGATATTTATAATTTGACAGGTACATTCTCTTTGTAAATGATTATTTTTTTCTGAAAAAAAATTGTAACTTCAATTAAATTTGCAACACAAGTTTTTAAAGACACTTCCAGTACTTACATATTATATACCTAAGACCAATTTTTAATCTTTTAGCTTCATATAAAATATAAATCTTTTCAAATAATCGCTAACTGGGACTCTAAAACCGATCTCCAAGGTCCATTAAAATTTAAAGAATTAGTTTTAATAGTATATCTTACTAATTGTGTACATTTCTTCTGAAAATTCACTACTATAACGCACTTACTGCGTCCCGAAGTTTTTTAAATTTTGTTTAAACATTCAATTTTAGCGTTATTTCATCAGATTATGTAATTCCAATACATTTTTTAGTGATTTTTTATAGAAAAATTAACGAATGAGGAGATGAAGCCTTTTTTGACTTAATTTAATTGTAATAGCAGATCAGATTATTAATTACTGTTGCCGTAACTTGGTGGAACCTCTTTATATTTAATACACACGTGTGTCTTAACAGGTGGTTGTTTTCTTCTTTGCAACCAGTTGCGCTTTTCACGGCATCGTTAGAGACACAAAAATGTTGCTGTGAAGTCACAGAAAAAGTAGTTTGTATTTGGATAAGATTGTATATTTTTTTTATTATTTTATTTACCAATTTCCATTTACAAATTGTGATTTTAATAGCAAACTTTCCTAGAAAAAGCTTTTCGTTTATTTTCTTGAAAGACAAAATTGTTTCTAATTCTCTTGAAAGAAAAATGTATTTCAAATTTTTGTGTGTAAAAATATTTAGCGAAGTTTCCATATAAGTAACATTCTTTTAGCGAAGTTTGTGAAAAGTACTGGAATTGTTATAAAATAATTTCTTTATGAAACGTTTGTGCAAAATATGTTTACGAATTTGAACGTGGAACTTTTTCAGCAAATTTACAATGTTTTTTGTTAACATTTTTTGAGCTTATTTTCGTGATTTTTTTAAGGGATCGTGGAAAATATTTTTTGCGTAGAACAGATTCGCTTATGACGAGATCACGACTTTAATACTGTCGAAAAATTTATGAATTACGACGCCTAGAATCTTTTCCGGAGGTCAGTTTCAATTTGTATGAATGCAGCTATCGTAAAAAATTGCGTGGGTCATTTCTATAAAAATTCGCTACCATAACGCACTCGCTGCTTTCAGACTTTTATAAACTAAGTATAGACGTAGAGACTATTTTTCTGAAGGGGTTTCACCCAGTAAGCGCAACAACAATTATAGAATTGAAGAGACTTTTCTATGTTTAGCTGGTACCTCAAAAATACGATACCCGTTTGTTTTTCTGGAAGTTAGAAAATACTTTTCTATAAAACTTCTGTATTAACCGTTTTTGGCTAACTAAAAGAAAAAACAAACTATGGGCGGTAAATGTTAACATGAATCACCCGGCACAGTTGCAGGTTACCAGTTTTCTCGAACTGCTTGCTACCTCTTAAGATTTCTTAAATCACTGTTAAATCCCTAGCAGTGCTAGCAGGGCACGTATTAAAGTTCTGAAATAAAAGGCAAAGGAAATAAAGTAAGTTGACAGCTTCATAATATATTGACGAATTCAAATTACTCATGCTTTCTACGGGGAATCTAACTTCTTGTAAGTCAATTTTAGCAATAAAGACGTATAACGATTATAAGTCTAAACGGAAATGACAGCAGGCAGGTACAATCCATTAAAGGTAATAATTCTTGTCACACTCAATTTGAGTGGCACTAGGTATACATTAAATAGATGTGCGCTCGTTTAATTTAATGGTGATAAATTATGAATATTTTTAAGAATGAAAAAAACTCATTTAATCGTCGTCGTTAAGCTTTAACTAAAAAAATATATAAAAAAACGATACTCAGAAATTTGTTAAATCAAGCCACCCACTTAACACGCCTTAGTATATTTGAGCAACAATCCACAGTAAACGCAATTAATTTTCTACACTAACGACTTTCGCGGTGTTGCTAGGACCGCTGAATGGTGTCCGGGCTGTTCTGCCGCTGCCGAAATCACTTGGTGCTTTGCTAGATGTTTTGTCAATCATAGCTCCTGGTTTCTTTGGTAGCTAGAATGACATCATTTTAGCCCAGCTACTGAAGAAGCCAACAGCTATGGCTGTTGAAAGGTTTAGCCACACATCAAGTGAGTTCGAACTGATACAAACTATAGACCATATAAAATTTTATTCGTAGAAGTTTTAACAGAGGCTCATAAAAGAAAAAGGCTGGATTTGTGCCGCCAGATGATTCAAAAGTTGTATGAAAGTCCAGCTTATTTTAGTAAAACATTATGGACTGATGAAAAATCCTTTTCTACGCCAGGAGTTTTTAATAGGAAAAATCCAAAGTCGTGGGAAAATAAGCACAGCAGAAATAGATTAATAAAACAAACCAAAAACCAAAAAAACAAAAACTTTTAGCGTTTGGTGTGGAATTTTCAGAAACAAAATTGTTGGGCCTATATTTTATGAATATACTTTACCTGGAGTTACCTGTTTGGAAATAATTATCACAGAAGCAGAAATTATTCTTTTACAGAATTTTCCGGAAGCCGAACTTTATGATTTGGATGAAGGATGGGGCTACTCCGCATATTGCCCGTTCGACATCTTTTGAATAATGTATTTCCAATATGTATAGGAAACAATGTAACTATTAAATGGCCACCGAACAATCCAGATTTAACCCCCATGGATCTTTTTTTGGGGGAATTCTAAAAATCAATGTCATTTATAATAACAATCGTATTCAAGCCAAGACAGGATTCGACTTGAAATAAACAATCTGAATGCCAATAATGAAGCCATTTCCGGTACAATTATAAACATAAGACGTTATCAGTCACGCATTAACAGTAATGGTGGACACATCGCATATGAGTTATCATGCATTTAAATTTCCAAAATAAATTTTTGTTATCCATTTTGTATAAATATTTAGACTTTTTCTTCCTCATTGTGAACCATTTTGATTATTTCATTAAATAAATGTCACTTATCAAACATATAAGCTGTCATTTTCAAAGCTTACTTTAATAATCTTAACTTTTCGATATTTACAGTACCTAACTAATTAAACTTATACATTCGACGTTTAATAACTCAAAACAGTATATTTTTGAAATCAGGGAAAAAGATCATCCCAAAAATGTAATAATATGGAGGATACCTGATTAAAAAAATTAATATATTTTGTATCCCCTGAAATCTGTACGCCACTGTACTTTGTATGCCATTTTAACAAAACTCAGTTATCACCACACAACTTTTTTAAAACTTTGTTTTTCTATAGACAATAATAACGATGGTACGGAATGGGCAATTTATAATGAAGAACCCTGTACAATGTTTATTGCTTTCCCATCTGTTGTGGTAAATTTATAGAGATTTTGGGCTTGAAACAATGTTAGCAACTTTTTATAGAACAAAGAAAAAGTGAAGTGAAGTGAGAGGAAAAAGTGAAGAAGTTTTTCATCTTTGACCTTTGAAATCTCAAAAGGACTCACCATAAATAAGAACTTTTCGAAATGAATTGATTAGCCATAATTTTATTTACAACTTCTCTGTAATAAAGTTTTTAATTAATAAAAAGTCTGGACGCAGCAAGTGCGTTATGGTAGCGAATTTAAAAAAAATATTTTTAATAGCAAATGTCTTTCTTTAATGAAAGCAGGCATCAAACTTGGTTGCCTATATAGTAGAAACAATGTACCATACTTCATCGAAATAACTTTATAGTTTGAAAATATATAAACATTTTTCAAAAGTCTGTATGCAGCAAGTGTGTTATGGAAGTGAATTTCCATTAAAATGTTTTTAATAGCAAATGCGAGCAGGCATTAATCTGATTACCGGTATAGCCTATAGTAGGTAATGTACTATATTTTATCAAAATAATTTATGGTTTGAAAATATACAAAAATTGTCCGAAAATAAACTTAAATGTTGGTTTCCTAATCAACAAAGCTTATGTTAATAGCAAATTGAGTTATTGAAATTTGAAGAAGTTAATGAAAATTCGGTAAATTTGCAGATTACCTCCCGAACGCTTTTCAAAAAATTGTTTTCAGAAACAAGAAGTAAAATGCCTACGACGAAGCAGACCCCACCCCGGTTCGACAGACAGGGGTGGTGGTAAGGTGGGGGGTCTGGTCTGTTTCGTCGTGGGGATTTTCCTTCTTCCTCGCGTGCATACAACCACCCTCGCTGCATAAACCACAAGAAAAATTTCTTGTTCCTACCCGCCAAGGAAGTTATGGCACCTGGGTAGATAGGGGTGCTGTGCGGGGTAGGCAGGGTTTAAGGGCGATATGGCTTCAAGATGTGAAAAATACAGCTTTCAAGCCCGTTTTATTCGAATTTTGTGCTCATATTTCCTTTTTACTACCTACCCCGCCCAGCACCCCTACTCACTCCTGGTCCCGTAACTTCCTTGGGGAGTGTAAACAAGAAATTTTTCCTGTGGTTTGTGGATCTAGGGGGGGCCCTAGGCAGGTTTCTGAAAATAGTTTTTTGAAAAGCGTTCGGGAGCTAAACTGCAAATTTACAGAAAATTCGCTAGCAAAACGCACTTACTGCATCCAGATTTTTTTCTTACAAACCCATCATATTTCGATAAAACATGCAGAAATGCATTAACGAATTTGTTCTACGAAAATTATCAAAAAAAATTATACACCCCTACTTACTCTTGGTCCCGTAACTTCCTTGGGGGGTGTGAACAAGAATTTTTTTTGGGGTTTGTGGATCGAGGGGGTGCCCTAGGAAGATTTCTGAAAACAGTTTTTTGAAAAGCGTTCGGGAGCTAAACTGCAAATTTCACGAAAATTCTCTGCCAAAACGCACTACTGCGTCCAGATTTTTTTCGTACAAACGCATATTTAGATAAAAAATGCAAAAATGCATTAACAAACTTTTTCTACGAAAATTAGCTAAAAATTATAGACCGTTAAACCATGAACTTCACTAAACCTACAGCGAAAGCATCAACTTAACTAAACCGACAGCCAAAGCATCAGAGAAAGGGTCTATTTGAAATGAATTTTCTGTAAATATTTTAGTAAAATGAAGGGCAATGACGGTTGAATCTGAAATTTAAGGGTTTGCAGAACACTCTCCTTGCAACATTTTCTTTACAAAATCCGTATTTGTTTCACGTTCTTTGCCTAAACATTGCCAATTTTGACATTTAAAATTGCTAGTTTGACGTTTTGAGGAAAACTCCAAAACTTGTTTCTTTAACTGCCCATAACTTCTTTGTCTTTAAAGCTAGAGATCTAAGTTTTGGTGCAGAGTTAAATCTTTATAATACAAACATAAAATTTGGTTGCCCTTGCTTTGTTATTTCCGGAGATATGATTTTTTTTTAGAAAGAAAACACAAAATTGTCCGGGAAAACCTGGTCCGATTTTCCTGGCTAACGAACTTATCCAAGCCACTTGCAACAGTGCTATCGGGGCGGCAAGGCCGCGGACGAGCCCTAAGGGAACAAAAAAAGCCAGGAAGGTACTCACTAATATATATATATATATATATATATATATATATATATATATATATATATATATATATATATATATATATATATATATATATATATATATATATATATATACAGATCTCCTCATTAGCGAATTAAAAAAAAATCGCTAAAAACGAGAAAGTTGTTTCTCAGAACAGAATCTGGAGTTACTCTTCTTTTCCACTCAGCGATTGAATTTGATTGAACATACGAGTTTTTGATTCCCCGAAAGCCAAGCATTTCTATTCTTCCTTAAAAAATAAATTAAATTGATCAAATAGCACAGTAAAGATGACACCTTGAAATACTGATGGTTCTTTGGTCACAGTCAATTTAACCGGCACCAGCGATTCTTGATTACTTCTCTAAACATCCTAATGTGTGGTTATGATTAATCCAATTCGTACCTGTAACGAATTAAGTGCCCATTTAAGCAGTGGCATTCACAAAGCTGTATTATAATAAAAGGAACGCACGGAGAGCCGGCTCGGGATTTTTGTAAGGTCCAGTCGGCCACCAACATTGATTAAGTATCAGATTATCACAGACACACTGTCAATCAGATAGAGGGTCGGATGGTTGGTGTACAAAGAACACCAAATCGTGGAATGTGATTAAGGAATGCTGTGGACGAGGTGACAAATGCACGGGGAGTATAAAGAATCCTCTTCTGAGGTATCGTGCACAAAGGTTGGGACAGTCCGGCGCCAGCGGTTCATTCAGTTTTTCATCTCAATACATCCTGCCTTTTGTTGGGACAACTGCTTTAGTATTTCTTACGAAAAATAGTAAAATTCACATTCGAGTACAATGTTTAGATTACAACGCTTCACTATTCACGGTATTCACACCGTTGTTGTTCGCTTACAATGTAACAGGCGGTGGAATTTCAGACGAGGGTAAATTCATCCTACTTTCATTTCAGTACATTATCTGCCAGGCTCAAGAAATGCGGTTGGAGCTAATTCATGCAGCACAAAATCGTTGACTTTCTTAACATTTTCTTTTAGTGAATTTTCTTTTAAAAAATTCACTAATGAGGAGATCGCGACTTTTGAATTTTGGAAAAATTTCTTCAAATGAGTGGTATTTGGGATCCTGGAACCCAAATCCGAGGTCGGTTTCAGACGTTATATATATATATATATATATATATATATATATATATATATATATATATATATATATATATATATATATATATATATATATATATTTATGTGTCACTCAAAAATAATGCGCCGATAAAATTTGGTGAGTACCTTCCTTTCGCATGTGGCTTGGATAATTGGATAAGTTTGTTAGCCAGGAAAATTGGACTAGTTTTTCCTGGAAAATTTTGCGTTTTCTTTCGTAAAATTTTTGTCTCCGGAAATAACAAAGTTATTTGGGGCGAGGGTTTACATCATAAAAAGAAAACCACGCACCAAAATTTGAATTTCTACGTTTAAATAAAAAAATTGTTATAACCTTTTAAGTTTCAATTATTAAAACGTCAACTCTAGATAGAGAACCTACATGAACGGCTATGCAGCATAAATGTCATAAAAGCCTTAAGTTTCAGCTACAATCTTCATTGTTCTTTATTTTTTTTAATTATTTGCAGAAAATTAATTTAAAATAGACCCTTTGTGTGAGGCTTTGGTAGCAGTTTCAGTAATTTATTTAATTTTAAAGAATCAGATTACGCTTATTATTTAGCGTTTTTTTTTCAATTGGACAAAGTGGAAGTTTTTTATGGAGAAACGGTGTTGGTAAGTAGTTTCTCCTTTCTATGGACTTCTGTAAGGTGAGTTTTTTACAGTTTGAATTTCTAGCTCCGTTGCAGCATGTTTGCCTTGCACAGAACCTCAAATTTACTTTAGGTCTCTTAACTGTATTGTGGAGGTGAGATCACAGCATTTGTCCGATGGTTAATGCATAAAGGGGTTCCTCTAAGCATGTTTCTGAAATTTTCTTTCAAAAAACGAACAATACGCTAATGTAATAATTTACCTATAAATGTTATTAATATTAAAAAAAAATTGGAAACAACGCTCGTGCCTCGAATAAAGTTCTCTTCGTCATTTTAACTTTGAATGAAATTTCCTTCTCCCGTATCGCATCCGTTCAACAGATTGGTCACAGAAAATATAGGAATTTATTTAAAAATGTCATTTATAATTGAAGGAAAATAAAACTTATTCTAGGTATACAACAAAAAAATACACACACAATAGAATAATTTCTAGATTCTAAAACCTACTGTGACGCTATAATGAAACAACGTTAAATAAGAGGAAAACCATTTCAGGTTAAGGGATCGAAACATGTTTAAACAGTAAAATAAGCTTTCGTACTCCAAAAAAAAAAAATACATACAAGATTCTTATAAGGCGTAATACAATAGTCCATAATAGTCCACGGCAACAGTACATGTCATATTCAAGTGACAAATTATTTTGATAAATATCAGATCAACTTTCAAAGTGACATGTAAATAAGTATTGTGTTTTCTGACATTTGTAATACAAATGTAGACATGCTCTTCTTCTTACATTCATATTTATTTTTGGCCATTACAATTTTACTCATAGAGTTGGATACAATTTTAGTGACTTTTGAATTTTTAAAATATTTCTTCAATTGAGCGCGAACTAGGCCCCATAGAACCCATATCCAGGTTAGATTCAGTTTTTATCTGTTTTCATATATACAGGGTGACGCATTTCTAGGGTAAAGATCAATATATCCATTATTATGCAAGATATGTAAGGCTAAATGCATCTAGCCTTACATACTTTGTCCCTATATTAGGGTAGAAATGGGCCAGAGCTGACAATTTATTAAATTGTTAGTTGGTTGTATACAGTCTCTATTTTTTAACACTTTGTGTTATTTGGAGTTGGCGTGATAACATACTACTTGGTTCCGCAACTAGGTGGCGACACGCTCACCACTCACTTATACAAGATATGAGAAACATTTTTATATGTTAATTATACGATGTCTGCATCTGATATTCCAAATAAGAGATAAGGATCTGGTGGTTTACCATATTAAAGGCTTTGCTAAGATCATGGCACAATAGCCAGGCGTTTCATTTGTTATCAAGTGCTTCTAAGATAAGGTCAACCACACTTGGAAAACCCAAATCACCACAACACATTTTTTAAAGACCTGACGATCGTTTCACTAACAAAGTCAGCGTCATAAGAGGATGAAAAATGAATGGAATTTGAATTACAGGGATTTTTGACTAAACGGTGCAGCTTTGTCTCTTTACCTTCGTAGAGGACGCTGTTCGCAATTGCTTGCCAACTAACATATAAATAGGAGTTCCAGTTTTTATTCGCTTAGTTTATTCATCCCTCGGATGACGCAAATTTTGTTAGCGAAACGATTGTCAGGGCTAAAAACTGTATTGCGATGAATTTACTTCTCCGTCTGGTACTTATCAGTGCTCATCACAGGTTCCAATCATCAATGAGTGTATAACTGTTATGCATATATTACTCATCAATTATTTCAAGCTTTCCTTAATTTATCAGGAGTTTCGGTGCCAGCAATTCCAGAAAATGCATAATATATCTTTTTTCTTACAACCACTATTGTGAGCCATCCAAGAATTAGTTGAGGGCTTCACACTGACTCATACAAGTCATGTTCATTGATATTCTATGCTCAGTCACGTTTCAGCTTGTTCGAAAGCTACAACGCATAGAAAACAATATTAATGACTCGATTTTTTCAATCGATATTTTAGTGAATTTTCTTAATTCACCATGGTGGGACTTTTGGTAAATAAAATGTTTTCAAATGAACGCGAATTAAGAGTCCCTAGAACACATAGGATGAATTTAAATTGTTATATTTATATATACAGGGCGTGCCAATTAAAACTTCCCACCTGGAAAGTATCAGAATTAAAAAAAAGGAAAAAAAGCCGAGACACATCGACTTCGTTTTCAAGGTGGACACATGATGGCTTAAGTTATGGTGTCTTGGCACTTATTCCTTAGGTGGAGGCGTAAAGTACCCTTAAATTTTAAATGGACGTTACGTTGAGTGACAACTCATTTTAAAGATTTTTCAATTCTTCTCACGACAACATACGACTTTTAGTGACTTTTCTTTAAAAAATTCACTAATGAGGAGATCTCGACTTTTGAATTTTGAAAAAATTCTTCAAATGAGCGCTAATTAGGCCCCCTAGAACACATATCCGGGGTCAAGTCAGGTCAGGTCAGGTTTCGATTTTTATATGTTTATATATATATATATATATATATATATATATATATATATATATATATATATATATATATATATATATATATATATATATATATATATATATATATATGTATCACACCGATAACTCGAAAAATAATGGGCCGATTTTGACTAAATTTGGTGAGTACCTTCCTTTTGCAAATTGCTTGAATATGTTCGTTTTCCAGAAAAATCGGCCAAGGTTTTCCTGGAATATTTTGTGTTTTCTTAAAAAAATATATTATAACTCAGGAAATAACAAAGTAAGGGCAACCAAATTTGGTACACAGGTTCATATCGCTATACGTAAATTACCCACCAAATTTTGCTCTGTAGGTCAAAAGACAAAAAAGTTACAGGCATTTAAAGAAAAATAAATTGGGGTTTTCCTCAAAACGTTAAGTCGCGATTTAAACGTCAAAAATGGCAACATTTTGGCAAAGAACTTGAATCTAATACGGGCTATGGAGAAAATGTCTCAAGAAGAATGTTTTACAAACCCCGAAGTCTTAGTTTCAACCGTCATTGTCCTTCATTTTACTAAAACGTTTCCAGAAAATTCATTTCAAATAGACCCTTTTTCTGATGCTTGGCAGTAGTCTTAGCTATAGAGTTTATTGTTTAATGGTATATAATTCTTGTCGAATTTTCGTAAAAATCAATAAAGATCAATATATCCGTTATTATAGGGTGTCTTGAGGTACATCCTAAAACATTATTTCTACAATCACAGGGTGGCCCATAATTCGTTGGTGATGCAATTTTTCTTTTGTTTTTTAGTCGAACACGCCTTATTGCATTTCAGCATTTTCCATCGAAATGTTTGTAAGAAAAGAAATTCTGGACGCAGCAAGTGCGTTACGGTAGTGAATTTTGTTCAAATGCTTCATATTTGAAAAGCTCCGTGTGCTATTAACCTATAAGGTAGACCAAGAAACGGTTTTTTTCGGGAAGACGTTAAGTTTCCTTTTGGAATTTTTTGTACGTTTTTAAACAATTAAGTTATTTTGATGAAACATGGCACATTGTTTCTACTATATAGGTTATACTGGTAAATTTGATGCCCGATTTCTTAAAAGAACACACATATTTGACATTAAAAACATTTTTATGAAAATTTACTAAAATAACGCACTTGCTGCGTCCAGACTTTTCAAATTTTGGCTTGGATATGGCCATAAAATCATGAATAAGACAAAATATCAATGAATGAAAGAATGTCGGCAAATTGTTGAAGAATGTTGTCAGATAACGCCCGAAATGCTTCGAAATGTTCGTTCGGAAGTGGAGCAAAGATTTGATTATTTTATGGATGTGGAGGAAAAAGAATTTGAACATTTAATTAAATAATTATTTCATTCATTGATATTCTGTTTGAATAGTTACATTTGGTTATTTGATTGAAATTTTGCCGAAAATTCATTTGAAATAGATCCCTTTTGTAACTTAAGTATGAAACGACGGGGCAGTCGATTATACGGTGGCCGGTTGTAAAAAGGTAAATGTCACATTAAACCAAGAATTAAATCAAGAATCTGAAACACATATGTCTTCTAGAGAAACAAATTTTGCGTCACATATTTTTGATTCTTACCAAAAAATCAATTTTAGGTTGCCTTTTGTGCTAGTCTGGCATGGGGAGCTAAAAATTTTTACTAGTCTAAAAAAGTATGGATACAGCAAGTACGTTATTGTAGCTAATTGCTAGTTAACTTGTAAATAAGTGTTGAAAAAGTATGGGTGCAGCAGCGCGTTATGGTAGCGAATTTTCATAAAAATATTTCAAATTCTGATAACTCAAATTTTCCTTGAACTAGAATCTTCAGTTACAATACATAGTAAAACATATATAAAGGTAGCATGAGTACTAATTTAGAAAAAGCGATGAACTTTAGAGATACCTACAAATCTGTTTTTAAAGAACTTTATATTTTGTTTTGCTTGGAAACATCGGTTTGATTGGGTTGACTTAAACGAAATCATCCAAGCGATCAATAAGGAAAAATATCAGCCACGTTTTTAAGCAGGTATATTTCTTTTGCAAATAAATTTTTTTAAATTTATTTATTTATTGGGGACGTTGCCCGTGAGCTCGCCGGGGCAAGTGGAACCCCTGAAACTGCAGATAGTGCCCTGGAATTCGTGTAGCATGGCTTAAAAGCAATATCTCATTGTTTATGCTTCTGTTTATGTTACCATTTACCTACGTCCCCCTTCCTCACTGTGATCTTTGTGAGAGCAGGGGTTCAGTAATGGTTATATTTGGACTCGTTCCCAAGTCTCTCTGTTTGGCCTCTTCCTCTTTCGTCTCTATTATCCCTCTAATTGTGGTATATACACTGTTCCATGCTTCCTGTGACAACAATAGTTGTGAGATCATGCTCTCTGCCGTGAACGATAGCTTCGTTGTCACTGTAAATTTCTGTCGAACAGCTTCATATCTCTTGCAATTAAATAGCGTGTGCATCGCATCATCCATCTCTTCACAGTAGCTGCATTGCTCTGTGTCGGCCCAGCGGAATCTATAGAGGTATGCTCGGAAGCAACCGTGTCCTGAAAGTGCTTGTGTTAGGTAGTAATCCACCTCACCGTGTGTTCTCTCCACCCAGTGCCTTAAGATTGGAATCAGGCTTCTAGTCCAGCTGCCTTTCGTTGCCGACTCCCATTTTATCTGCCATCTCTCCATAGGATTTTCTTTGGCCTCTGATTTCGCTATTCCCTTATACCTATCTTTTCTTTCTTTCACCAGGAGTTCTATTGGAGCGAGTCCCGCAATGTTTGACGCTGCCTCTGCGGAGATGGTACTATATGCATTGGATATTCTCATGCTCGCTTTTCTTTGCAGCCGTGTCAGGTTATTTCTCAATTTCTTGTTGTTAGTGGCTCTATGCCAGACTGGGCAGCATACAAGATTTGTGACAATACCACGCTCGCTAATATTTTTCGTTTTGATGACCGGGGACCTCCTATGTTTGGCATCAAACTATTGAGTGCTGTTATTGTTCTTTCCGCTTTGAGTGATACTCTTTTAATGTGTTCTGTAAAGGATAGCTTTGTATCGAGCCAAACTCCTAGATATTTGATGCTTCTGCTAGGTTTTATTCTCACATTCTCTATTGTAAATTCAATAGGATCCATCTTTCTTTTCTTAGTTAGGAGGACACATTCAGTTTTCTCTGGTGCAAGACAGAGATGCCTACCTGCCATCCAATTGGAAACTTTCTGTAAGGCAGAATTTGTTGTGTTCATGAGGATCTCTTCATTTGCGGCTACGACAACTAGAGCTACGTCATCAGCAAATCCTATGAGAGTTACTCCTTTTGGTTGTTCTAGAGTAAGGAGGCCATCGTACATAATATTCCACAAGGTCGGCCCCAGGACCGAGCCCTGCGGGACCCCACTGTTTACAGGTACCTTTCTCGCCGACGATATTTGGTCGGCCAATATCAACTGTCTATTGCACAGGTAGTCTGCAATTATGTTCACCAGACTATCTTGAATCCCCCTTCTTGTCATTTCTTCCAATATTACCTGCCTGGATGCGCAATTGAATGCATTTCTGACATCCAATGTTATAACCGTGTAGAGTCGTCTGTATGAGGGTGTGAATGCTGATGCCTACTCTGCGATTCTTAATACTTCTCTTACACCATCTACTGTTTGCCGACCCTCTCTGAAGCCATATTGATTTTTCGATAGGTCTCCTGTTCTTTTTATTTCACTATCTAGCCTAATTTTTAGTAGTTGCTCATAGAGTTTTCCCTCTGTTTCTAGAAGGCAGATGGTTCTATAGCCTGACGAATCGATCATTGGTTTATCTCCCTTCTTCATGAGCATCAATCTTGCCATCTACCAGGGTTCGGGAAAGAATGTTTTTATGGCTAAGTCACTGTATACGTCCAGGACATACTGCGGCTTGTTTTCAACGACGATTTTTATAACTTCCGCTGGGACGTTTTTGGGTACGGGACATTTATTGTTTTTCAAATTGTCACTGGCCGTCTTGAGTTCTTGCACCGAAAAAGCAGGGAACTTCTTAAACATTTTTGAGATCCATGACACTGGTCTGTGGTCAGGAAAGAAATGGTTAACGATTTGCTCCATCATCTTGATTTCTATTATAGGTCTTGGAGGGAACCTCAACATTTTCCTCATCACAATCCTATAGCCGTCTCCCCAGATATCTTGGTCTATTTCATCTCTCACCGACTTCCATTTTGCTTTTTTTTTGCTGATTTTATTTTGCTCCTAATCTCCTTTCTGCTGGCATTGTATTCTTACCAGAGTTGTTGAGTTATTGATGGATTTTGTTTTCTACGACTTCTTATGCACTTCCTCTTCTTTCCAATGCTGTTTCTACGCAGCATATCTATTTCTTCATTCCACCAATAGACTGGTTGTCGTTTAGTCAATATATGTCTTCTAGGCATTGATTTACTGCATAGCTACTGTAAGGTTAGTGAGAACTTTTCAGCTGTTATGTCATCTTCCAGTTCTAGGTCTAGTATTTCCCACTTCAGCTTTTCCCTGTCCAGCTTGCGTACCTGCCAACCCTGTGTTTCACTTTTCACTGTGCAACGCACGAGTTCTCCCAGCTCAAACATTATATAATTGTGGTCACTTAAAGATTCCAACTCAGATACTTCCCATCTTATGATCTTGGCTCCAATACATAGTGTTGCTATTGTCAAATCTAGGATAGATGTCGCATTACCCCTCTGGAATGTCAGGGCATTACCTTTATTGATGATCATCAAATCTAACTGTGCCACCCATTCTGTCATGATTTCCCATCTTGCATTTGGATATTACATACCCTACTGGGGTGATTTTGCATCGAAATCATCGGTTACCACTGACTCTACTTTGATCTTATTTTCTCTGTTAGCTGATTTAGTGTGAAACTTAGGGCTTCTATTTCGCCATTGGGTGATGAGTAACAACTGTATAGTGCGATATTGTTCACCGTCACAGATGAAAAACCACTACCACAACACTGCGTGTGAGTCATAATGCGCGAGTTCATAATCTTAATAGCCGTGTCCAGATTATCATCATAGATCCAATCTTCTCTTTCTCTTATCGAGTTGCGATTTGGTTCGCTGGCCAGAAGCAAGTCAATCCAAAGTGATCGGCAGGTGCAAATAAAAATGAAATGTTCTTCTGTAAAGCTTATTTCAAATTTCTAACACAAGTTTGTTTTAAAGAGACAGTACATATATATATATATATATATATATATATATATATATATATATATATATATATATATATATATATATATATATATATATATATATATATACCAAATTCTAATTTTCTAGCTTCATAGAAAATCATGTTTAAGGTCTTTGACGTTTTTCACTCAAAAGGGGAGCACTAAATTAAAAGTTTTGTATAATACTAGAGACATTAATGGAAAGACTTTTCAAAAATGTCACGAAGGACTTCTAGAACCGATCTCCAAGGCCCGTTTCAAGTGTTAATTTTAGTAATATGCCGTACTAACACTGTAAAAGTCTTATAAAAATTCATTACTATAACTCACTTGCTGCGTCCCGAATTTTTTTGCTGAACAGAACTGATTCCTAGATTGCTATATACTATCAACATATACCAATGCTTATCTCAACAATATATAATATTTTTTGCGAAAATCCTCTAAAAAGCAGCTGTGAGCGCCGAACCTAGAAGTTTTGATGATGTTGCAGCTCAGTATTTGAGAATAATCAGAAGCGTTTCTGTTAAGTACACTTCGAGAACCTAAATCACCACAACATCCTCTGATGACGCTAACTTGGTTAGTGAAACGATCATTAGGTTTTTTTCAATATGTCGTGGTGATTTCGGTTCTCCAAGTGTACTTATAAGTGCTCATCACAGGTTCCAATCTTCACTTAGTGAGTGATTCTATTGTTTTACATGCGTTGTTTAGAGCTCCATTAGAAATATCGGTAAATAAGACTTCTTTTCGGATGTGTATTTAAATTTTCACACCCTTGTTCTGCAAACAAACTAAGCGGAATTGACTTGCGTCCGTTGAAGGTGTCAAGTTATTAGTAACTGAATATCCTCCACAAATAGTTTTGTGTACTTCGTGGTGTTATTTCGGCGTTTAGAAACGATTTAGTGCCTACAATAAAGCCAGCAATACTATTTACAAAGGTTGGCCCGCCTTATTGTAGTTGGGTAAATCTGTTTCGGCTGGTAAGAGGCAGACCCACTGTTATAATTTGATTTTTATGGCTTGGTGCCTGCATGTCAAGCACGTGTAAATTACTACATCTTATCTAAACATTCATTTCAGAAGATAATCTGACCGCGGAGGGTTCTCGTTTCTTACACCGGCATTCAATTCGGGATTAAACGTACAAGATTATAATTTACAGTGAGCGATATCCTGAGTTATTTTGAAATTTAGTGTTAAATTTCATAGGATTTTTTAATCTAGTTAATAAATACATTATATCTGATTTTTTTCAGTTAAATTGATGTAGGTGTAGACTGCTGATAATTAATTTTAATAGTCATAGAAGGACAGAATTTTTAAACAAAAATCAAAAGTAAATGTCTATCAAAAACTAAACCAAAAATCAAATAAACTTTTTAACTTATTATATACCTAATCATGGGGTGTCGCAGGGGAGCGTTCTGTCTCCCTTGCTCTGGTTCCTAGTCGTGGGAGGCTCTCGGGAGGGGTGTATGACGCACAGGGCTATGCGGATGACATTGTCATCATAGTTCGAGGAAAGGTTACACAGTCAGTGTGGGAGCAAATGCAGACAGCACTGAAAGTGATGGAAAGGTTGCCGGTTGGTCAAGGGCTCGGGGCGAGCCCCGAAAAAGCAACCGTCATACCCTTTACGAGGAGGAGGAAGTGGAAGAGCCCCAGAACTCTCACTCTATACGGTAGGAACATTCCAATGACCAGGGAGGTAAAATATCTTGGGAACGTATTGGACTCTAAGCTAACCTGGAATGGTTACGTTGAAAAAACTGCGTAAGGCAGTCATGACCTTAGCCGTCACTAGGCGGCTATATGGAAAAACGTGGGGACTAAGACCTAGTATGGCCCACTTGCTGTACACAAGGATGGTCAGACCATTGTTAACATACGTGGCACAGGTCTGGTGGCCTAAGGTGGCACAATCCAGTGCCAAACAAAAACTAGGCAAGATCCAAAAGATGGCTTGCCTAGGCATCACAGGGGTCTTGTCGTCAACCCCAACAGCCGCCATGGAGGTGTTGCTGGATCTCCCACCCCCTACACTTAGTTATTATGGGGGAGGACAGGCTAGGATTATACAGACTAGCCTGCAATGAAACCCAGGCTTCAGGGGCCACTGCAATATTCAGGAGATCATGAAGGAGCCCATGCTTGAAATGAGGTCAGGAAATCCCCGACGCCGGGCATACCACGGGACGCGCTCGTCTGGTTCACAGGCGGATCCGGTGGGGAGCGTGGGACGGGGGCAGGTGCTTATTCGGAAGGACCGAGGGTAAGTCATGGTATTTCCCACGGAGCCCATGCAACGGTTTTTCAGGCCGAAATGTATGCCATCCTGCACTGTGCGCAGGAGGACAAGAGGAGGGGCTACACCAACAAGCGGATCGTTACAGTCACAGACAGCCAGGCAGCCCTTAAGGCCCTAAGTAGCCCACGGGTAAATTCCTGGCTGGTGAGTGAGTGCCGAGACGAGACGAGCGACCTGGCTGGGCAGAATGAGGGCACCCTCATCTGGGTGCCGGGACACTCGGGGGTCAAAGGCAATGAATGACAGTCTCGCGAAGAGAGGGTTAACCGTTTATGAGACCAGAACCGGTTCTGGGCGTAACAAAGAGCACTGCCAGGGGAGCCATTAAGTCCTGGGTCAGAAACCAACACAAGGTGTACTGCGCAGACTGTCCAGTGCTCAGCCATGGAAAGTCAATAATTGACAAACCCAGTTCAAAGAGAGCTGTGGAGCTACTAAATCTTAGCATAGGACAGCTCAGAAATATAGCAGGTCTCTTGACGGTTGGGGCGGTTCGAGGGGGACCTCGCCTGCAGCACATCTTTTGCGAGTGTAAAGCTCAAAGACAACTGATCTACGGTCAGTCTAGACCGGAGACAGAGCATTATAAAACCTAACCCTATCAATCGCTGTGCAGACTGATTCAAGGCACAGTGATTGTGGGATGGGTGGAGTGAAGAGACTAAGGGCATGCAAAATAGGCCAAGGGCTGCAGTGCTACCGGGGCGGTAAAGCCGCGGACGAGCCTTGAGGGAGAAAAAAAATCATGGGCGAAGCAGACATCAAAAGACAGGTGTTTGATTACAGGAGGCCGAAAATCCAATGTCATACGTAAAATCGAATCCTAAAAATAATGTTTCATAGATCAGGCTTCATTAACGGGATAAATTAATTTAAAACAAAAGTTTGGGCGCAGCAAGTGCATTATAGTATTGAATTTTCATAAGAATTGTACACTATTAGTAACGAATACCATTCAAACTAATTCTTTAAATTTAAGCAAACGTTGGAGATCGGTTTTAGAGGTGCCAGTAAGCAATTACTTGAGGAAATTTTTATTTTATATGGAGACAGAAAATTAAAATTTGGTACATATATGTAAATACTGTAAGTCTCTTTAAAAAAAGTTGTGTTACAAATTTCATTAAAGTTACAAAAGTTTTACAGAAAAAACAATTCTTTTTTACAAAGGGAATGTACCTGCCAAATTAAAAATATAGGAAGTATTTTTCCTTATTAATTGCTTGGGCGGTTTTGTTTTAGTCAACCAAATCAAACTAGTTTTTGCAAACAAAACAACAAAAAGGGTTCTTGAAAACAAATTATTAGTTATTCACAAATCTCATTATGTTATTTTTCTTTAATTTAGTGTCCACGCTGCGTTTTACTATGGCTCAAGATTGAAGGTTCTAGCTTAATGGGAAATTGAGTTATCAAATTTGAACTATTTTTATGTAAATTATCTACCAGATAACGTACTTGCTGCACCCAGACCCTTTTCAGCACTTATTTACTGTTGCTGTATCCATGCTTTTTTTTTAATGATAAAATATTATAGCTCTCTATGTGAGACTGACAAACAAGACAACCTCGAATTCATTTCTGGAAAAATATTTTAAACAAATGAAATGAGGTAACAATTTAAACATAATTTGAAAATCTTGGTTCGCTGATTCATCACGGGGGTTCTCCTCCACCTTCTGCATGGCTACAACCACCCTCAATGCATAAAAAAGAACAATGTAAACAAGAAAATTTTCTTGAGACCAATCCCCAAGCAAAATGCGGGACCTGCGTTGAATAGCGGTTCTGGGCGGCGTAAATAGGATTTTAACAAAGTAAAGCTGCAAAATGGGATAAAGTCAGCTTCAATAGGTCCAACTAAGCTTTTTTATCGCCCTTTCCGCTCACATATTCTTATCTTTTATCTTCTTCCCCTCCCAGCATCCCTATTAACTCCTGGTCTAGTAACTATCATGGGAGCTGTTTGCAAAAAAATTTTCTTGTGGTATGGGCATCTAGAAAGGGTTCTCAGCATGTTTCTGAATTTTTTTCTAAAAGTCTCCTTGGTGCCAAACCGAAAATTTACCGAAAATTACTAGTTTTTGCAAACAAAACAACAAAAAGGGTTATTGAAAACAAATTATTAGTTATTCACAAAGCTCATTATGTTATTTTTCTTTAATTTAGTACGCACGATGCGTTTTACTATGGCTCAAGATTGAAGATTCTAGCTTAATGGGAAATTTAGTTATCAAATTTCAAATATTTTTATGTAAATTATCTACCAGATAACGTACTTGCTGCACCCATACCCTTTTCAGCACTTACTGTTGTTGTATCCATGCTTTTTTTTAATGATAAAATATTGTAGCTCTCTATGTGAGACTGACAAACAAGACAACCTCGAATTCATTTCTGGAAAAATATTTTAAACAAATGAAATGAGGTAAGAATTTAAACATAATTTGGAAATCTTGGTTAGCTGCTTCATCACGGGGATTCTCGTCCACCTTCTACATGCCTACAACCACCCAATGCATAAAAAAGAACAATGTAAACAAGAAAAATTTCTTAAGACCAATACCCAAGAAAGTTGCGGGACCTGCGTTGAATAGCGGTTCTGCGCAGCGTAAACAGGATTTTAACCAAGTAAATCTGCAAAATGGGATAAAGGCAGCTTATATAGGTCCAACTAAGGTGTTTAATCGCTCTTTCCGCTCACATTTTTTTTATCTTCTTCCCCGTCCAGCATCCCTATTAACTCCTGGTCCAGTAACTATCATGGGGGCTGTTTGCAAGAAATTTTTCTTGTAGTATGGGCATCTAGAAAGGGTTCTCAGCATGTTACTGAATTTTTTTCTAAAAGTCCCGTTTGTGCTAAACTGCAAATTTACCGAAAATTTTATTTTTATACACAAAAGAAATGTAGCTGCCAAATTATAAACGTGGCAAGTATTTTTCTTATTAATCGCTTGGGTGATCCGGTTTAGTCAAGGCAATCGACCAATTTCTGCAAACAAATGACAAATTGTTTAAAACAAATTGCTAGTTATTTTTTTAATTGAGTACACACGCTGCCTTTATATGGGTTTTACTATGTATTAAAACTGACGATTCTAGTTTGCTGGGAAATTGAGTTATCACCGTTTGAAATATTTTTACGAACATTCGCTGCCATAACGCACTTCCTGCTCCTAAACTCTCTTCAACACATATTTACTATTACTGTTTAGTAATACAGTAACTACATGCATTGATTAACAACCTGAATCTGATGCACACGAACGCTTTCTTATTTGTTTGATTGGATGTTAAAATCATAATATTATACTACAGTCGACCTGAAGGTATTTGTTAATGTTAGGTTAAAATTAAAAGATGGATTATTATTTACCTACTCCTGTTTCTATTCACCTTAGAATATAGGTCGTTATTTTTTATTGTAAGATTCTAAGGTATTAGCGGAGTCGATTTCGAGATTATCTTCTCCTTCTTCTTTGTTAATGTCGTCTGTTAATTTCGAGGTTATGCTTAGAACGTGCACGTTTCTCTCATACCCCCTGTCAGTTAACAAATGACAAATAGTGGTGTTGTCATATTAAGCTAGGGGAGGGAGATGGCTTTTAAATACCGTGAACATAGGAAGCTTAATATTTATACATAATAAAACGTAGTTCTAGATTACTTTTAAACAAATTGAATCACTTTCAATGAAATTTTTATTTATTAACATTTTTCTATCTTCAAATTTAGATGCGAGTTGGCAACCCCGCTGATTGTTTATTGTGACATATTTTTGTAGCCTGTTCGTTTGAAGTTTAAATTGGAGCATCTGTTTGCAATTTCAGCGTAACCCTGACATATCTGTCTGACCTCGTCTAACATTATAGGCACCCATTCAGAGGTAATTTCAGGTTATATCGTAAATTATTTATTCTTTATTTGGTTATAACTCAAGATTTACTGACCCGATTGGGATAAAATTTGGTAGATATGACCACTTGTAGGATATCTACGTGCTCGTAAAGTTTTAGTTTATTACCTTTAGTAATTTAAAAGATATGGCGTGTTGAAGCAGTTTTTTGCATTTTTTCTACAAGTAATTGAGTGTCAAAACTGTCTAACGAACTCATCCAAGCTAGTTACAAGGCGAAGCATATTTTCAAAATTGGATTTGATTGGTCGTGTATTTTTTGAGTTATCGGTTTGATAAATATGTAAGTTTTATATATATATATATATATATATATATATATATATATATATATATATATATATATAAGCTTCTTAACTGACTTTGGATTTGGGTTCTAGGGCCCTAATTCACGCTCATTTGAAGAAAATTTCCAAAAGTCTTACCATAGATACCTCTCTATTATGAATTTTTTTAATGAAAATTCACTATTATAGCTGAGACTTCTGAGGGATCTGGTCTAGGGTTTCGGTACTCTTACTAAGAGACGTTTTTCCAGACAGTGACTTATGCCTTCCTTCTTGGGCAGCAGCACGGCCTGAATGTTGGGTAAGACGCCGCCCTGTGCTATCGTCGCTCCGGAGAGGAGCTTGTTCAGTTCCTCGTAACTCCTGATTTCCAGCTGCAAGCAGCAGGGTATGATACGCGTCTTCTTGTTGTCCCTGTGTGCGTTTCCAGACGACTCCAGAACATTGGCGATTAGATATTCCATCACGGCGGTGAGGTATATCGGCGCACAGGACCAATTTGTTCCGCAAAGGTGGCCTCTCGCAGCAGACGATGGACACGACTGACGGGAAACTGGAGTCCTGCACGGTTGAAACCGGACTTCGCCTTTCCCTCTACTTGACCGCCTTTACCACGTCCTGATATGTTGATTGTCTGTATTAGATATACCAAGGATATTCAATCCATGGTTGAAATGCGGCCAAATGAAGACCGTTATTTTTCATCCTCCGTTGAAACGTCGTCGTCGTCGATTGCGCCGAGTGAATAAATTTTTGATTTTTTAATTATATATCTTGCACCCGTTACAACTTTTATATCAAACAACTAGACGGTACTTTTTTTAGGTGAAGCCGCGGCCTTTTTCTTAGTCGTTTTCCGTTTGGGCGCCTTCATTTTCTTTGTGCGACCGGCTTGGGCTTTTTTCGCCTTGGACGACGACTTCGATTTAGCCGCGGCGGAAGCGGGTTTCTATCTGGCAGCGGCACCGACGGGCTTCTTCGTCTTGGGGCTGGATGGTTTATTTTTCGGATTCGTTTCGGTTTCCTTGGCTGCCGCCGCCGCCTTCAGTTTATCACCGGCGACGGCTGTCTTCACCTCCTTGGCGACGGGTGTCTTTAATGTCATGTTCCTTTTTCTTCCTTTTTCTTTTAACTTTCTTCTTTTCTTTCTTAACTTTGTGAGGCAAACAACATAAAGTAAAATATAATGAAAAATAGTAATGATTTAAATTTATCAAGTAGCATCATGTTCAATATTGATGACACTAACTTGGTTAGTGAAACGACCGTCAGGTTTTAGTGAATTTTCTTTAAAAAAATTCACTAATGAATAGATCCCGACTTTTGAATTAAAAAAAAATTTCTTCAAATGAGCGCTAATTAGGTCCCCTAGAACACATATCCAGGGTAAGTTTGAATTTTTGTATGTTTATATATATATATATATATATATATATATATATATATATATATATATATATATATATATTTTGTATGTTTATATATATATATATATATATATATATATATATATATATATATATATATATATATATATATATATATATATAAACATACAAAAATTCAAACAAAAGATCAAAATCTACCCATTCTTTTTTGACTTATCGGTGTGATATATATTCTAAGGTTAATAGAAACAGGAGTAGGTAAATTATAATCCCACTTTTAATTTTAACCTAACATTAACAAATACCTTCAGGTCGACTGTAGTATAATAATATGATTTTAACATTCAATCAAACAAATAAGAAAGTGTTTGTGTGCATAAGATTCAGGTTAATCATTGCATGTAGGTACTGTATTACTAAACAGTAATAGTAAATATGTGTTGAAAAGAGTTTAGGTGCAGGAAGTGCGTTATGGCAGCGAATTTTCGTATAATATTTCAAATGGTTATAACTCAATTCACCAACAAACTAGAATCTTTAGTTTTAATACATAGTAAAACTCATATAAACGCAACGTGTGTACTCAATTTAAAAAATAACTAGAAATTTGTTTTAAACAAGATTTTTTGTCAATTGTTTGCAGAAACTGGTTTAATTGCCTTGACTAAACCGGATCACCCAAGCGATTAATAAGAAAAATTACTTGCCACGTTTATAATTTGAGATACATTTCTTTTGTGTATAAAAATAAAATTTTCGGTAATTTTGCAGTTTAGCACAAAGGGGACTTTTAGAAAAAAATTCAGTAACATGCTGAGAACCATTTCTAGATGCCCATACTACAAGAAAAATTTCTTGCAAACAGCCCCCATGATAGTTACTGGACCAGGAGTTAATAGGGATGCTGGGCGGGGAAGAAGATAAAAAAAAATGTAAGCGGAAAGAGCGATTAAACACCTTAGTTGGACCTATATAAGCTGCCTTTATCCCATTTTGCAGATTTACTTGGTTAAAATCCTGTTTACGCCGCGCAGAACCGCTATTCAACGCAGGTCCCGCAACTTTCTTGGGGATTGGTCTTAAGAAATTTTTCTTGTTTACATTGTTCTTTTTTATGCATTGGGTGGTTGTAGGCATGTAGAAGGTGGACGATAATCCCCGCGATGAAGCAGCTAACCAAGATTTCGAAATTATGTTTAAATTGTTACCTCATTTCATTTGTTTAAAATATTTATATATATCAGACCGATAACTCAAAAAAGAATGGGTAGATTTTGATCAAATTTGGTCGGTACCTTCCTTTTGTAAATGACTTGGATAAGTTCGTTAGCCAAGAAAATCGGCCCAGGTTTTCCCGGAAACTTTTGTGTTTCCTTTCTAAAAAAAAATTATATCTCCGGAATTAACAAAGTAAGGGCAACCAAATTTTGTACGCGTGTTTGTATTGTAAATTTAGGTCTACAAGTTTGATGACGAAAAAGTTAAAGAAAAATAATTTGGAGTTTTCCCCAAAACCTCAAAGTCGCGATCTGAAACGTCAAAATTGGAAATGTTTAGGCAAGGAACGTGAAACAAATGCGGATTGTAAAAAGAAAATGTTGCAAGAAGAGTGTTCTGCGAATCCTTACGTTTCAGCTTCAACCGTCATTGCCTTTCATTTTGCTTAAATATTTACAGAAAATTCATTTCAAATAGACCCTTTATCTGATGCTTTGGCTGTCGGTTCAGATAAGTTGATGCTTTCGCTGTTGGTTTAGTTAGGTTTATGGTTTAACGGTCTATAATTTTTAGCTAATTTTCGTATTACAAATTCGCTAATGGACTTTGCGTTTTTTATCGAAATATGAGGCACGTTTGTAAAAAAAAATCTGGACGCAGCAAGTGCGTTTTGGTAGCGAACTTTCATTGAATCCTTCAAATTTCAATAAGTCAATTTGCTATTAACGTAAGGTTTGTTGGCTGGGAACCCAACATTTAAGTTTATTTTCGGAAAATTTTTGTATATTTTCAAACAATAAGTAATTTTGATAAAATATAGTACATTGTTTCTACTACATAGGCTATACCGGTAATCAGACTGTTCCTACTCGCATTTGCTATAAAAACATTTTTATGAAAATTCACTTCCATAACGCACTTGCTGCGTCCAGACTTTTTTTAAATGTGTTGTTGTGATTTGGGTTATCTAAGTGTACTTATTTATCAGTGCTCATCACAGGTTCCAATCTTCACTTAGTGAATTTCCCGAAACGTTTATTTGAAACTGTTTTTAACTCGCCAGGGAGAAATATTAAGGAGTTACGTTACATTTTGTACACACTGTATAATATGTATGTAAGCATATACAATTTTAAACTGACCCCCTATATGGGTTCTAGCGGGCCTAGTTCATGCTCATTTGAGAATTTTTTTTATAAAAATATTCGCTAATTAAGCTTCAGGGGCCCTTAATGATTTTTCTATACATGCCCAGGACATTTTTTATCGAATTTATTCAAACTTGTTTATGCAACCATATAAAAAATACATGTTTTCAAATAAGCACACTTGGAGAGCCCAAATTACCACAACACATTTTTTGAAGAAAAAAAAAAGAAAATTGTTTTGTATCCTCCGATGACGCTAACCTTGTTAGTGAAACGATCGTCAGGTCTTCAGAAAGATGTGTTGTGGTGATTTGGGTTCTCCAAGTGTCCTTATCAATGCTCATCACAGGTTTCAATCTTCACTTTGTGCTCAAAGATTTTAATTATGTGTGTATAAAAGTTAAAATTATCGCGTCTGAACAAGCACCGAAACCAATGAATGAACATTCTTTTCATTCATAAGTCAGTCAGATACAAATACACACGCAAGCCGACAATACAGGTGTGTAAAAATTTGAAATTTTAAATGATTCTTAGTAAAGTTAAAACAAGATAAAATGTATTCATCCCAGCAGGTTGTATTGAATAGTATTAGCTTCTAAACAAAATAATCCTCTCACGGTGGTAAAAAGAGACTGTTTGTCGCCAAATAGAATTGGGACACGGTAAGCAAGGTATTTCCTGTCTCATGCTGTGTGGTCATGTTGGGAACTAGTTGTAAATACTTTAGCTGTTGCAACGGTAACACATTTATTACACCTTTTTCACTTCTGAAATGCCACTACATAGATATAGACACCTACAGAGATTTACGTTGGAATTTGACTTTTCGCTAAAACAGATGGTCCGTCTAAATTCTTTCTAAGCTTCCCAGCCAGACGGCTTGACTCTAGAACTGTCCGGATAAGGTAAGTGTGAATTATGATCGTCGTGTTTGTTATTGAATGCATAATCTATAATAATGCATTTACATTCTGCTATTTAAATATATTAGATAGTCGATTTATAATGAAGTGATATGTGACACATTCATAAATTATATTCTTCAAATTGATATACATTAATTATTATGTTATACATAATAATGTGCATAGATCAAAGTAACAAAAGAACTAATGGTATTTTATATATAATTATATATCAATGTCACAATTCTACAAAGACAAAATCAAACATTTTAATAATTGCGTAGTACCTTCTGTATCTCAATAAAAGCTCTTTAAAAATGCCTACCAGACTGAGCCTATAAAATGCTACTTGGAATAAATGCAAACTTGGCAAAGCCTCCATCCAAGTATGATGGTTATTTTTCTTACATAAACATCATTTTTCATATAATAATAATAATAATGATAATATTAATAATAACTTAAAGAACAGGATATCAACCAAGCAGCATGGTTTTGTTGCTGGGCGCTCAACTGTGACAAACTTTTTGTTGTTCACTCAGTACATAGCCGAGTCAATTGACGCAGGTAAATAGTCGGGTGTTATATATACGGATATATCCAAAGCATTTGACAGAGTTGATCATTCTGTTCTACTGTCCAAGTTGTCAGCCATCGGTTTCGCTGAGGATCTAGTTCAACTTTTCTGCTCATATTTGACCACCCGTGTACATTATGTAGAATATATGGAAATTAAATCCAAACACTATACTCCTGTGTCAGGCGTACCACAAGGTTCGAACCTGGGTCCTCTACTATTTATTATTTTGATTAACGACCTCTGTGATCGTATATCTTCTGAGTGTTTACTGTATGTTGACGACTTAAAAAATTTTCGTCGGATAGACTTACTGAGGGACTGTCTTGTGTTGCAGGATGATTTGGTTGCTCTTCAGAATTGGTGTCATAAAAATATACTAGAGCTCAATATAAGTAAATGTACTGCAGTGACATATTCTCGGAGGGTTACCAATATCAATTTAATTATATTTTACAGGAGGGTGTTTTGCATAGGAGTGATGGGTGTTGTTTTTGACCGAAAACTTTGTTTTGACCTTCATATTCAGGCATCAGTATCAGAAGCTATGAGGTCTCTAGGTTTTGTCATCAGAGTGTGTAGGGATTTCAGTGGAACCGAGTGCATAAAAATGTTGTATAACACATTGGTGAGAGCTAGGCTTGAATACGCTAGTCAAGTTTGGTCCCATTTATACCAATGTTATAAAGATGCCATCGAAAGGGTTAAGAAAATATACCTCAAGCATATATCTTACAGGTTGGATGGTGTCTATCCATCGCGGGGCACACCGTATCAGCAGTTTCTTGACAGATTTAACGTGATTTCTCCGGAGGCCAGAAGGGTTTTCTCTGTGGTTGGTTTTCTACAGAAATTGTTGTGGAATAGGGTTGATTCGCCTGAGCTGCTATCACAGATCAATTTGAGGGTGCCAACTGTGTGGACGAGGAACAGTAACTTTTTTAGTTTGCCCACGGCCAGAACGGACATGATGCTCAAATCGCCGATGTATCAGATGTGCAAGTTTGCTAATCAAGTTTGCATTGTCAGTAGTGCTGACATTATATGTGATAGCGCATCTGAGGTGTCGGCACATATGATGTGCAATATCCATTTGTTCTCCTCCATGTAGTTTAGTGTACTGATTCTCTTTCTATTTTCTTTTGTAACTATTAGTTGAGTACCCTATTTTATGGTTTTTTCCCGTTGGGTTGTAATTGATTTAGTAAATAAATAAATAAATATAAAATAAAATAATAATAATAATAAGCTAAGCCCATTGCGGGTCTGCCTCGCATTAAATCCACTATCAAACCGCCTGAACTCCACCAGATATGGCTTCGTTATAAAAATCGATGCCAGGGAGCAAATGAGGCTAAATCATTTGCTGTATATGGATGATCTTAAGCTGATGGCCTCCACAGAAAACCACCTGGAACAACTCTTTAAAAGTGTTAAAGATATTGACATGCAGTTTGTGCTTGATAAATGTCGCACCTTATGTGTAATTAGAGAAAAAATACAACCAGGTGTATATGAAATGCAGAACGGCCAGCAAAGTGCCTCGATGGATGTGGAGGCGTGTTATAAATACCTGGGAATACAGCAAGCGAAGAAAATAAACCACTCGGTAACAAAGGCCGATCTGACAAATGAATTTACGAAACGAGTAAAGCAGGTGGTGCGATCATATCTTAACAGCAAGAACCTGACTAAAGCTCTGAATAAATATGAATCTTCTGCACTTAGCTACTCATTTGGGATTGTGAACTGGAGTAAAACGGACATCGAAAATCTACAACGGAAGGTGCGAACACTCCTACCAAAATCCAAAGAGCATCATCCCCGTAGTGCTATCAAGCCAGTAACCCTACCTAGACACCAAGGTGGAAGAGGAGTGTTGGATATTGGTAAACAGTTGGACCAGCAGATAGTGAACCTGCGTACTTATTTCCATCAGCAGGCGCTTACTTCTGAACTACACCGTGCCATATGCGAGGCAGATGATTAAACACCGCAACAATTAAAATAAAGTGAAATACAAAGACACCATCGAACTGATCAGGACAAGCTGCTTCTTGGATGCAGAAATTTTTCCATGGGCGACATCTGAATGGGATCTCCCAGGCACATGTCGACAAACTGGCGTCGAACTACTGGTTGGTGTCCGGACAGATGTTTTTAGAGACAGAGGGATTTTTGCTGGTGATACAAGATCAAGTCATCCCAACAATAAACTACCTGAAGTATATAGTTGGAGATAATTCGGTTCAAGATGACAAATGTATATTTGGGTCTCAGTCATTAGAGACTATCCAGCACCTTACGGGAGGATATCAAGCATTTGCAGTATAAAGAGAAGCACGACACAGTTCCCAAAATACTTCATCAAGAACTGGCTCCGAAACTGGGACTTTTAAACCGTAGTAAGGTGCCCTACTATAGATATACTCCTGAGCCTGTTCTAGAGAACTCAGGATACAGGTTGTACTGGGAACGGACCGTGCTCACAGATCAACAAGTTGCATAGAACAGGCGATATATAGTAATAGTGGATAAGTCCTGCAACCAAGTGACGCTGATTCATGTGGCCATTCCAAATACTAATAATCTCGAGATAAAGTACAACGAAAATACCATTAAGTACAGAGACCTCGAGATACAAGTAAATGACAGTGGAGGGCAGATTCCAATAGTCATGTCGTCAACTGGTGTGGTTCCTAAGAATCTTCGAGAGAACATTAAGTGGGTCTTGAAGAGCATCTTTATAAGGTTATGCAGAAGGCGGTACTACTTGCAACTGCCCACGCCGCACAGTATGTTAGAGGCGGAAAAAATATATATTTATTATATATGTCATAACATTATTTTCTTATTGTGTTCTTAGAGAGTGAATGTGATTTATTTTAGCTATTATATTTGAATTTACTTTAAGTTGACATAACTTTATGTTTTCAAAGTTATCTAAAAATCGTACTTTGATGGGTTTCAGTATTTTTACTGAGTAAGTAGGGACTTTACTTCATATATATATATATATATATATATATATATATATATATATATATATATATATATATATATATATATATATATATATATATAATAAATTATAAAAATTTATATAAAAGAGTCGTGCCAAATTTTGCAAGGTTCTACTATGAAAATTTTTGCTAGGTCTCATAACGTCTTAGAATTTTAACTACCACCTACATGAACATACCTGTTCTGATCAGTTTAATTCTTTTATCTGTACTTTGACCTAAGTGATAAGGCAGAACTCAACTGCATATATCTGCGGATAAATACGTAGTTGGCGGTGCTTCTTGTTACTGTGGCAGCGGGCATTATAACAAAACCATAATTGACTTGGTATTTCACGCTGTATAACAATAAGCATCGCAATTTGACTTATCCTGTGTGTCTATATATATATATATATATATATATATATATATATATATATATATATATATATATATATATATATATATATATATATAACCTTAGAAGGATCAAGTAATTGTTCTGTGAAAAAAAAAAACAATTGATAAAGTTTTTAGAGCTTTTATAAGAAGATCTGAATTGAGGATGGTCTAGTACTTGGTATGTGTTTTTCTTTACATTTTTAGATGGTAGATTTAAAATATATATTATGCTAAAATATACGTACTACCATTATCATTTGCAAAAACCAACAAAATATAAATCAAATATTCGAACATTTTGTAATACAGGATTTTTTCCGAAAGATTACGATTCTGATCCACTGTGCGCCGTGCGGAGATTTCTGGGAAATTAGGATGTGTCGCGTTGTCGTTCAGGGCCCGATAACTTGGAAAGGGCTCCATCTGAGCTCAGTCGCTTTGGTATCTGAGGTACCTGTGATGAGTGAATGTTCCCCTTTGAGGAAGTGTGAAGGCCCTTCAGGCTAAAGTCGATAATAATAATAATAATAATAATAATAATAATAATAATAATAATAATGATAAGACAAGTGCCCTACTCTACATCTCAGGTGTGGCCAGCTCCAGGATAAAGAATACAATCTACGGCTCTCTGAAGACACGATAATCAAAAACGTTGGCACTGAGAATGCATACAAATACCTGAGGTTACCACAGTTACTAGGAATCTCTGATACAAACACCAGAAATAGAATTCGGAATAGGGCACTTTCCCGACTGGATAAGGTATGCGGGTCCAACATCAATTCAAGAAATAAAATCACTGCAATTAATACCTGAGCCACCCCGGTGGCAACTTATATTTGGTGTAATAGAATGGATAGACACATATTTCTAAGTCTTAGACAGAAAAATAAGAACGACGCTTACAAGACACCGACTCCATCATCCTCACAGTTCCATGCACAGGTTGTACTTACCTCGAAATAATGCGGGCAGAGGACTTCTCAGCCTGGAAACGCTATGTCGTCAGCAGAAAGCAAGGCTCCGACAATATTTTCTGTCCATTCACTCAGAACTTCATAGAGCCGTTTGTTCGCAGGACAAAGATGTCAGCCCATTGGCAATAACTCAATTTGCTATTAACGTAAGGTTTGTGGGCTAAGTGAGTGGTGGACGTGCCGCCACCTAGTTGCGGAACCAAGTAGTATGTTGTCAGGCCAGCTCCAAATAACACAAAGTGTTAAAAAAATAGAGACTGTATACAACTAACTAACAATTTATAAAATTGTCAGCCCTGGCCCATTTCTACCTTAATATAGGGACAAAGTATGTAAGGCTAGATGCATTCTCGCAACAATTAGAACCGTAGACCGGTTTCGCTCTCATTAGAGCTCTTCAGTACGGCATACTAATTGTAGCAAAAAATGCACCTATAAAGTAATACGGCTATAGGAGCCAGCCTTTCAACACTAAGTGAGTGGTGGAGCTGGCGTGACAACACACTACTTGGTTCCGCAACTAGGTGGCGGAACGTCCACCACTCACTTAGTGTTAAAAGGCTGGCTGCTATAGCCGTATTACTTTACAGGTGCATTTTTGTTACAATTAGTATGCCGTACTGAAGACCTCTAATGAGAGCGAAACTGGTCTACGGTTCTAATTGTTGCGAGAATGCATCTAGCCTTACATACTTTGTGGGCTAGGAAACCAACATTTAGGTTTATTTTCGGAAAATTTTTGTACATTTTTAAACAATAAGTAGTTTTAATAAAATATAGTACATTGTTTCTATTACATAGGCTATACCTATGATTGTCAATCAGATTTTTGCCTGCTCGCATTTGCTATTAAAAACATTTTAACGAAAGTTCACTCCCATAACTCTCCTGCTGCGTCCAGACCTTTTTTAAATTCCGATATTTTCCAGGTGGAAAGTTTCAGTTGGCACACTCTGTATGTAAGCTGTACGCAGGGGAAAATAAGTACATATATGGTTACGTTTAAGTGTTAGTGGTGGTTAATTGTCTAATAAAAAATTAGTTTAAAAATTAGTCATATATATATATATATATATATATATATATATATATATATATATATATATATATATATATATATATATATATATATATATATACACACCTAAGAAATATTTACACCCAAAATAAGTATTTTGGGTATAAATATGTGAAACAAGCGAAATGCATTAAACTGAAGAATAGGGGAAGAATTCATTACATTCTTAGTAAATAGACAGGTTCGGACTAAGAGAGCTTTCTCTTCAAATTACAAGAAACACTTCTACTTTATAACGCACATTGTCTCTGGGTTCAGGACATTCTTTTAACGGTAAGCCGCGACATTACAATAAGAATTATTGCCAAAGAAGAATAAGAAATACAGTCACTTTTGACCCTCGTAATATCAAATATATTCAACTTCATACACTGTACTATCTGACGTTGGTCTAAGTAATAGATAATAAATAACGTATTGTTCAGACTGGTACGAAACATTAACTCTGTGACAGATTAATTGACGATAAACGATAAAAGAATTTTTATTTTGCTTGTTACAAGTGAATTATTTAATTAATGTGAAACAAATATACATAAATTATGAGCATGTAAACAAGGTGCCTGAAAAAAATACCAAGATATAACAATGATATGCAAAGTTACGCAGTTTTATAGCCTTGCTTTGTTGACATTTCCCCTAAGATAAGAGACTCTAATATCTCAGTGAAGCATGAGAATTGTCTGCTAAAAACAGACGCAACAAGTCCAGTAATCAATTAACTGTTTTGATAATATTACCCCACAAGACGCATCGATAATTTTTATAGAGCGTTTAATTTTATTCCTTACCTAAATGGAAATGTTTAACATTGGTTAGGTAATCGATTTTACAATTCCTATTTTTAGTGAATTTTCTTTAAAAAAATTCACTAATGAGGAGATCCCGACTTTTGAAAAAATGTCTTCAAATGAGCGCTAATTAGGCCCCCCAGAACACATATCCGGGGTCAGTTTCAATTTTTATATGTTTATATATATATATATATATATATATATATATATATATATATATATATATATATATATATATATATATATATATATATATATATGTATCACACCGATAACTCAAAAAATAATGGGCCGATTTTGATTACATTTGGTGAATAAATTCCTTTTGGAAATGGCTTGGATAAGTTTGTTAGCCACAAAAATCTGCCCAGGTTTTCCCGGAAAATTTTGTGTTTTCTTTCGAAAAAAATTTATATCTCCGTAATTAACAAAGTAAGGGAAACCAAATTCGGTACGCAGGTTTATATTCTTATAGGTAAGGTACCTACCAAAATTTAGCTATATACGTCAAAAGAAAAAAAAGTTATAGGCATTTAAAGAAAATGGGGTTTTCCTCAAAACGTTGCGATTTAAAACGTCAAAATCGGCAACATTTAGGCAAAGAACTTGAATCTAGTACGGGCTATGGAAATAAAATGTCTCAAGAAGGATGTTTTACAAACCCTGAAGTCTTAGTTTCAACCGTCATTGTCCTTCATTTTACTAAAATGTTTCCAGAAAATTCATTTCAAATAGACCCTTTCTCTAATGCTTGGCAGTAGTCTTAGCTATAGAGTTTATCGTTTAATGGTATATAATTTTTGTCGAATTTTCGTAAAAAATGATTTGCATGCAGAAATATATTACTATTATTATAGATGGCGTCTTTTGTTTATCTGATTCTGTAATCTTTTAATGAATTTTTCTAAAAAAATTCACTAATGAGGAGATCCAGACTTTTGAATTAAAAAAAATAATTCTTCAAATGAGCGCTATTTAAGCCCCCTAGAACACATATCCGGGGTCAGTTTAAATTTATATATATGTATGTATATGAATCACACCAATAACTCAAAAAATAATGGGCCGAACTTGATCAAATTTTGCAAGTACCTTCCTTTTGCATGTGGCTCGGATAAGTTCGTTAGCAAGGAAAATCGGCGCAGGTTTTCCCGGAAAATTTTGTGATTTCTTTCTAAAAAAAATTATATCTCCGGAAATAACAAAGTAGGGGCAACCAAATTTAATACAAGTATTTTTATTATAAAGAGTAAACCATGTACCAAAATGTAGGTCTGTAAGTTTAAATACAAAAAAGTTACGGGCAGTTGAAGAAAAAAATTTTTTTGATTAGAGTTTTGACTTTGAGAACTGGCTCATTCAGTCACTTTCAATCTTCAAAATGAACAAGGATGCATCTGACCTTGCTTTTCATTATGGAAAAACCTGCCTTAAAAATGTTAATCTAACAAGCTCTTTAACTTTTTCCTTTTAACTTCTTTTATCTCCCTATATGCTTGTTGTTTACTAAAAATATATCTTAAAATTAAAACTTACATACTCCACTCACACATATACGCGAGCGCATATACACTCATGTATACGCACTCACGTCAATAGACTTTATACGTCCAGTACTTGACACTATGTGCAGGACAGAAATTGCACATTATCTCTTCATGTGCACATACACACACATACATAGGCATACACACATCTACGCTACGAGTTGTTGCAGGAGAAACACTGGGACACTTTTCACACCAATGGAGCCTGTCATGGTGACTTTTTAACATACTGGGGAGGCTGCGGTCAAAAGAGGTTAACACAAGGAAAGACACAAAGGAACTTACTTTAATCTCATTGACTATACATTAATCTGCTAAGTTTATTTAGTGTCCCTTAAGACTATATAGTATATTGCCACTAGTACAATATTTATGGAACAGTCCAATTTTCAGAATATCATTTTTTTACTAAGACCTGTATAAACCTAGCTAACTTAGAGTCTTTAACAAAACACATGAAAGCTACCATGACACTTTTGTTACACACAGCTTCATACATAAGTGACGTCACATCAAGTGGAAAAGAAACATTGTATTCTATCAAATTACAAAATAATATTTTTCTTTGTTCATGATGCATAATACAGGAAAAAATCAAATTATTTAAATCAGCTGGGCTGGTAAAGCAAACATTTTTGGAGTTTTCCTCCATACGTCAAACTCGGAATTTGAACCGTCAAAATTGGCAATGTTTAGGCAAAGAACGTAAAACAAATACGGATTGTGAAAAGAAAATGTTGCAAGAAAAGTGTTCTGCGAACCCTTAAGTTTGAGATTCAACCGTCACTGCCCTTCATTTTACTAAAATATTTACAGAAAATTCATTTCAAATAGACCCTTTCTCTGATGCTTTGGCTGTCGGTTTAGTTAAGTTGATGCTTTCGCTGTAGGTTTAGTGAAGTTTATCGTTAAACGACCTATAATTTTTAGCTAATTTTCGTAGAACAAATTCGTTAACGCATTTTTGCATTTTTTATAGAAATATGATGCATGATTGTAAGAAAAAATCTGGACGCAGTAAGTGCGTTTTGGTAGCGGATTTTCATTAAATCCTTCAAATTTCAATAACTCAATTTGCTATTAACGTAAGTTTTGTTGGTTAGGAAACCAACATTTAAGTTTTTTTCGGAAAATTTTTGTAAATTTTCAAACAATAAGTAATTTCGATAAAATATAGTACATTGTTATCGGGTAAGTGTAAGCTTTAGACGCTTATGCCTATGTGGAAGTTGCTCATTGTAGTCGATGGCAGTACGGAGAAGAGCATTTGGGTGAGAAGCGGCAGTTTAGCTGTCTTGTTGAGTAAATGGCAAAAGGATTCGTATATCCTTGTACGAATTACGATTGATAATAAATGAGATGGGACTATCATGTCAATAGGTCGTGCCACAAGTGTTCATCTGATTGTTATGCGATCGGAAGACTAGGAATACTGTGAGTTTGGGATCTCATATTATTTTGCTTATTTTCAGTCTGCAACAAGCTAGG
Source organism: Tillus elongatus (assembly GCA_964006375.1). NCBI lineage: Eukaryota > Metazoa > Arthropoda > Insecta > Coleoptera > Cleridae > Tillus > Tillus elongatus. The sequence continues at coordinate 48,113,429 of OZ023266.1, forward strand.
ATATAGAGGTGTGGGGTACCTGTCCTAAAGTGCATAGACAATTTGTTCTTCAAAAAGGGCTATAAGGTTGATGTTAAATCTTCCTCACAATTCATGCTGATGATTCTGGTTTACTGATCTTGGCATAATGAAATTTTATTTAGAAAGCATGAAACACTTTTAAACGCACAAGGAACATCTAGACCCCGATAAAGAGATAAAGTGCAGAATTGAAACAGCGCGCACAACTTTCATGAGAATGAAATCATTTTTTTCTAACGACAACTTAAACCTAAGTTGCGTCAAAGAATGATCAAATGTTATATATGGTCCGTGTTGTTGTATGGATCTGAGACCTGGACTCTGAGGGCTGCTACGATCAGTCGACTGGAATAACAAACAACTAGCTGGACAGCTATGCAGACCAACGAAGCAGTATTAAATAGAGCGAATGCCGTCCGTGAATTATTTGTCACTATTAAGGTGCGAAAGATATCATACCTGGGACATGTTCTTAGAGGAGACCGATACAAGGTGCTCCAGCTTATTATGAAAAGTAAAATCGAAGGCAGTCGAGGAATTGGAAGGAAACAGATGTCATGGCTAAAGAACATTCGCGATTGGATTGGAATACGCAGTGCCGAACAACTATTCAGATTAGCCGAAAACCGCGAACAACTCACCAATGTAATTGCCAACATAAGGGGGACCTGATATAGCACCGAAAGAAGATACAAAGCCTTATTGTACAAGAAACTCAATTTATCTGACTATACATTTCTGGGAAGTAATTATAAGAATTCGAAAGAATAAACTCGATTATACAATTAATATATCTTCATCATATGAGTCTAGTCCATATTATATATCTATTAATTGCTTCGACAAGCTCCCCATAGACTTTAATACACTTAGAATTACGGATACTAGGGGACGGCTCAAAGCTCTTCTCATATCCGTGGCTTACTACAGGTTTAATAATAATAATAATAATAATAATAATAATAATAATAATAATAATAATAATAATAATAATAATAATAATAATAATAATAATAATAATAATAATAATAATAATAATAATAATAATAATAATAATAATAATAATAATAATAATAATAATAATATATTTGACCAACGTGATAAAAGATATATACACAAAAATGTATAGAAAGTATGTATGGCACGTCAAAAACAATATCCAAAAGTAAACACACATACAGTGTGGCCCACTTAAAATGAAAACACCCCTGTAATTTTTGTATTTATAATTCGATTTTGATGAACAAAAGATCAAAAGATATAAGATGGAAAACTCTGTAAATGCTGCGAAAATTGTTCTCTATGTCACCTGACCAAGGCCTACTACTACAGTTACAGTTACTAATACAGTTTCTCTATGTCAAAAAATGGGAAAAGGTTTTTAGAAGGCAAGTTACTACGCCAGTAAATTCAGCATCCCTCAAATAGATAGATAATAGATTATACCAAATTTCATTAAAAAAGAACGGTTATTGACCATTCGAGAGAAGTTTATTTGTGTGACTGTTTTATTATGGGACACCTCTGTAACTGTTGTGTTTATAACACGATTTTTTTAACGAGATCTCCGAAGATAGAGATTAAAGGAGTCTACAGATCTTGTGAAAATTGTTTCCTATGCCATTTGATTACGGCCTACTAGAAGTATTTTCATATGTCAAAAATTATAAAAAAGGTTTAGGGTTGGTTTCGGGAAAAAAATACGCACTGGATTCTGTTATGACGAACTACGAAAGTCAACAATAACATCTCAAAAGTTGAAGAAAAAAGTTTATAAATACTGTTACGTATAAAAATAATTTTAGTAGGCCGTGATCAAATGGCATAGGAAAAAATTATCATGGCGTCTATAGACTTCTTCATTTTCTATCTTTTGTGATTTCGTTAAAAAAATCGCGTTATAAATACAAAAGTTACAGGGGTGTTTCCATAATAGACGAGCCAGATTAATAAACTTCTCTCAAACGGTTAATAATTCTTGTTTTTTGATGAAATTTTGTATATATCTATTCTAAGCGATGCCGAATTCACTGGATTACCTATTTTCGTCCTAAAGTTGCCATTTTTTGGCATATAAAAACTGCGTGAGTAGGTCTTGGTCAGGTGACATAGAATACAATTTTCGCCCCATTTGTAGAGCCATCGATCTTATATCTTTTTATCTTTTGCTCATCAAAATGTAATTATAAATGCAAAAGTTACAGTGGTGTTTCTATCTTAAATGGACCACTTATAAAAACACGTATTTACCGAATACAACACCATATACTACACCATACCACCACTCTTACATGAATAAGATTGACATCTTAAAATATAATCTGTCTAAAGATATACCTTTGATATCAGCGATATAGACTGAACTGTACCACCCCAAAAAAACCACATCATAGGACAGCACCGAATAGGCAAGAGCTAAATATACATTAATAAGATTTTTAAGATTTGGTGTCGATGTAAAGGCCTAGAGATTTGGCGGAAAGTGAAAACTGATTAGTGTGGTTTTCAACTTTTTAGGCGTTATCTCCTAAGGGACCGGCTTTTGTATTAAATTGAATACAGACTGTCTTTTCATAATTAATCATCAAACCATTCACACTTCACCAGTCAGCAAATTCAGTAAATACTCTATTAGCGATTTTTTTTTTAATTCGCTTATGGGGAGATCTGTGTTTATATATATATATATATATATATATATATATATATATATATATATATATATATATATATATATATATATATATATATATCCGACCGATAACTCAAAAAATAATGGACCGATCTCGACAAAATTTGCAGAGTACCTTCCTTTTGCAAGTGGCTTGGATAAGTTCGTTAGCTAGGAAAATCAGACTAGGTTTTCCCGGAAAATTTTGTGTTTTCTTTATAAAAAAATTCATATCTCTGGAAGTAACAAAGTAAGGGCAACCAAATTTGGTACGCATGTTTGTATTATAAAGAGTGAACCATATACCAAAATTTAGGTCCCTAGCTTTAAAGACAAAGAAGTTATGGGCAGTTAAAGCAACAAATTTTAGAGTTTTCCTCAAAACGTCAAACTCGCAATATTAAACGTCAAAATTGGCAATGTTTAGGCAAAGAATGTAAAACAAATACCGTTTGTGAAAAGAAAATGTTTGAAGAAGAGTGTTCTGCAAACCCTTAAGTTTCAGATTCAACCGTCATTGCCCTTCATTTTACTAAAATGTTTACAGAATATCCATTTCAAATAGACCCTTTCTCTGATACTTTGGCTGTCAGTTTAGTTAAGTTTGGTGTTTATGGTTTAACAGTCTATAATTTTTTTTAGCTAATTATCGAGGAAAAATTTGTTAATGCATTTTTGCACTTTTTATCGAAATATGATGCGTTTATAAGAAAAAAATCTGGACGCAGTAAGTGCGTTTTGGTAGCGAATTTTCGGTAAATTTGCAGTTTAGCTCCCGAACGCTTTTCAAAACACTGTTTTCAGAAACCTGCCTAGACCCCCCCCTGGATCCACAAACCCCAAGAAACACTTCTTGTTCATACTCCCCAAGGAAGTTAAGGGACCAGGAGTGAGTAGGGGTGCATAATTTTTTTTAGCTAATTTTTGTAGAACAAATTCGTTAATGCATTTTTGCATTTTTTATAGAAATATGATGCGTTTGTAAGAAAAAAAATCTGGACGCAGTAAGTGCGTTTTGGTAGCGAATTTTCGGTAAATTTGCAGTTTAGCTCCCGAAAGCTTTTCAAAACACTGTTTTCAGAAACCTGCCTAGCCCCCCCCCCTGGATCCACAAACCCCAAGTAACATTTCTTGTTCACACTCCCCAAGGAAGTTACAGGACCAGGAGTGAGTAGGGGTGCATAATTTTTTTTAGCTAATTTTTGTAGAACAAAATCGTTAATGCATTTTTGCATTTTTTATCGAAATATGATGCGTTTGTAAGAAAAAAAATCTGGACGCAGTAAGTGCGTTTTGGTAGCGAATTTTCGGTAAATTTGCAGTTTAGCTCCCGAACGTTTTTCAAAAAACTGTTTTCAGAAACTGGCAGGTGGGGTCCTAGTAATGTTTCTGAAAACAATTTGTTGAAAAGCGTTCGGGTGCTAATCTGCAGATTTACCGAATTTTCATTAAATCCTTCAAATTTCAATAACTCAATTTGCTATTAACGTAAGCTTTGTTGGATGAAAACCAACATTTAAGTTTATTTTCGGAAAATTTTTGTATATTTTCAAACCATAAGTAATTTTGATAAAATATAGTACATTGTTTCTACCACATAGGCTATACCGGTAATCAGATTGATGCCTGCTCGCATTTGCTATTAAAAACATTTTTATGGAAAATCACTTCCATAACACATTTGCTGCATCTACACTTTTGAAAAATGTTTATATATTTTCAAACAATAAATTTATTTCAATGAAATATGGTACATTGTTTCTACTATATAGGCAACCAAGTTTGATGCCTGCTTTCATCAAAGAAAGACATTTGCTATTAAAAATATTTTAAAGAAAATTCGCTACCATAACGCACTTGCTGCGTCCCGAGATTTTTAAATCTAAAAGCTAATTCATGACTTGTGTCAGCTGAAATGGCAACTAATGTGTCATCAGCATATAAGATAGTGTAACCATAACTAATATGCTTAGACAAGTCATTAGTGAAAATCTGACACATCAGTGGGCCCAAAACTGATCGCTGATTAAGGTCATGTTTGTCTGAGCAATATTGTTTACCTCTACATATTCTTTCCTATTATACATGTATGACATAAGTTAGCCCAGAATATTGGTAAATATTTTGGTGACAGCTTGTTTTTTTTTGTACAAGAGGGGGAAATGCTCATGCTGACCTCATTTACGCCCCAGTAGTGCCGTGGGATATCGAGGTACTGTGAGACTGTACTCACTAAAACCCCCTCCCTAGGAGTACCGGACCTTAGTCCATACTTCCGTCGGAAAGATTTCACACAATGACTTTTTGGGTATGAATGTTTCCATTTTGTTTTTGCCGCGGGGGCGTAATCTTTGGACGCTTATGCTTATGTGGAAGTTGCTCGTCGTAGTCGGTGGCACTACGGAAAAGAGCATTTGGGTGAGAAGCGGCTTTTGCGAACTGAGTTGTGGATATTTGAGTTATAAACTCAAGTATCGAAGACATTTCCAGATCAGAATGAATCTGACTGTTTCTAACAAACCATGGCGCTCCGGTAACCATTCTCAGAATTTTGTTCTAGATGATTTGAACCGGCGTGAAGTTAGCAGCCAAATTCCAGCGGCTAATTTCTAATATATTAGAAATAATATTAATTTCGAGCTTAAAAACTTCAGTTGCATGTTTGCCGCCTATATGACAAAAAATTGAAAAGAAAAAATAATAATTTCACCGTATACAAAAGAACACATAATTGAGGCTAAATATGACGAAAAGGAAAATGAAGTGCCAAGGTATTATTGAGTTATAATCAAAAGTTTTAAGTATATTTAGGTAGCAACCCTCTTCTAAAATTTCAACCCCTTGCTTGTCGTCCTTCATGATGGAGTCTGCACCCAAATATAGACACAAATTTTAAATCAGTAAAAAATTGGAAAACAAATTTTTAGCCAAGACAAAAATGGGGTGCCAAGATATGTGAAGATACTATTGAAATCATATTTACATAGCAACCTTATGCAAGAATTGCAACCCCTTGCTTGCTGTCCTTCACAGTGAATTCGGCACTCAAATAGAAAGACTGATTTTAATTAACATGAAAAGTGAAATAAAATGGCTTTTTTAGCCAAGACAAAAACGGGGTGCCAAGATAAGTGACAATAACATTGAAAGCATATTAATATAGCAACCTCGTGCAAAAACTTCAACTCCTTGCTTGCCGTCCTTCATAGTGAAATCGGCACCCAAATATAGACATTTACTTTAATTAACATAAAATGTGAACTAAAATGGCTTTTTTTGCCAAGACAAAAATGGGGTGCCAAGATAAGTGATAATAGTATTGAAAGCATATTTTTGTAGTAGACTTCTGTAAAAATTCCAACCCCTTGCTTGCCGTCCTTAATAGTGAAGTCGGCACCCAACTAGAGAAATTGACTTTAATTAACACGAAAACTGAAATAAAATGTTTTTTTAGCCAGGACAAAAATATGGTGCCAAGATAAGAGATAATAATATTAAAATCATATTAACATAGCAACCTTGTGCAAAAATTTCAACCCCTTGCTCGCCGTCCTTCATAGTGAAGTCGGCGGCCAAATAGAGGAATTGATTTTAATTGTCATGAAAAGTGTTATAAAATGGCTTTTTTTTAGCAAAGACATAAATGGGGTGCCAAGATAAGTGATAATAACATTGAAAGCATATTTTCGTAGTAGCCCTCTACAAAAATGTCAATCCCTTGCTTGCCGTCCTTCGTAGTGAGGTCGGCGCCCAAATAGAGAAATTGAATTTAATTCACATGAAAAGTGAAATAAAATGGCTTTTTTAGCTAAGACAAAAATGAGGTGCCAAGATAAGTGATAATATTATTGAATTCATATTTTCGTAGCAGCCTTCTGTAAAAATTTCAACCCCTTGCTCTTCGTCGTTCATAGTGAAGTCGGCGCCCAAATAGAGAAATTGAATTTAATTCACATGAAAAGTGTTATAAAATGGCTTTTTTAGCTAAGACAAAAATGGGGTGCCAAGATAAGTGATAATAATGTTCAAAGCATATTAACATAGCAACCTTGGTCAAAAATTTTAACCTCTTGCTCGCCGTCCTTCATAGTGAAGTCGGCGCCCAAATAGGGGAATTGACTTTAATTAACATGAAAAGTGTTATAAAATGGCTTTTTTTAGCTAAGACAAAAATGGGGTGCCAAGATAAGTGTTAATAATATTAAAAGCGTATTAACATAGCAACCTTGTGCAAAAATTTCAACCCCTTGCTCGCCGTCCTTCATAGTGAAGTCGGCGCCCAAATAGAGGAATTGACTTTAATTAACATAAAAAGTGTTATAAAATGGCTTTTTTAGCTAAGACAAAAATGGGGTACCTAAATGAGTGATAATAATACTGAAATCATATTAACATAGCAACCTTGTGCACAAATTTCAACCCCTTGCTCCTCGTCCTTCATAGTGAAGTCGGTTCCCAAATAGAGGAATTGACTTTAATTATCATTTTTGTAAACAATTTTCTTAGCACACTCTTCTGGTTTCTTGCTTAAGTTTTCGTTGCAAACACTTGCATCGAATTTGTATAGAAAATATTCTATTATTACGAGATAACGACTTTGAGACATTTTAAAAAAGGACGGCGAGCATTTGTTTTCCAATTTTTTACTCAATTAAAATTTGTGTATATATTTGGGTGCAGACTTCATCACGAAGGACGACAAGCGAGGGGTTGAAATTTTAGAAAAGGGTTGCTACCTAAATATACTTAAAACTTTTGATTATAACTCAATAATACATTGGCACTTCATTTTCGTTTTCGTCATATTTAGCCTCAATTGTCTTCTTTTGTATATGGTGAAATTATTATTTTTTTCTTTTCCATTTTTTGTCATCTAGGCGGCAAACATGCAACTGAAGTTTTTAAGGTCGAAATTAATATTATTATTAGAAATTAGCCGCTGGAAATTTTAGCCGCTGGAATTTGGCTGCTAACTTCACGCCGGTATGATTTGAAGGGTCTTGTATTTGTGATAAGTATAACGTCTCTCATTGTTTTTGTTTTGCTTTTTTTTTAATTGTTGCCTTCAAACTTGATTTTATAACTTTTATTGATTATTTGTATTATATTTAACTAACTTATGATGTTTTTAATGACTTGGCTTATACAATTTTGTTGACGACTGGCTTAATAAATAAATCTAAATCTAAATCCTAAGTTATCGTCAGCAATCAACTTATGTTTGATGCAACCTATAGCAAGTTTACCTTGTAAGTGGTTAATCTGTTAAATCGTATATTTTATTACATGTTGCAGAAACGGTGTCTTTGATAAAAATCAATTTGATAAGTGCAACAGAATTAGCATAAAAGAGGATTAACTTTACGACACGATTTAAATTTGTTTTAATGGTGGTAAAACAGAAAAGGGCATAGGTCAAATATTGCTGGTGACAGTGGCAATCAATGAAGGATTTCTATTAATAAATCAAAGCCGGTTATCGTCTAAAACTGTGTTATGAATGAGGACTAAATAGTACATGGCGCCGGCCATCACATAAACATTGCTATAATAATAAATTTATGCAAGATGTTGCAAAAAAACCTGTTGCCATCAAAATCCATTCCTCATTCGATTTATTTATGGTTCTGGGTGTGCGCTCCTGTATGTATGTTAGATATCGAACTGACGCTTTTTTACCGACTCACTTAGTTCAGTCACACTTCATTAACAGTAATTTTTTTATAGGGTAGTGGAATAGTTAATAAAAATGCTTTACCTAGTAAGGTGTCTAGGTCAAGCAACAAGTATTTTTTACCAAACCATTTAAATACGAGGGAGGATCTTTATGTGTCGCCTCTCTATTTATAGTTTCTCTATAGTTATCGTCTTTGACATGTCAAGGAAATGTATGCTTTTACAAGGTATGACATTTGTACGTCACATATTTTTTTCGGGAGGAGGGCAAACCCCCATGGACACCTGAAAAGGGACCATTCAACTAGTGACCTATACGGGGTAACCACCCTTGTCTATAGATATGCAGCAGGATTACCTGTTGGTATGCTAGTCTCTATCATGTACATTTCTTCCTACTGGTTTCGATGGTCTTCAGTATGCTGATGATTATATTTTCTGCGGCTTGCATCTGTTCTCGTTCTGCAGCGTGTACCCTACTATCTTGTTGATTGTGAGATCCCCTCCGACTTCGTCTCATACTTTTATAGTTTCTTGCTCACATCTTCTGCACTATTCTTTTGCACGTTCCAGTATATCCTGTTCTTCGTCTACTGGGCCATTTGTGTCTGTTGTGATCAGTGCAGTTGCCATTGTGCCATTTTCGTCATCCATTGACTACTTCTCTGCTATTAATAGAAGGTTGATTGGTATAGCCCCCGCTATTATCTGTTTTGCCTTTGTTGACACCATCCTGACTAGTTTAGTTGTAACCTTCCTTCGCACGCTCTTGAGAAATCTCCTATATATCTCACCTTCAACCAATTCCTTTTATACGAGTGCGCCTTTCAATATAACAAGAGTTCACTATACTACTCAGGATCTTCCGCTTACCCATTCTTGACCCGCCAGTGTTTGGCATTAGTCGGCTTAGCGCTGATGCAGCTTTTTTGGATTTTACTACTGTATCTCTTGTGTGTAAGGCCATGCTCGTGTTGTGGCCCACGTGTATACCAAGATAATTCAGCCTCTTTCCAGATAGGAATTGTGCATTATTGGTTTTCTGATCTTTTTTACCTTTTTTTATTTGATTTGTTTTCTTCTTACTTTATCCACGGCTTTATGTAGGCTCTATCCTGCATGGATGTAGTGGGATCAAATGAAAATTCTTACCTTAAACCTTTTAGCTAAATTTTTTGTGAAGTTTTCTCAAAATTATTGACCTTGATAGCAAATGAAACCACCAAATATCTCAAATTAACAACTTATCCTCTATTAATACGTGATTTATACTTTAACAGATTTACCACAATAAGAAAATTTAATCTAGCATTGACATTAACATTGATATCTTACTGGATCCTCTAATTTAAATTGTCCATTCAAATTTATTAATTACTTTTAAAACAAGTTTGCAGTTCGAACTGACTTTAAATTTGCCGCTATATTCTTCTGCAAACTCCTATCCTGTTCCTATAGCAACGGCTTTGATGCTAAAATGGTTGATGTTTGATTATTAAATATTCTTAAGAGGATACCGTAACCACATCTATGGAGATTTACTTGAGTCTCTTTATATTCTACTTCTATTTAGATTCCAGACGTAAATAACATTTAGAGCGTTGTAAAATTCTTATTGACAAATTGTGTTATCAGTTTCAGTTGTTTCTGTTTGAAGTTGCGATAATTAGATATATATTTCAACTGTATTAATAAATATCTTGGCGTAGTGACGGCTTCTGTTCAGAGACATATCGTTTATATTCAATTATTTGCTACGTGAAGTTATTCTTGATTGCCAACACATGTTCAATGACAATTCCGACCATGCACTGTACTTTTAAAAACATTTCTTCTGGATGTATTACAAGTTTTAATATAATGTTGGAGAATAAGACAATGGATGTTTAAAAAGCGTGATCTTCGCTCTGCCGTCTTAAAATTTTCTCCTCTTGTTATCGAAGGTGCCGGGTGTGATGATTTTTTTCTCAGCCAATAACCTTTGTATTAATTTAAAATGTGCAAATTGTTTTCCACATGGTCCAATTGTTGCTGTCCATTTACACATTAGTCAAAACAATCACTTCCTTTGGAGTTCATGAGTTATTAAACTCCTGCTAGATTAAAAGGAGAGTAAAAAGAACTGTGTTCATAGGCGCCAAGTTTAAAATCTAGAATTCACTGTTTATTTTATACTTAACCTAAAACATTGTTTAAACTATTGTTTAAACTTTCTTAAAATTACTTATTTAGTTCGTTGTACATATTCCTTAACACTTGCTATTGTCTTTCTTTTCATATTGAAGCTAATAAGTACAATTAGTTTTGTTACAACTAAACATTTCATTTTGTCTATCAAAAATACATAATTTTTAATTTTTTTTTGGAAAAAAAAAGAGAAAACAAAATTTGTTGACGTAAAATTTGTCATTTTGGTTACCCCTTTATAGGTTTCATTCAAAAAATTAGGTCTTTTAATCAAATTGAAAAGTGGGACTGAAAGGGTTAAATATACCATGTTTCTGCATTGCACTTAACGACTGACAACACTATTGTCATGCGGTTACAATCACATGGTAAGTTACTCAGACGTTTTAAAGAAAACTAACATTGCCAACTATGAAGAATGTTGATAACTTTTTATCTTCTATTTTGAACTGGTGCCGTCCAAAAAGGACAATGAAATTGTTTTTGTTTGCTTTCTCATTATCAATTAGTTATTAATTTGTTAGTGTGTTGTAAAGAAGTACGTCAATCAGATGAATTTCTGTTTTTACTATTAATGTTTTCAATAAATGTTAAAACCATAGCACTTTTGAATAGAGAATGAAAATGTTTTTTCAAATAAGGTATCATCACAAGGGCCTAATTCCTGTTAAAGATTTAGAGGTTGTAAATGTCACTCAAAGGGGATGCAGGCGTGAGGTTTTCAAATGAGCGCGAATTTGGGCCCATAGAACCCGGAAGCAAGGTTCGTGTGAATTTTCATCTTTCATATATATATATATATATATATATATATATATATATATATATATATATATATATATATATATATATATATAACTATTAAATTAATATACACAAATATTATATTTTCATCTTTCATATATATATATATATATATATATATATATATATATATATATATATATATATATATATATATATATATATATATATAGTATTAAGTTTTCGTGACGGTAATAGTGTTATTTTCTTAAAAAATTGTGGGAAAGCCGTCAGTTGCAAAATAAAACTCTTTATTAAAAGCCGAGCTTTCGGAAAAGTTTATTCCATTTTCAAGGATCTAACGTGAGTTTTACTATAACTAATTATGAAAATACAAACATGAACAAAACCGTTTTTTAAAATTTGACTGAAGTCAAAAATTATACATTATGTTAGTACAATAATATTTGTGCTGTATTATAACACAATTTGGAAGGTTATATCCTAAATAGTTTGACAGTCCTACACCAAATTTTGACGTTCCGAATGTAAATTGTTTTGCTCTTCCATTTTCTACCTTCTAACAATTCAACTATCACCTTCATTTACCATAAATCTCTGCTATTCTATAATGTCTTTCTAACTGTTATTCTTATAGATCTATAAAATAAATATAAAAGCAAAAGATACAAAAATATTCTCCAAATGATGAATATACATAGGTAAAAAAAACAATTTTATAGGAGATATCAATATGTGAAGAGACACAAAACTGAACTAAACCTATGTAGAAAAATGAGCTTACTTTCGTACTGAGCGACACCAAAACTGATATACAACAATATGTCAAAAACACAAAAGCCACACACACACCCAAATGTAACAGGCCAATAAAAACTAAACAACAAACACACCAAATGGACCATACACGATGAAACCAAAAGACAAAGTTCCAACGGGAAACACATTCGTCCCTGCCATCAAGATTACGTCGTTTATTTATGACTCTTTTAATCATCACGGAGTACTATGCAAATATCAGCCTACGGGCATTTTGACGGGACTAGTCAAATATTCAAGTCTTAAGCGACTTTTTAAATGTTATTACATTCGCTAAGCTTTTAATTTTCAGTGGCAAATGGTTGAAAAGCCTTGTGCGTACTTGACAATGACAACGAGAAATTTGTGTTTTGCGTAATTTTTGGATTCCATTGGCACATCCAATGGAACGTATCTGATAGCCATGGGCCGCCATAACCAGTCTTTCCCTATTTTTATCCTGCCAGGTACCTACGGATGAAAGGTAAATCTGATACAATTCAGGGACTTGCATCTCTGCAAAAAGATGATCTCTTGGTTAGGTATAATTCTTGTTTCCCATTATCTTCAGAATATATTTCTGAGGTACTTCTAGTCTTTTTACACATCATAATCTATGCTGTGCTTTTTATATGTATTCTCTATATGTGCATCCCATCTCAAATGGCAGCGTATAGTTACTCCCAGATATTTTAATTTTTTTACATATGTTTTTTACACACACACACCTACACACACATGAACACACACACGCATATATATATATATATATATATATATATATATATATATATATATATATATATATATATATATATATGTAAGTGTGGGCCATCTAACGTTTGGACTTGGAACTATAGGTTATTTAGAGGTTGGGAGGTTTGATGACATTTCTGATGTGACAGAAAATTAGTGTTATTTTTTGACATTTATTAAATGGGTCGCGTTTCGCTTGAACAAAGTTGGAAAATATTAAACACTTATTTACAAAGTGGTGAGTCTTCTACTCAAACTTTAAGAAATTTACGAATTTTTTGTTTACAAAAAGGATGTGCCAAAAACGCAGTTTGTGGATCAATTTGCGAAGGGAGTTCGTGAAACTGCATCGTTGTTGGATAAAACAACCCGTGTACGTACTCGTCCAGTGCGCTCAACCGAAAACATTGCTGCTGTTGCTCGGAGTGTGCGTGAACAACCATCAAAAGCCTGGACGCAGCAAGTGCGTTATGGTAGTGAATTTTCATAGAAATGATCTGGCACAAAATATTTTATAACTTTTTTTTCTTGTAACATAGAAATCTAAATTTTGGTGTATAGTTTACCTTTTATATCGTAAACCTACCTACCAAATTTGGTTATCATAGATTTTTTATTTTTTAAGATAAATTTTTTTTTCAAATGAACACTCAAAATTTTCCCGGAAAACCTCGTCCGATTTTTTTTATTAACGAACTTGTCAAAGCCATTTACAAAAGGAAGGTACGTGCCAAATTTTATCAAAATCGGCCTATTATTCTTTGAGATAAAAATTTTTTTCGAATGAAAACTCAAAATTTTCCCGGAAAACCTCGTCCGATTTTCCTGACTAACAAACTTGTCAAAGGTATTTACAAAATAAAGGTACATGCCAAATTTTATTAAAATCGGCTAATTACTTTTTGAGATAAGAATTTTTTTCGAATGAAAACTCAAAATTTTCCCGGATAACCTCGTCCGATTTTCCTGACTAACGAACTTATCCAAGTTATTTACAAAAGAAAAGTACATGCCAAATTTTATCAAAATCGGCCAATTATTTTTTGAGTTATATATATATATATATATATATATATATATATATATATATATATATATATATATATATATATATATATATATATATATATATATATATATATATATATATATATATATATATATATATATATATATATATATATAAACATATAAAAATTGAAACTGACCCCGGATATGGGTTCTAGGGGTCCTAGATCGCGCTCATTTGAAGAAATTTTTTCAAAATTCAAAAGTCGAGATCTCCTCATTAGTGAATTTTTTCTAAGAAAATTCACTAACATCAACTCGTCATCGTTCGCAATATTTTAATATTTCACGCACTTCTTTGAAAAGAATGTTGCATAAAGATCTCGGTATGTATGCGTATAAAGTTCAATTAGTGCAAGAGCTGAAGCCCCATGACCATCCGATGCGTTTTCGGTTTGCTCAATGGGCCGAAGATCGAAGCTTGATCGAAGATGAGCATTTTTACCGCAAAATCATCTTTCCAGATGAAGATCATTTCCACCTCGGCGGATACGTCAATAAGCAAAATTGTCATATCTGGGGCTCAGAAAATACACACTTCATCCTGGTGAAACCAATGCATCCACAACGATTGACTGTCTGGTGCGGATTTTGGTCTGACGGCATTATTTGGCCATTTTTCTTTGAAAATGAGCAAGAAAACGCCGTTACGGTGAATGTCGATAACTACCTCGCTATGCTAAGAGATTTTTTGTTTCCCAAAATTGAAGAGTATGACATAGACGACATTTGGTTTCAACAGAACGGCGCAACGTGCCACATAGCCAACGTAACAATCGATCTTTTGCGCACTGTTTTCGAAAATCGCATAATCAGCCGAATTGCTGATGTCAATTGGCCACGTCGAAACTGCGATTTGACTCCCTTGGACCTTTTTTTTGTGGGGAGCCGTTAAGGAGAAGTGTTACGCTAACCCTCCAGAGACCATTGACGACTTGAAACATGAAATCGAAGTTGCCATTGACGAAATAGTGGCCCAAACAATTGAAAATATACTAAAAAATTGGACTGATTGAATGGGGTATTGTAAGGCTAGACGTGGCAGTCATTTGAATGATGATGTCTTCCATTCCTAAATGGAAAGGTTCAATCTTTCTAACAAACTGATAACTTTGACAAAAAAATTCAATAGTTTTTTTATAGCCGATTCAAATTCCAAATCGTATTTATATTTATATTTATATTTATATTTATATTTATATTTATATTTATATTTATATTTATATTTATATTTATATTTATATTTATATTTATATTTATATTTATATTTATATTTATATTTATATTTATATTTATATTTATATTTATATTTATATTTATATTTATATTTATATTTATATTTATATTTATATTTATATTTATATTTATATTTATATTTATATTTATATTTATATTTATATTTATATTTATATTTATATTTATATTTATATTTATATTTATATTTATATTTATATTTATATTTATATTTATATTTATATTTATATTTATATTTATATTTATATTTATATTTATATTTATATTTATATTTATATTTATATTTATATTTATATTTATATTTATATTTATATTTATATTTATATTTATATTTATATTTATATTTATATTTATATTTATATTTATATTTATATTTATATTTATATTTATATTTATATTTATATTTATATTTATATTTATATTTATATTTATATTTATTTATTTATCCAACCGATAACTCAACAAGTTCTTAACCGATTTTGATAAACACAATAGCTTATTAATAGTTTGGATGAGTTAGTTAGCCAGTCCTATCAGATCAGTTTTTCTAAAAATAAAAAAAAAATTCAGAAAAAAAATTATACCTCAAAAACGAACAAAGCTTTTTTTATGAAATTTGGTTGATATGTTGCCCTGGTAAATGGTCTACCACATACCAAAATTCAGCTTTCTCGGTTTATAGAAAATTGAGTTAGACAAATTTGAAGCACTTTTTGCGTCTCGAAGCTTTTTTAATCTAAAATGGACGTGCTTCGTGTTTTTAGTGAATTTTCTTAGAAAAAATTCACTAATGAGGAGATCTCGACTTTCGAATTTTGAAAAAATTTCTTCAAACGAGCGCGATCTAGGACCCCTAGAACCCATATCCGGGGTCAGTATAAATATATATATATATATATATATATATATATATATATATATATATATATATATATATATATATATATATATATATATATATATATGTATGTATCACACCGATAACTCAAAAAATAATGGGCCGATTTTGATAAAATTTGGCATGTACCTTTCTTTTGTAAATGGCTTGGATAAGTTCGTTAGTCAGGAAAATCGGACGAGGTTTTCCGGGAAAATTTCTCAAAGAATAATATTATATAAACGTGCACAGTTATTAATTGTGCTACTGAAATTATTCCATTTTGGCGTTGCACATTGTATACTTGTTTATGCAGGTAGGAGCTTACACTGAAATGTTTCGTAAGTTTTGCTAGGCACATATCAATCTAATGAATCGAATGTTTCGTTCTAAATTTAACATCAAATAATAATATTTCTTTCAATAACCTGACTAACGCATTTCAGCTATTATATGACAAATGAAATCAGAATGTTGTTTGTGCCAGATTTTGTTACTGTCTGGTATAGAGTTATTCCTAAATAAACACATCCTTGGTACTGACCTTACCCAACATAATGTGCCTTCATATATGGTTTCTGCAAATTATCATAATCATCTACTGCAACGGTATCTCGTAGTTGTCAAAGCCATTGTTCCTTTGTTAGGTGATTAGCATTGTATGAATCCACGGTTGATTAGCCACTATTAAAAGATTGCTCCATTGTGCTGGGCAAATCAAATGATAAAGAAAACATTAAAAATTTATAGAGGCTTACAATAGATGGCCTTTGTGTATATGAATGTTACAATTTATATAAAGCTTTGCCCAAAAGTAGCTATTTTAGTGAATTTTCTCGAAAAATATTCACTAATGAGGAGGTCGCCACTTTTGAATTTTGAACAAATTTTTAATTTGTTCAAATGAGCGCACACTAGGACCCCTGGTACCCAAATCAGAGGTCAGTTTCAGACTGTATATGTTTATATATATATATATATATATATATATATATATATATATATATATATATATATATATATATATATATATATATATATATATATAATAAATATTCCTTTATTTGTTTTACAGTTTTTACATGTGATGATACACTAAGTAAACTATTTCCTTATCCCCTAAATCAATATAAATACAAATACAAATACAAATTAGGGCGAAGTTTAGCCCAGTACCGTAGTATGCGTGGCTCTACCACTTAAATCGTATTTAATTTTTTGTGCCAAGCAATTTATCTTTCTGAACGCTAATTTGAAAAAAGTCTGGACTCAGCAAGTGCGTTATGGAAGTGAATTTTCATAAAAATGTTGTTAATTACAAATATATCGCTTTAATGCGAGCAGGCATCAATTTGGTTACTGGTATAACCTATATAGTAGGAACAATGTACCATATTTTATCAAAATAATTATTTGAAAATGTAAAAAAAAATTCCTAAAATAAACTTTAAATGTCTCCGAGAAAACTGGTCTCGTAGCCAATGAACCTTAGGTTAATAGCAAATTGAGTTATTGAAATTTGAAACATTTAATGGAAATTCGCAACCAAAACGCCCTTGCTGCGTTAATACAAAAATTTTCCGAACATAAAGTTAAATGTTTGTTCCCTAACCAACAAAACTTAGGTTAATAGCAAATTGAGTTTTGAAATTTGAAGGACTACCAAAACGCACTTACTGCGTCCAGATTTTTTTCTCACAAACATGCATCATATTTCGATAAAAAATGCTAAAATGTAGTAATGAATTTGTTCTACAAAAATTAGCTAAAAATTATAAACCGTTAAACCATAAACTTCACTTAAACAGCGAAAGCATCAACTTAACTAAACCGACAGCCAAAGCATCAGAGAAAGGGTTTATTTGAAATGAATTTTCTGTAAACATTTGAGTAAAATGAAGGGCGATGACGGTTGAATCTCAAACTTAAGGGTTTGCAGAACACTCTTCTTGCAACATTTTCTTTTTAAAGTCCGTATTTGGTTCACTTTCTTTGCCTAAACATTGTCAATTTTGACGTTTCAAATTGCGAGTTTGACGTTTTGAGAAAAACTCCAAAATTTGTTTCTTTAGCTGCCCGTACCTTTTTGTCCTTAAACTTAGAGACCTAAATTTTGGTACATGGTTCACCCTTTATAATACAAATACCCCTACCAAACTTGGTTGCCCTCATTTTGCCATTTCTGGAGATATAATTTTTTTAGAAAGGAAACACACAATTTTCCGGGAAAACCTAGTTCGATTTTCCTGGCTAACAAACTTTTTCAAGCCACTTGGAAAAGGAAGATACTCACCAAATTTTATCAAGATCGGTACGATATATATATATCCTGTAAATGTAGAAATGTTTTTAAGATGTAGCTCAAGACACCCTATGATTAATGTATACAATTTCTTTTCGTATCTTGCATAATAACAGATATATTGAGCTTTAAATATTTTTAACAAAAATTCGACAAAAATGATATACCATTAACCGATAAATTCTATGGCCAATACTACTGCCAAAGCATCAGCGAAAGGGTCTATTTGAAATGAATTTTCTGGGAACATTTTTGTAAAATGAAGGACAATGACGATTGAAACTAAGACTTTAGGCTTTGTAAAACATTCTTCTTGAGACATTTTCCTTCCATAGCTCATATTAGTTTCAGGTTCATTGCCTAAATATTACCAATTTTGACCTCTTAAATCGCGACTTTGACGTGGAAAACCCAAATTTGATTTTCTTTAAATACCTGTAACTTTTTTGTTCTTTAACCTATAGAGCTAAATTTTGGTAGGTAACTTACCAATAATGATGTAAACCTGCGTACTAAATTTGGTTGCCTTTACTTTGTTAATCCTGAAGATATAATTTTTTTCGAAAGAAAACACAAAATTTTCGAAGTTGTCACACGATTGCGTTTGTGGTCGATTGTGAGCTAATGTGGCACCCATCTTGCGGATAGCTTTCTCATACCCAAGTGATCATGCAAAATCGAAACCACTGAGCCATGTGATATGCCTATGGCTTCCACAATCTTCCGAAATTTCAATCTCTGATCGGCCAACACCATATCGTGAATTTTTTCAACTGTTTCGGGTGTAGCGACCTCAATTGGGTGTCCAGAACGTTCGGCGTCATTTGTGCTTGTACGGCCACAACGAAATTCAGTAAACCACTTTTTTACCATAGAAATTAATGGAGTCCCCATAGTATTTATCAAGCTTAGCCTTGGTTTGAGTGATGGTTTTTTCCACAAAAAATTATGTTTGATGAGCACACGAAATTCACTTTTTTCCATTTTCCTTATAACTCAAGAGGTTGTCTGCTTTCAATGGCTATCTAACACAAACTAAATGACGCAGCTTGATCAAAACTTGACAGGAGTCAACTAACAGATGCTTGTTGACAGGAGCAGTGTTGCCCTTTCTGTGAAGAGGCGGGAAATTCAAAAAGTCGCCGACCTATTGACCCGCCCTGGTAGATATATCCTTGCTGAAAGACTCAACGGTGAAAATAATCGTCGGTATCTTGAAGAAGATTTGCCAGGTTTTCACGAAAATGTGCAATTTGTGAAGTTTGGAACCGGTGATGAGCACTGATAAGTACAATTTGGAGAACCCAATTCATCACAATACAGTTTTTAAACCTGGAGATCGTTTCGCTAACAAAGTTAGCGTCCTCAGAGGAATGAGGATGAATAAACTGAGTTACTCTATTCATCCCGCTGATGACGCTAAAAACTGTATTGTGATGAATTGGGTTTTCCAAATTGTGCATTAACGTGGTTTATGCATGACAGTGCACCGCCATTCAAGCTCGGAATTTTTAAAACAAACTTTCAATAATCTATGGATTGGTCGGAAGGGACTTTAATCGTGACCGCCGCGTAAGCCACCAGATCGTAACAGTTTGGATTAGTTTATGTAGATACATGTTAACGCTAGTTTAGCAAACAAATATTCAAAGTCAGCAATTATTTGAAATCAGATAATTGAATAATGTCAGACGATTAAAAATACTTTAGGAATTTTTCACAGTTGTTAAGTCAATGAGAATGAGATTGGGTACATGCATAGATTAAAGGAAACGGCAGATTCAACAATTATTGTGATGTTTTTTTTTTAGAATGTGTCGTTTAGTATTCAGCTTTATTTTGTAAAAAGGCCTTGTTCTGTATTTTTGCGGTTTATTATTTGAAAATTGAAGTAACAGCACAAACACAAATCGAATTTTCCAAAAAAATGTGCCCGAATTGTTTTTTCACATTTCTATATTTTTGTAATATATTGTAAAGATAGTAATATAGACAATTATTGACATAAAAGGCAAGCGTAGTTTGTTATTATTAGCCATGATCTATCACTTATCATACATTTGAATATACTTGTGATTATATGTACATATTATTTATGATTGATTGCATTAGCTGCTTGTCCTTCTTTCATTATGCAAATTCTACATGATATCTCAATGAATAATACTATGTATACAACAATATTGTTGTCAGCTCTATCTAGCTGTTCCACTTAATCCATTTACATCTAAATCAACCTGTTTTTAATAAAGTTAGATATTGAAAAAACTTATATTGAGTAAAAGTTGTTCAAAATTGCTAATTGCTGCAAGAACATGTTGTCATTTAATGAGTTGATTCCCTTTTAAGTGTTATTATAAATATGGCTTTGCAAACGGTATCGGGGACTACAAAAGGGATAAAATACATACGTTCCTATCATTAATGGAAGGCACGAGTGGAATAAGGTGTCATGTAATCTGGTTATTAAAATGTTTTCTTATGCCAATACTTTCAAGTGAATGAAGGTGTCATGTAACATTTTCAAAAAATGGCCGAATTTTCCACGAATGAAGGCGATATATATATATATATATATATATATATATATATATATATATATATATATATATATATATATATATATACAAATAAAACCTCCCAGTTGGTAAAAATCTGGCAACATGAATCATTTATGCCTAAAAACATAAGTGATCAGGGCGTTATGTGATATGTGGTGATCTGCAGGTGGTATTGGACTTTTCCTTTACGTTATAGTAAAGGATTTTTTTCACGCTCAATGAGGTACCACCCCTTACATCAAGGGGCCAGTGAAGTCCCAACGTACGTTCCAGGTTCTGGTGTATGAGTCGGTTTCCCTTATAAACAAAAATGATGATGGCTCCTCCTTGTAAAAAAGATTCCGGAGATAAAATACCCCTCCATTTGTATCTCCGGGAGAGGGGTGTACAGGGGGCGACGGCATCAAGATTTAACATATCATTCTCGAATATATGTGGTCTAAATTCGCACCTGAACTCCGTCCACCATTTCCTCCAGGCTAAGAGGCCCCAACGCCACTTCCTCCTGAAACCCAATTCAGTTCCAAAACAGCCACTAACCACCTTAATTTCCCGGGGTAGGAGCTCCTTACTTCCTTTAGATTGCATGGAGGCGTGTGCGCATGCGTATGTAGCAATCTACCCTGCATCAGACTCCCCAATTTAAAACCTGGAAGAAAAGATACTTTGGATTAAAGTCTCTCAGGGCTGCAACTAAATTCATCTGTTGCATTTACCGGTCATCTTCTGACAACAGCTTTTTCCAGCGCTTCGACTGCCTTTCTGAAAAAACCGACCATCTGATTTCTGAATATCCTTCCTCCGAGGTCACTATTCTTTCCCTTAGATCTCCATCTTACTACAAAACCTGAATGCTATAAGACATCAGTCACCGCCCTACTTGGTCGCCTAGACCACGCCATGGTCACTGCTTCCTGCGCAATGCAACCCGAGGTCACACAGTCATTACACCCACGTATCGTTTGGCATTACAACTCCGCGAACTGGGACGAAATGCGGGATTATTTTTCCTCATTTCCATGGGCGTCTGTCTGCTTCTCTCATCCTGACCCCTCTGATATCTCACAAAACGTGACCGAAATTGTCCAACCTGGCATGGAATTATTTATTAAACGTACACAGAAAACCTTTTCAGCCACTCAAAAGCCTTGGTTCTCTAAATTCTGTGACAAGGCCAGACTTAAAAAGGTCAAAGCTCACAAAACGCTTCTACACAATCCCAGTCAAGAAAACCGTCAAGCATTTAACGCCGCAAGAAACCGCTATGCTCGCATTATTTCTGGGGCAAAAAACTCGTTTAATAACCACATCAAAAACAAGCTCCTCAAGCTGCAACGGCAGCAAATCCTTCTGGACTCTTGCTAAGTCTATTAGGAATAATTTCTGCAAGAGCACGTTCCCACCTCTTGTTTCAGGGGATGAAATTCTTTCTACCGTCCTGGGCAAGACTGAACTTTTTGCCTCATTGTTCGCCGGCAATTCTACTCTCAACTCACCTCGAAATGTTCAACCACCAACAGTCCCCAAGGTCGCGCATAAAATGACTGATATAATTTTCAAAACTAAAAAGGCACGAAAGTGGCTCTCTTCTCTTAATACCAGGAAAGCCTCTGGCCTTGACGAGATCCCAGCAATTGTTCTCAAAAAATGCGCACCAGAACTTGCTCCTGTCCTGACTCGTCTGTTTCAGACATCTTACAATAGAGGCGTATTCCCTAGTAACTGGAAAACTGCTCGAGTACAACCCGTCCCCAAGAAAGGATCCAAAGCTCTTCCTAGCAACTGCATGCCTATTTCTCTCCTTTCAGTCGTCTCTAAACTGATGGAAAAGTATATAAGCACCGAATTAGTAAAATTTCTTGAAAAACACAGTATAATCCACGACAGGCAGTATGGATTCTGTTAGCGCAGATCAACTGCCGACCTCCTTTCCTTTATCACCCATTCTTGGAGCAAGTCTATGGAACTACACGGTGAATCCCAGATTGTCGCGCTAGACATATCCAAAGCATTCGACCAGGTCTGGCACGCAGCGCTGCTTAATAAACTTTCGGCCATTGGTCTATCACCAAAACTCTGTACATGGACAGCAAATTTCCTCTCCAACCGGAGCATCTCTGTTGTCGTGGATGGCCATTCCTCTAAACTGTATCCAATTAATGCAGGGGTCCCTCAAGGTTCAGCTGTAGCCCCTACTTTGTTTCTTCTCCACATCAATGACCTCCTCTCTACCACATCCAACCCAGTGCACAGTTACGTGGCTGCTGAGAAAAGCCTTTGGGTGAGGATAGGTTCACTGATGAGACGTATAGCTCTCTTCTGAATGGAGTCCAGGTTAGCAAGTGTATAAGCGGCAGCGGCACCCCAGATGTGGGAGCAGTATTCGAGGTTTGGCCTTATTTGTGAAGTATATAAGGTATAGAGATTAGCTGGTGAAAAGTATTTGCGAGCGCGGAAGAGGAAACATAATTTCTTAGCAGCCGCTTCTGCAATTGATGTGAGATGTTGGTGCCAATTGAGATTTCGATCCACAGAAATGCCAACAACTGAACAGGACTCATTACCTTGAATAACTTGGTTGTTTATTGTGATGGGTCTAGGGCTGGTGTATCTCTTATGAGAAAGAAAGCAAGACTGTGATTTGGTGGAGTTGAACTGTACAAAATTTCTACTTCCCCATTTGTAAACATTGTGACCTTAAATACGCCGGACAAACAAAAATATTGAAATTAGATTTAATGAGCATTTAGCACGATTAGGATACGGTACTATACATAGATATTTCGTTATCCTGCATATTTGGGATAATAATCACCATGCAGGTAAGGATAATCTAATATTAATTAAAAATGTTAGACAAACCGGACATCTAAGCGCTTCTGAAAGTATATATTGTTAAATATACTAACAATAAAAAGTAACTTTACACTGCCGCCGATAGTAAGTCGGTTGATAGGTCACTTAACAAGAGTGACCGGCAGAAGCACGTCGGAAAGATAATAAAGTAATTTAGGTAAACGCCAAACGAAATATGTTAATTTTTGTGCTGTTGGTCCACCCCATATCGTTATGAACCGACTACCCGCGCAAGAATATAAGCAGAGATGTAGATGTAAGATATTTAGAATTATTCATCCTCTTATGACGCTAATTTGGTTAGTGAAACCATCGTCAGGTTTTTTAAATGTGGTGATTTTGGTTCTCAAAGTGTACTGTTCCAGTAAAACTCAATCAACAACCAAATCACAGCCGCTAGCTGAAACGTCGTTCGGGACTCAAATAACTGCCGACAATGATATTCTTTTACTAAATCCCGTTTTTGTTGCGAAGAGAAGCACTGTTAAAAAAAGCTTTTCTGAATTCGCGCATGCTTATTACTTCTCCAATACAAGGATGGACTTATGCGGCTGAACGTGCAAACCTGCAAACTATATTTACCTCCCTCTTTGTTGGACTACAAATCCTATCATTGTCTAAATTGGAGGGCCGCTGTATAATTCTTTATACGTATATGTATATATATATATATATATATATATATATATATATATATATATATATATATATATATATATATATATATATATATATTCTATCGTACACGTACGACGTACGATTCCGTATTCCATATCACGCTACCACAGTAATTCGGATTAATACGAATATTTCAATATTCGGATTCGACGAATATTTTATTACGTATTCTCACAACACTAGTTTGCACGTTCAGCCGCATAAGTCCATCCTTGTATTGGAGAAGTAATAAGCATGCGCGAATTCAGAAAAGCTTTTTTTAACAGTGCTTCTCTTTGCAACAAAAACGGGATTTAGTAAAAGAGTATCATTGTCGGCAGTTTTTTGAGTCCCGATCGACGTTTCAGCTAGTGGTTGTGATTTGGTTGTTGATTGAGTTTTACTGGAACAGTACACTTTGAGAACCAAAATAACCACCTTTAAAAAACCTGACGATGGTTTCACTAACCAAATTAGCGTCATAAGAGGATGAATAATCCTAAATATCTTACATCTACAGCTCTGCTTATATTCGGTTCATAACGATAGAGAGTGGTCCAACAACACAAAAATTAACATATTTCGTTTGGCGGAAATACCTAAATTGCTTTATTATCTTTCTGACGTGCTTCTGCCGGTCTTTCTTGTTAAGTGACTTATCAACCGACTTACCATAGGCGGCAGTGTAAAGTTACTTTTTATTGTTAGTATATTTAGCAATATATACGTTCGAAAGCGCTTAGCTGTCCGGGTTGTCTAACATTTTCAATCAATATTAGATTATCCTTACCTACATGGTGATTATTATCCCAAATATGCCGCACAACGGAAGATCTATATATAGTACCGTATCCTAATTGTGCTAAATGCTCATTAAATCTAATTTCAATATATTTGTTTGTCCAGCGTATTTAAGGTCACAATCTTTACAACTGGGGAAGTAGAAATCTTGTACAATTCAACTCCACCAAATCTCAGTCTTGCTTTCTATCTCATAAGAGATTCAACAGTCCTAGATCCATCACAATTAACAATCAAGTTATTCAAAGTAATGAGTCCTGTTCACTTGTTGGCATTTCTGTGGATCGAAATCTCAATTGGCACCAACATCTCACATCAATTACAGAAGCGGCTGCTAAGAAATTATGTTTTCTCTTCCGGGCTCGCAAATACTTTTCACCAGCTAATCTCTAGACCTTATATACTTCACAAATAAGGCCAAACCTCGAATACTGCTCCCACATCTGGGGTGCCGCTGCCGCTTCTACACTCGCTATCCTGGACTCCATTCAGAAGACAGCTATACGTCTCATCGGTGACCCTACCCTCACCCAAAGGCTTTTTTTAGCAGCCGCGTAACTGTGCACTGGGTTGGATGTGCTAGAGAGGAGGTTATTGATGTGGAGAAGAAACAAAATAGGGGCTACAGCTGAACCTTGAGGGAGACCTGCATTAATTGGATACAGTTTAGAGGAATGGCCATCCACGACAACATAGATGATCCGGTTGGAGAGGAAATTTGCTGTCCATGTACAGAGTTTTGGTGATAGGCCAATGGTCGAAAGTTTATTAAGCAGCGCTGCGTGCCAGACCTGGTCGAATGCTTTGGATATGTCTAGAGCGACAATCAACGATTCACCGTGTAGTTCCATAGACTTGCTCCAAGAATGGGTGACAAAGGAAAGGAGGTCGGCAGTTGATCTGCGCTAACAGAATCCATACTGCCTGTCGTGGATTATACTGTGTTTTTCAAGAAATTTTAGTAATTCGGTGTTTATATACTTTTCCATCAGTTTAGAGACGACTGAAAGGAGAGAAATAGGCCTGCAGTTGCTAGGAAGAGCTTTGGATCATTTCTTGGGGACGGGTTGTACCTTTTCAAGTCTGGCCTTGTTACATAATTTAGAGAACCAGGGCTTTTGAGTGGCTGAAGAGGTTTTTTGTGTACGTGGAATAAATAACTCCATGCCCGGTTGGACAATTTCAGTGACGTTTTGTGAGATATCAGAGGGGCCAGAAGCAGACAGACGCTCATGGAAATGAGGAAAAGTAATCCCGCATTTCCTCCCAGTTCGCGGAGTTGTAGTGTCAAACGATACGTGGGTGTGATGACTGTGTGACCTCGGGTTGCATTGCGCAAGAAGCAGTGACCATGCCGTGGTCTGAGCGACCAAGTGGGGCGGTGACTGATGTCTTATAGCATTCAGGTTTTGTAGTAGGATGGAGATCCAAGGGAAAGAATAGTGGCCTCGGAGGAACGATATTCAGAAATCAGCTGGTCGGTTTTTTCAGAAAAGTAGTCGAAGCGCTGGACAAAGTTGTTGTCAGAAGGTGAACGGTAAATGCAATAGATGAATTTAGTTGCAGCCCTGAGAAAGTTTAATCCAAATTATGTCTTTTTTTCCAGCTTTTAAATTGGGGAGTCTGGTGCAGGGTAGATTGCTACATACGTATGCGCACACGCTTTCATGCAATCTAAAGGAAGTAAGGAGCTCATACCCCGAGAAATTAAGGTGATTAGTTGCTGTTTTATAACTGATTTGGGTTTCAGGACGGAGAGGTGTTAGAGCCTATTAGCCTGGAGGAAATGGTGGACGGAGTTCAGGTTAGATTTTAGGCCACATATATTCGAGAATGATATGTTAAATCTTGATGCCGGCACCCCCTGTACACCCCTCTCCGGAGATCCGAATGGAAGGGTATTTTATCTCCGGAATCTTTTGTACAAGGAGTAGCCATCATCATTTTTGTTTATAAGGGAAACCGACTCATACACCAAAACCAGAAACGTCCATTGGGACTTCACCGGTCCCTTGATGTAAGGGGTGGTACCTCCTCGGGCGTGAAAAAAGTCCTTTACTATCACGTAGAGGAAAAGTCCACTACCACCTGCAGATCACCACATATCACATAACGCCCTCATCACTTATGTTTTTGGGCATAAATGATTCATATTGCAGATCTTTACCAACTGGGTGGTTTTATTTGTACCTATCGCCATCATTCGTGGAAAATTCGGCCATTTTTTGAACATGTTACATGACACCTTCATCCACTTGAAAGTATTGGCATAAGAAAACATTTTAATAACCATATTACATGACACCTTATTCCACTCGTGCCTTCCATTAATGATAGGAACGTATGTATTTTATCCCTTTTGTAGTCCCCGATACCGTTTGCAAAGCCATATTTACAATAACACTTAAAAGGGAATCAAATAATTAAATGACAACATGTTCTTGCAGCAATTAGCAATTTTGAACAACTTTTACTCAATATAAGTTTTTTCAATATCTAACTTTATTAAAAACAGGTTGATTTAGATGTAAATGGATTAAGTGGAACAGCTAGATAGAGCTGACAACAATATTGTTGTATACATAGTATTATTCATTGAGATATCATGTAGAATTTGCATAATGAAAGAAGGACAAGCAGCTAATGCAATCAATCATAAATAATATGTACATATAATCACAAGTATATTCAAATGTATGATAAGTGATAGATCATGGCTAATAATAACAAACTACGCTTGCCTTTTATGTCAATAATTGTCTATATTACTATCTTTACAATATATTACAAAAATATAGAAATGTGAAAAAACACATTTTTGTGGAAATTTCAGTTTGTGTTTGTGCTGTTACTTCAGTTTTCAAGTAACAAATCTCAAAAATACAGAACAAGGTCTTTTTACAAAATAAAGCTGAATATTAAACGAAACATTCTAAAAAAAAAACATCACCATAATTGTTGAATCTGCCGTTTCCTTTACTCTATGCAGGTACCCAATCTCATTCTCATTGACTTAACAACTGTAAAAAGGCCTGAAGTATTTTTAATCGTCTGACATGATTCTACTATCTGATTTCAAGCTATTGCTGTCTTTGAATATTTGTTTGCTAAACTAGGGTTAACATGTATCTACATAAACTAATCCAAAGTGTTAAGATCTGGTGACTTAGGCGGTCCGTATCATTCGAATATCAAAATAATCCGAATATTTACAACGCTAGTGCAAACTATATTTACCTCCCTCTTTGTTGGACTACAAATCCTATCATTGTCTAAATTGGAAGGCCGCTGTATAATGCTTTATACGTATATATATATATATATATATATATATATATATATATATATATATATATATATATATATATATATATATATATATATATATATATATAGGTTGAATCGTCAATCAACATCCTGGACCTCAAGCTAAAAAGAAGAGGTAACTCAATAGAATTTGATATCTACAGAAAACCCACTCAGACCGACCACCTTATACCGTTCAGGTCTTGTCATCATATGTCACACAAGATGGCGTCTATCAGATTCTTGATTGATAGATTGTTTAAAATCCCACTGTCTAGGGAAAATTTCGAAAAAGAGCTAAATCTGATCAAACAGTTAGCTATCAATAACGAATATCCACTAAAATTAATAAATAAACTAGTCGAAAGAAAAAACCGTCAATTGTTGAGGTCAATGAGTTCGAGTCTGCCCCCAGAACAGTCAGAGAGACTTTCATATTGTTCATTTACTTTTTGTGGTTCCATTACCAACACAATTACAAGAGCACTTAAGAGAGAAAATGTCAGGTTCTCGTTCAAGTCCACAAACACTGTCAAAAGCTTGTTTATCCATAATAAAGACAGTATTCCAGCTCTCAAGAAGTCAGGTGTATATTGTTTGAAGCGTGGTGAACCCGATTGCAACACGGTCTATGTTGGCAGGACAGGGAGAGCATTGGGTCTTAGAATTACTGAACATCTAAGAAGCAGAAACCAACCCAACAACAACACTTCGATCTTTGGTTGCCATTTGAAGGAGTCAGGTCACCCTTTCAGCAGGGAAAATGACGCAACAATTCTGTATCCTTCCAATTTTGGTATTGAACAGTGTGTCATTGAAGAGATGGAAATTTATAAACATATCAATTGTTCTAACAAAAACGTACTTAATGTTTCCAATACAGACGTCAAAAGTTTTTCATCTCTATATAGTCAACTAGCAGATCACCAGCCCACACACCATCCAAGTGGACCGTGAGACAACTTAGTCAGGGGATCTGCTCCTTGGCTTCCAGACCTGCCATTTTGTTGTTTTTAGTGTCTGTATATTTTCGAGTCGATTTCTCACGTCTGTCAGTTTGTTGATTGCCGTTTTCATTCTCGATCAGGAAGCCGACCTTACGTCAGGTCATTTTGGCCCACTCCGGACCTGTCCTTCGTTTTTAGCGTCTTCGTTTTCCGTGGTCGATACGTCACTTCTGCCAAATGTCAAATGTCACTTGTCATTTTCCCTTTTCAGTTTAAGTATCGACCTTGCGCTGAGATGTTCTGCCGGCTTTTGTTCTCCATCACGTGTTATGCACGTTATATCTCACCTTTTAAATTTAAAACAAAAATTATTTCTTAATTTCCAACAGAGTTGTTATTTTCCAAGTTGTTAGCACTTATGATACCAAATGGATCAATCCTATAACAACAGATGAAGCATGTTCCTTGGGCATTCAACTGTATAGTTTTTTTTAGTCCTGTTTAACAAGACAAGTAAGTAAGTTCGCCATCTTGGCGCTTTTTTCATTTTTCATGTTTAAAACAACGGTAAAAACTCGCCTCTGTTTCAATTCCCATTCACTTGATAGGTTTTGTTTTCTCTGAAAGTTTCTTCTCGGCTGCATGGCTTGCTGATGTTTGTGCTGTCTGCTCTTACTCCTGTTGTTGTCTTAAATTTTGGAGAATTTTTAAGCTTTTTAATATTAGACATATTGTAATTTTTGAAGATCTAGAGACAGATTATCCTTTTATTGTAATTTTAATTTTTGACCTGTAGTTGTTTTTCAATTTTATTGCATGTAGTACTTAGTGACCATATACTTGTGTTCTTATAGCTTTTGTAGCTTGACATGTTAACTATTAACCTTTTTTGACTTAGTGTTGGGGTTAGCTGTTGTTAACTCATTTTATCTTATATATTCCTGCGTTGTACCCTCGCAGAAGTAGCCTACCGGAAAACTCAGTTTTTCTGACAAGCCTTTTATAAATTATAGATTCCCCTGAGGATGACCTGTTAGGTAAGGTCGAAACGCGTCGGGACAAGGAATAAAGTATTTGTTTGGAAAGAAAAAGCCTTTTATTCATCACCCAAAGATGTCAACCCCAAACATTTTGACGTTTAGGAACAGTATATATATATATATATATATATATATATATATATATATATATATATATATATATATATATATATATATATATAGTCAGCAGTCAGTTTTCTAAATAAACTAGCAAGCTAGAGAAGAGGCCCCCGGTCCAGTCTTGTCACCCGAATTTTAAGTGCTAAGGATCATTGCTAAGTTTAACTTTATCATACATGACTCATGTTAATTTGGATCAATCGTCACTACAGTCTATCGTCAGATACCGATCTTTGTATACCAAACTTCCTGAATCAATTTCTTAACATCATTCGGGATTAATTCAAATCAGCCATGTTTACTTACTGAATGCATAAACAAAAAATGATGTCACTTGATTTTTTACAATTAGATATTCTATAATCAAATGTAACTGTTCACATGTGTTTAAAAATATTCGTTAGGTCAGTGGTGAACAATGCAGAGAAGGCAGAGAAGGAGTGAAACAAGCTGAGGCAACGCGGATATGTGATTGATGTAAGATTGAGTATGTACTTTACTTGTGCAGATATTGTCCATTGAATTAATTACAATTGTATAATAATTAACACTTAATAGTGGTACACATATTCATCACTTTGCTACATGATAAATATCAATTGTCGTGCTATTGTAATATTTATTAATAGCGTTCCGATGGAAAAGGAACAATAAAATATTGTCCGTTTCAAATGAGCATGCTGATTACGTGTATTTTGCATATCATGCCTATTAAAATGTACCGTTACACCCAGATATTCTTTATGTTTAACGGGCTAGGCATTAGGCATTACTTCCAAGGGACCTTTTAACATAAACCAGTGTTACCGCGAAATAATCAACGATAAGCGCATTTCGCAGCAGACGCAGAATTGCCACACTGAAACAGCCACTGTTATGCTGGGATTACATAGAATGGGCTAAAATCGTTTTGTCTTTATCTTAGAGGGAGAATTGAGTTTTGAAATTGTATCCACTTAACAAGAAGGGACATTTCTTTAATAGGGCATAATATCAAATACTGTGACTATTTGTTTCATAAAATTTCATATTCAAGCGTTGAGAAAATTCGATAGCACATATCTAGAAATTGCAGATAATATATATATATATATATATATATATATATATATATATATATATATATATATATATATATATATATATATATATATATATATATATATATATATATATATATATATATATATACTGTGTCCCAAACTGGATGGAAAAGTATTGCTATGTCCGTTATTATTAGATATAGGGAGACGATTAAATCAGCAATGTTTTGTAGAATGCCATGCTCGTTCCAAATATGACTTGTGTTTTGTCCCGCCTCTCTTCGTTTTCAAGTTATTATGAAAAAAACAAAATTTTTCGATTTTTTTCCTTCAATATCTAAGTAGGCGTTGATTTGACATGTCTAAAACTTGCACATTATCAGGACACTTTTTACAGAGTAATCTTTATGTGTTCTTCTTAACTATGGACTGTCATTTGTTTTTGAGCTACAGGTATCAACGTTTGTTTTTATTATGGCAGCTATAGTGGATTTTTTACTCATGTGATAGCCTGTGAAAAGAGCTTTCCAATGATGTACAACATGCTTGAGAAATCTTGCAATTGCACGGACAATTTTAAGAAAAACCATTTTGAGCATAGTAGGCTATGAGATCAAATACCAGAAAACAAATGACCAAAAAAAGTGTTAAAAAAGCAGTAGGCCAAGGAGTATAACAATAGATTTCTACTTTTAACATAATTGTCCGTAATAATTCACGATAAAAAAATATTGTGATTTAATTTATAATACTTAATTAGGTAATAATGCTAGGTAATATTATGTGAAACAGTTTAATTACGAAACCAGGCAATAACAAATAGAAACTTAAACTCCACAAAACAATACAATTAGAAACGGAACTCAACAAATAATAAAATAGAAACTTAAAAATACACTAAATAGAAAATTGTTCAATATAGCCACCGTTTTGTTCAATGCACTTTATACACCTTTTTGAAACATGCCTGCAAAACTCTGGTGAGGGTGTTTTGGTTAATATGATTTACAGCTTCCGGGATTCTGTTTCGTAATTCATTGATATTTTGTGGTGGATCGAATTTATACACATCATTCTTCAGAGTACCACAAAAACAAAAATCCATGGGTGTTATATCAGGACTTAGAGCACACCAATGAAGTGGCCCATTGTTACAGATAACACGATTATTAAAATTTTGGTACAAAAATTCTTTGACGATCCTAGCATTGTGAGCTGGACAACCGTCTTGTTGGTACCAAATCTCGTCTAAATTGTCATGAACTCTTCTAATTGTTGGAAAGATATCATTTCTCAATAGATTAAGATACCTTACCCCCATTAAATTATTTTCAAAACAGAACGGACCAACAATGAAGTTACCTGAATTTTTTTTAAATTAACTGTCTAATTTACAAATAAAAATAACAGTTTTTTACCTAATAAGCCGCACCAAAGATTAATACCAAATCTGTCTTCCAATCGTCTTTCTTCCTTTAGATGGGGATTTTCATTTGCCCAATAATGCCTATTATGGAGATTATACACACCAAAATTTGTAAATCTCGATTCATCGGTTCATATTATTTTCAAATGAAAATTTTCATCTTGCTGAGATTGTCCTTGATACCATCTGCAGAACTGAAGTCGTTTAGGGTAATCGTCAACATTTAAGCCTTGTACGATTGTAGGTACCGTACTTTTTGGAACGTCAATTTGTTCACCATAAAACCGAACAGATTGCGGAGGGTTTTCGTTTGAAACCTGTAAGACGGCATTATTTGTTTCTTCATTTCTAGGCATTGCTAGTTTCTTTGCGTGGAAGCTACCGTCGTTCAATAGATTGGTCACTATCCTGCGAAATATTTTGGTGTTTGGTTGTCGTGTTTCTGGATAGTTGTTTTGATATGAATTTGCAGCTGCCTCAGTATTTCGGTTAGAACGAATATAACATTCCAACATGTCAACATATTCTTCATTACTGAACATATTGTTGAATAATATTTTAAATAAACAGGAAACAAACTATTTAGTACAAAATTTTAAGCAAAGTGCTAAATACAACTCAAATTGTTCAAATAAATAAGAATGACAGTATTCTTAATTGTCGCGATAATGTTATATCCATAGCAACCTTTCTTCTGTTGTTTTTTAGTTGACTTACGTTTAAAAATCAAACAATTTTTAAAGGCGTCTTCGTAAATAATTAATCTGCTTTTTATTGAGTTCTGTTAGTAAATTTAGTTATTTACTAGGCTTACCTATTGAATTAACTTATAAATTTTTTTTAAGATAATGTTGGAATATATAATTTGTAATAATGGGCCGATTCATTGGTGTGCTCAAAGTTCATATTTTTTTATCGTAAAACTTTACGGAAAATTATGTTAAAAGTAGAAGTCTATTGTTAGACTTCATGGCCTACTGCTTTTTTAACACTTTTTTTTGTCATTTGTTTTCTATTCTCAAAACGGTTTTACTCAAAATTGTCAGTGCAATTACAAGATTTCTCAAGCATGTTGTACATAATTAAAAAGCTCTTTTCACAGGCTATCACATGAGCAAAAAACTCAATATAACTGCCTTAATAAACACAAACGTTGATACATGTAGATCAAAAACAAACGACAATCCAAAGTTGAGAATAGCAAAAAAAGATTACTCTGTAAAAAGTGTCCTGATAATGTGCAAGTCTTAGACATGTCAGATCAACGCCTATTTAGATATTGAGGGGAAAAAATCGACAAATTTTGTTTTTTTCAAAATAACTCGAAAGCTAAAAGAGGCAGGGCAAAATACAAGTCATATTTGGAACGAATATTTTTACTTAATGTATGATATAGTCTAAAGACCTGAAATTAGAATTGATTTACCATATTTCTGTAACTGAAAAACTGTCTAAGTTAACATTAACTATTCTAGAAGTGCTGCCCATAATAATTTGAATCCATCACTCTAACCATTCATTTTTAGTCTCTGAGCAAAGTTTTTATTTTCTCTTTTCTTTTTGAAATGAAATGGTAAATAATAAATATAAAACGAGGAGCATTAGGATCCAATTTATTTCTGAAGCAGGGCATGTGACTACGTCTTACTAGATAACCTATCTGGTCAGATTATATATTGAAGAAACTTTCAGTATAAGACTTATTTCGGAGCTCAGTCGATAATCATAATAACTAATTAATATTGACAACCTGGCATTTCCATCTAATGTCATATTTTAAACAATTAATAAAAACTATTGTTGTGTTTTGCTCTTGACTGTTATTGCAATAAACCTCCTTGCCAGAGTTTTCGCAAGTTCATCAGCAGTGTAAGTCAGAAAAAATTATAGTGATTACTTATATATCGAACTAGTACAATTATCTTTCTAAAGTGTCAGAATGTTGTGCTAAAGGTCTCATAAATTTGAGCCTTTGGTCAAAATCAACCCAGAAAGAGTAAGTTTTTTTTTTTGATTAAATTTTTAATATTTCCAGTTGGTTAACATCACTGTTTAACTGACTAAGTAACAAAAATAACATTAGGAAAAACCTCTATGAAATATTTGTTAAAACTTATACAATTTTAACCGCAACATTAAATTATCAGCTTAATTATTAACAGATTTCTGTTAAAGTAATTGAAGTTGATACTACTTCATACTGGCTCGGGGTAACATATAAATAAGTCTTCACTGATTACGTGCTGTAGGAACCCGCCCTCCCAAGGAAAAAGGTACTGTGTCCAGTTTTCAAAGATCATCTTAAAAACACCCTTGGCAATATTCCGGTTATCCGCAGCATCCCCGAACTCGAGGGTGCAGTGGATAATCTACAGTCCAAAATTCAATGTCCTATCGAACATGCATCAAGGACGTACCCCGCCCTGAGCAATCTGCCGCCATTTCCGTCCAGTATCAGAGAAATGATACTCAAAAAGAACCGCGTGCGTAGACTAGCTCAACGCACCGGAAACCCCACCGACAAACGAGACGCAAACAGACTCATCAAACAAGTACGATCCGCCCTGCAAGAACTCCGCAACAATCGTTGGGAGGAGCGCCTGCAATCCTTGTCTACCCAAGACAATTCCATCTGACAAATGGCTAAAGCCCTTCGTTCCCAAAAACTTCCGATATCCCCACTTCACTGCCGCAACGGTGTCGTATGCACGGATGCAAAGAAAGCTACTGCATTCGCAGCTCATCTGGAGTTGAAATTCAGCCCGAATTATAACAACGTTGATCTGTCGCACGTAGAAAGAACGCACCGCTATGTCAGGAGTGCGCTTCGCGTCACCTCAGACACAACTATCGAGCCCACAACTTTCGAAGAAGTTTCCTAAATAATTAAATCATAAAAAAATAGGAAAGCTCCGGGATACGATGGAATCTCCAACGTAGCTCTGATAAACCTCCCCCGAAAAGCCGTGGTATTCCTAGTTACGATTATGAATGCCATTCTGCGACTTCAACACTTTCCTTTCATGTGGAAACTAGCCGATATTATCAACATCCCGAAACTCAGCAGAGATCCGCTGTTCCCCCAGAACTACAGGCCCATTAGCCTACTACCAGTCATCGTCAAAATCTCCGAAAAACTGATTCAGAAAAGGCTAGCTTCATTCACCTCAGATAATCATATCCTCCCAGACGAGCAATTCGGCTTCAGACACCAGCACTCCATCACTGACCAAGTCCTTCGTGTGGTGGAAAACATCACCGAAGGATTTAATAAAAACAAGTCAACTGGTGCAATATTTCTTGACATTCCTCAAGTCTTCGATAGGGTTTGGCATGCGGGCCTCCTAAATAAAATTCTATCATTTAAGTATCCTCTACTTCCGATTCTGCTAATCAGGTCATACCTGCAACAGAGGAAGTACCAGGTCAAACATCTGGGAGCCAGATATAGAACATACTCAGCCATGGCTGGTCTCCCACAGGGTTCTGCTATCTCCCCTCTGTTGTTCAATATATTTGTCGCAGACATTCCGACAGCGCCCCTAAACGTGACATATGCACTGTACGCAGACGACACCACCGTCCTCAGCAGCTCCACTCAGCCGAGGATAATAACCGAACTACTACAGACCACCGTAGTCGAGCTGCAAGGCTGCTATAGGAAATCCCTTCTAGCCATAAACCCCGATAAATGTTCAGCAGTCCTATTTTCTAAGAGGAGACGCACACCTCACGAACACGTATCATTAGATAACCGTCTAATTCCCTGGCAAGATTCCACCAAATACCTCGTAGTTTTCGTCGACAAACACTTAATATGGCGCCCCCATGTCGAACACGCCCGACGAAAAGCCTCGATGTTCATCTCGAAGCTGTTCCCACTTGTAAATAGAAATTACAAATTGTCCATCAACAATAAATTGCTCATGTACAAAGTCGTCAACCGGCCAGCCTTGACCAATGTATCCCCGGCATGGGCCACCGCGGCCGCAACATACATCAAGACCCTTCAAATCATCCAGAATAAAATTCTGAGAATGGTTACCGGAGCGCCATGGTTAGTCAAAAAGAGTCAGATTCATTCTGATCTGGAAAGGCCTTCGATACTTGAGTTTATAACTCAACTATCCACAACTCAGTTCTCTAAAGCCGCTTCTCACCCAAATGCTCTTCTCTGTAGTGACACCGACTACGATGAGCAACTTCCATATAAGCATAAGCGTCCAAAGCGTATACTTACCCGCTAACGCCCCCGCGGCAAAATCAGAATGGAAACATTCAAACCCAAAAGTCATTGTGAGTATTCTTTCCGACGGAGGTATGGACTAAGGTCGGGTACTCCTAGGGAGGGAGTTTTAGTAAGTAGTTGTACTAAGAGTACGAGTCTCACAGTACCTAGATAGCCCACGGCACTACGGTGTCGTGAATGAGGTTTGCATGAGGCATATCTCCCTCCTGTATCCAAAAAAAAAGATGCTGTTGTTTAAGAATGTTATATCCCCAGAGAAGCTATTTACCAGCTAAAGTTGAGTTGATTTTGTGTCAATTTTTGGTGCTGTGTTCATTTTAATCACTTCCCACAAGCTGATTCTATTATACACTCCACTAGGGATGCGATATTCGGACAGCATGCAATAAAAATCAGATGTTCATCTTCTGACACTACAATAATAATGTATTATGTGGAAATTAGTTATACTTATTTCTGACCATCTTCAACATTGAAACATTATATGTTTTTAAAACTTGATTTGCTGTCCACTTCTTTTAGTGTGATTTGTTCAGTATCGCGGCATCATCTAGCCCAGTATCTTTATTTAATATTACGCAGAGGATTTTAATATGCGTTTCGATTTACTATGAGCAATAATACAAAGTTGTGCCTATCAGTGCAAGAAAAACTTAATATTTGGAAAAAAGTAGATAAGGGTCTTTTTAAGAAAAAGGATACCGCCAAAAAATTGGCATTTCACCAAATATACTATCCACAATTCTGAAGAACCGTGACAAACTTGAACACGGTTTGAACGGAAATTGTGTAATTACCCCCCGAAAAAAGAATAAAGGCCTGCTAATGTTGAGGAAGCGATGTTACAGTGGAACACTGGTGCCCGCGACCAAAATTTACCGTTATCTGTGCCAATTATTGGACAAAAAGCTCAATAATTTGCAATGAGATTTGGACACAACAAATTTTCAGCGAGCATAACGTGGCTCAATAAGTTTAAAATACGTCATAATATTACTAAAAAAGTTGTTTGTGGTTAACGATCAATAGGCGACTGACTGGAAGAATACTGTTTTACTGAATCAAGTTAGTAAATACCATCCCAATGACATTTCTAGTGCTGACGAAACCGGTCTATTTTTTAAGTCTTTGCCGGATAAAACATTGGCTTTTAAAGATGAAAAGTGTCACGGTGGAAAGCGTTGCAAAGAATGACTAACAAAAATGGTAGCCTCAAGCATTACGGGGTCTGAAAAATTAAAGTTATTTGTGATTGGGAACAGCAAAAATCCACGGTGTTTTAAGGGCATAAAATCGTTAGAAGTAAATTATTAAAGCAACAGCAGGGAATTGATGAACAACGACTTATACAGGAAGTGGCTTGTCGAACTAAACAGAAAATTTGCTCAACAGAATAGAAAAATGTTGTTATTTGTTGACAACTGTCCAGATCATACCAAAAATATTAACAGTTTATTCCATATAGATCTTGTATCTTTTTCACCCAACATGACCTCTGTTTTGCAGTCTATGGACCAGGGAATCATCCAAAACCTTAAGCAGTACTACAGGAGAAGAATATTTCTTAAAGTCATAACTTGTATGGAAAGTGGACAAACTGTTAAAATTACAATTCTTGACGCAATTAGAGAACTGTTGTTGGTCAATAGATGCCAAGTCAGAAATCAATGCCGATTGTTTCCGAAAGGCTGAATTCATCAGAGCAGGATCTGAGTCACATGAAGCTGAAACTTAGAATTACACGGATTACATTCCCTTAGGGCAACTGAAGGTTGTGTGGAAACTCGCTATGACTAATGGTGAAGAGCTTAACTTTGTTGATTATCTTAATGTTGATGTTAATGTGGAAATAGCAAGTTACCTCAGTGATGATGACATTGTGACAAGTATGTTGCACCTGACAACAGAACAAGACCAAGAAAACGAAGGTTCTGAAGATAATGAAAACGAGCCTAACGACCCACCATCCTTGCAGG
Source organism: Tillus elongatus (assembly GCA_964006375.1). NCBI lineage: Eukaryota > Metazoa > Arthropoda > Insecta > Coleoptera > Cleridae > Tillus > Tillus elongatus. The sequence goes on from OZ023266.1 coordinate 48,152,786, forward strand.
GGGTGACTACCTCAATTGGACGTTTAAGACGATATCTAGAGAGCAAACACTATATCAGGAAATATTTTTAGTAGTTTGAGTGCGGTGGAAAAATTTATCATTAAGGACATACTCAATTAAAGAGTGCAGTCAAAGATAACAGACTTTTTCAAGAAAGTGTATAAGACATCTTTATTAGTTTAAGTGTAGTTTTAGTGGAAACATTTAGTGTGAAGGACAAATTTAACCGCAAATTACAGAAAGACATAAAAGACTTTTTCAGCAAATATACAAAAGATATAAAAATATATGGTGAGTTCTTAATAATTCTTGTTTTTTAACTGAAATGTGACACAAGTCAACTATAAATAACATTTTAAAATTTTACCTGAAAATACTTGTCAAAATACTCAATTGCATCAGTTAGGACATAAGCGTATTTGCGTAAAACTTCGTTCTAATGTGGGTATTGGTATTTCTATTATTATGTAACTGGAAGTTTCTTCAACTAGAATTTTTTTCTGGTCCAGTGAAGTTTGACTTACAGAATATATATATATATATATATATATATATATATAATAACTTTTTTTAGCCACGGTCACTCCAGGTCAACAACTAGTGCTTCAGCTCCCTAGTACCATCAAACGTGATATTTTTTGTTGTGTGTGTGTGTGTGTGTGTGTGTGTGTGTGTGTGTGTGTGTGTGTGTGTGTGTGTGTGTGTGTGTGTGTGTGTGTGTGTGTGTGTGTGTGTGTGTGTGTGTGTGTGTGTGTGTGTGTGTGTGTGTGTGTGTGTGTGTGTGTGTGTGTGTGTGTGTGTGTGTGTGTGTGTGTGTGTGTGTGTGTGTGTGTGTGTGTGTGTGTGTGTGTGTGTGTGTGTGTGTGTGTGTGTGTGTGTGTGTGTGTGTGTGTGTGTGTGTGTGTGTGTGTGTGTGTGTGTGTGTGTGTGTGTGTGTGTGTGTGTGTGTGTGTGTGTGTGTGTGTGTGTGTGTGTGTGTGTGTGTGTGTGTGTGTGTGTGTGTGTGTGTGTGTGTGTGTGTGTGTGTGTGTGTGTGTGTGTGTGTGTGTGTGTGTGTGTGTGTGTGTGTGTGTGTGTGTGTGTGTGTGTGTGTGTGTGTGTGTGTGTGTGTGTGTGTGTGTGTGTGTGTGTGTGTGTGTGTGTGTGTGTGTGTGTGTGTGTGTGTGTGTGTGTGTGTGTGTGTGTGTGTGTGTGTGTGTGTGTGTGTGTGTGTGTGTGTGTGTGTGTGTGTGTGTGTGTGTGTGTGTGTGTGTGTGTGTGTGTGTGTGTGTGTGTGTGTGTGTGTGTGTGTGTGTGTGTGTGTGTGTGTGTGTGTGTGTGTGTGTGTGTGTGTGTGTGTGTGTGTGTGTGTGTGTGTGTGTGTGTGTGTGTGTGTGTGTGTGTGTGTGTGTGTGTGTGTGTGTGTGTGTGTGTGTGTGTGTGTGTGTGTGTGTGTGTGTGTGTGTGTGTGTGTGTGTGTGTGTGTGTGTGTGTGTGTGTGTGTGTGTGTGTGTGTGTGTGTGTGTGTGTGTGTGTGTGTGTGTGTGTGTGTGTGTGTGTGTGTGTGTGTGTGTGTGTGTGTAGGTATGTATGTATCGCACCGATAACTCAAAAAGTAATATGCCGAGTTTGATCACATTTCCTGATATATAGTTCCTCACATTGGATTTGTCTCCTTGTTTAGTGACATGCTGAACTTGAGCTTGCTTCCAGGAGGATGGACATACCCCTATATAATAGGACATCGAAAAGAGGTGACATAACATTAGAGTTAGTCGACGAGTACAGATTTCAGGAACAGTCGAAAGTTTTAAAATCGTGATCTCGTCATAAGCGAATTTTCTCTACGAAAATTCGCTAAAACGAGAATTTTTCTATAATATATGCACTCAATCTAATCATGTCCTGGTTGAGATTGATAATTATCAAAGATTTACCCTATTGACATACACCTAATTTAATTACTTTAAACATTTTAAACTTTCGAGTCAACTGTTTTGATAGCAGGAATAGACTTTTGCATTATTAATTATTTAATGTATATTAGTCTGTCTGTTTTGTGAAAGTTCCAGCAGTTAACATTAGCTAATCTTTAATTGAATAGAGAATCTTACCACTACGATTACACAGAAATGCACGATAAATTGATAAAATAACCGATTATTCCTAATTAGCTTCGAGATCGTCCGGTGCCTTCCTGTTTTCCTATCAGGAATTTCATGCGAAGTCAGCAGACAATTTATTTTGATTTTCATGTCTGTTTCGTAATCATCCTAGCGCCCAGTCTGGAGTTGTCTGGACAAATTACCATTGCATTACGCATTTTCACACATTAGTTAGGCGAAAACATAGTTGCAAACCCGGAAACTCAAGCAGTCGATACAAACTGGCGTTCTTATTTTCCCCCATTCCTCTCCGTTGCAACTTTCTATAAAACACTGACTACAATCTTGTTTAATGCGTCTGGTCGGCAGTCCGTGGTGCCAGCTAAGAATCTATGTGCTATCTAAACCCTAATTAATTAATTTGCCTTGTGATAACAAACCTAAACACAATAAGAAGAATTACTTAGTATCAAAGGTTAATATTCAATTAATGCAAATGCAATCGAAGATAATATTTATAATTTCCTGCATGCTGATACATCAATGAAAGACTTTTACGTTACTAATGTTTCTCAGATTAAGATTTCAATAAAATGCTTATTAGCAAATAATGCACTAAATAATGATTTTATTTGTTATTTGGTCTATACAATTATTGTTTTCGTACTTGGCACATACCACAACAAAGATAATACTCAATCAAAATATTTGGATAATTTCGACATAATGTTTCTTTCATTGAAATAAAATTAGCCACTGCTCATAAATCATATTTGCATTTATAGTAATATACTTAATAATAATAGTAGCCATAATATAATTCGCCAGCATCACAGTAAAAAGGCGTTGTCGCCTTGTCCTCATAACTATTTTCATTTGTTATTTTGCAAACTGACAGTAGGGTGAGAGTCTAATTCGAGGTTATCTTCTTCTTCGTCTTTATTTACGTACGCCATAAACAAATAATAAGACTCAGCTAATAGATTGGAATCTTATAATACGGTGCTTATTGTTTACTTTTAGTTTTTAGTGCATTGTCAATATTATTTACTCTTCATGTCGTATATGGAAAATTTGAGGTAAATAAAACTACATAATATCATGCAGTAGTTAAATCTATACCTATAAACATATGTTCAGTGTAAATTATATTTGCATTTATAGTACTATACTTAATAATAATAGTAGCCATAATATAATTCGTCAGCATCACAGTAAAAAGGCGTTGTCGCCTTGCCCTTACAACTATTTTCATTTCATTGTAGCTTACGCACGCGGAAAACAAGAGAGTTTCACTGACCTTAAGAAGCCGTGGGCTGGACGTTGAGGTGACCGGTGGATATCTCCAGGGCAGCTGCCTTTCGCCCAATCTATCGTGTCTGGTCATGGACGGTCTCATTGAGCGGCTCTTCGATAATGGCTTATTTGATCAGGAATATGCTGATCTTAGTCACTGGCATTTCTCTCAGCGTTGTCTGTGCATGCATTGAAATAGGCAACAGTATAATTGAAAGGTGGTGTGGTGAGCTGGGACTCTTCATAAACGCAGCGAAGACAGAGATGATCCTGGATCGAGATAGGAGTGATCTTGGACTCAAAATTATCATGGCAGTCGCAAATAGAACGAGTAGTGAGGAAGGGAGTAGCGAACCTCTGACAGTTGCGCCGTGTGATAGAAAGGACCTGGGGACTTAATCCTCGGATCCTTAATTGGTTTTAGACTGCCTTCGTCAGGCCGCATGTCCTTTATGAGGCAGTGGTCTGGTGGAGTGGTGTGAACCAAACAAGGAAATTTACCATACTTCAAAGGTTGGCAAGTCTGGGTCTCATCAGCGCTATGAAGACGACACACTCAGCCGTGCTAGTGGTCTTGATGATGCTGCGGAAGCTTCCCATCTGTATCAGAAATAAGGGTATAGCGTCGCATCTTAAAATGCGAGACTTTGGAAACTAGTGTGGTGTGTGGAGAATCATAGTATAGGCAAAAGTTACCAAGGAGGCGGAAAAGAAAATTCAAATTTTCACCATCAAGTTACTAAATGCAGAGGATTATATTAGGCCGACTAGAACTATACCCACAGAATCCCCAACAAGGATCAATAGAGTGATAATAAGGTTCCTTTCCAGCCAGATAGCTTGGTCTCTTTTACTGCTGGAGGCAATTCTCCGACGCCAGAATATACATCGATGGCCTGGGGATGTGCGAAATTTATGGTCAAGGCGCATACACCACGGTATTGGAAACGGAGGTATACGCTATCCTGTCTGTAGCTATTCGACAGGATGTGGGGACGAGATAAAGGAATGTATATTACATTTCCTAGGATAATGAGATGGCCTTCTGGGTGGTCTGGGCTCCCAAAATTAGATCAATGCCGGTTCAAGAATGCGCTGACGCTCTTGTGGAGCTGGCCAAGACAAAGAAGGTATAGCTTATCTGGATTCCGGCGCACTTTTGCGTGGCGGGGAATGAAGTACAAAATGACCCAGCAAGGTTTGGACTATATTATAATTATATCCGGAAACACAACTGCCGGATAGAACATTATTTAAAATATTGGATGAACATTTAGCTTAGTTTGGTGCTTTTGTAAAGCAAGGGATGAAATATGGGAGTATAATGGAAGAAGGACTAGACATAACTTACTGGCAGACGTAAATTTATTTAACATACAGAAAAATGTGAAATTGTTTTGGCTTTTTTTCTAGATAAATCAAAACCCTTCAAAATCTACTTATCGAGTATCTGGAGATGTTGATGTGACACAGACTAGCGTTTGGAGGGTATTTAAACAAAATCGTCTTAAACGCTATACAATACATATTTCACATAAACTGCAAGAACCTCGTTGGTTCTGGGGTAAGAACGTGTGCCTCTGAACCGAAGGGTACTAGGTTCGATCCCAGGGCACTCCTTTCACTTTTTCAGTACAAACTGTAAAATTAACATCAACCGAGGTTCTGGCATTGTATTTGAGCAAGTTAAATGTCTGCACGTTCCGCCCTTCGGAGGGGGCGTAAAGCCGTCGGTCCCGTGTCCATGCGATGTTGAGCACGTTAAAGATCCCTACCCTCCTTACAGAAAGGCAGGGGTTCGGCAAAATTTCCTGGATAGTGAGGTGAAACTGCTCCCTGGCTTCGGTGATTGGCCATAGTCGCGGAAATAGGCCGACGTTAAAGAAACAAAACACACACACACACACACATATAAACTGCATTAGGAGATTATGAGAGAAGGGTGCAATTTTTTAATTGGTTCACAAATAAGGTTTATTGTCAGGACTTACTAAGAACCATTATTTGGAGTGACAAGAGTACTTTTACAAGCTATGACATATTCAATAGAAATAATAAGCATATTTGCAAAGGGTTCCGTTTGGGCACCAGCATTTTTAAAAGAAAAAATGTTATAAGTGGAAACGAAAAAAATGGTGGGCGCCACCGGAGGCCAGAGGAGGACACAGAACCAAAATATGCGTGTGTCAAAAAGTATATTAAATATTACAGTAAGGATTAATCTTCCTTCGAGCAAAAAAATACTTTGAAAATGTTATAGTTTTTTCCGAAAGTCTTGTGCTCTATGTTTGACTGCTCTGCTAACGTAATTTTTTTAACACCTTACACCTAATTTCCTTCTAGGATATAAATTTGAATGCTAGTGTATATTTTGATCGTACTTACCACAAAATTTTAGCAAAATCAATTTGGGGTTTCTTTTCTAAAGTATAAAAAAATCTGAAAACTATTTTATATTTAGGTCAGGAAAAAGCTAAGTTTTTATTCAAATTTTCAAATTCATTACAAGTGCTTGGGATTGTATATGGTTTTAACGTTTATTTGCACTTTCATTCATCATCAGGTGGTTGTATATCACTCTGTAAACAGCAAACATGTGGTTTCCGCAGATTGAGCTAACAAAATGTGTATATGATTTTGGGTAAGGATGAATTAGATTAGGGCAGCGGTTCTCAAACTGTGGGGCGCACCTTCCTAAAAGCGCGTGATAAAACTAAATGGGGTGCACGAGCATATTGAGAAAACATGTATTATTAGAAAATTTATTAAATTTATTGAAGGAAAAGCAATAGAATACATTGATGTAGGTTTTTAATTAATTTACTGAAAGAAAAGCAATAGAATACAATTATATAAGATTGTACCAGTACTGCACAATAAAATTAATAATAAACTTTTTCATATTAAATTAAAAACAAGATTAGTATTAGAAATTGTCACCCTAAGCTCTTTTCCTACATTTTTAGTGAACTTAAAAAAATCATGTCGTACCGATATCTCAAAAAATAATGGACCGCTCTTCATCAAATTGGGTGAGTACCTTCCTTTTGCAAGTTGCTTGGATAAGTTCGTTATCCAGGAAAATCTCACCAGGTTTTCCCAGAAAATGTTGTATTTTCTTTCTAAAAAAAATTATATCTCCGGAAATAACAAAGTAAGGGTAACCAAATTTGGTACGCGTATATGGATTATTAAGAGTGGACCCTGTACAAAGATCTAAGTATCTAAGTTAAAAAAATTCTGGACGCAGCAAGTGCGTTATGATAGTAAATTTTCATAAAAATGTTTTTAAGAGCAAATATGTTTTTTTAAGAAAGCAGGCATCAAATTTGGTTACCAGTATAACCTATATAGTAAAAATAATGTGCCATGTTTCATCAAAATAACATTATTGTTTGAAAACGTACAAAAATTTCCGAAAGTAAACTTAAGGTGTTCCCGAAAAAAACCGTTTCTTGGTCAACCTTATGGGTTAATAGCAAATTGAGCTTTTCAAATATAAAGTATTAATTAAAATTCGCTACCATAACGCACTTGCTGCATCCAGAATTTCTTTTCCTACAATTATGCATTCTATTTCGATGGAAAATGCAAAAATGCAATAACATAAGGCGTGTTCGACTAAAAAAAAAAGAAAAATTGTATCACCAACGACTTATGGGCCAGCCTATGATTGTAGTAATAATTTTTTAAGATGTAGCTCAAGACACCCTATAATTAATGTATACAATTTTTTTTCATATCTTGTATAATAACAGATATATTGAGCTTTATTGATTTTTTAGGCAAATTTGACAAAAATTATACACCATTAAACGATAAACTCTATAGCTAAGACTACTACCAAGTATCAGAGAAGGGGTCTATTTGAAATGAATTTTCTGGAAACATTTTAGTAAAATGAAGGACAATGATGATTGAAACTAAGACTTCAGGGTTTGTAAAACAATCTTCTCGAGACATTTTCTTTCCATAGCCCGTATTAGATTCAATTTCTTTGCCTAAATGTTGCCAATTTTGACGTTTTAAATCGCGACTTTGACGTTTTGAGGAAAACCCCTTTTTTTAATGCCTGTAACTGTTTTGTCTTTTGACCTACAGTGCTAAATTTTGGTAGGTAATTTACCTCCAGCGATATAAACCCTGTACCGTATTTGTTTCACGTTCTTTGCGTAAAGATTGCCAATTTTGACGTTTAAAATTGCGAGTTTGACGTTTTGAGGAAAACTCCAAAATTTTTTTCTTTAACTGCCTGTAACTTTTTTATCTTTAAACTTAGAAACATGAATTTTGGTACGTGCTTCGCTACTTATAATACAAATACGAGTACCAAATTTGGTTGCCCGTACTTTGTTATTTCCGGAGATATAATTTTTTTTTCAAAAGAAAACACAAAATATTCCGGCCGATTTTCCTGGATAACAAACTTATCCAAGCCAGTTGCAAAAGGAAGGTATTCATCAAATTTAGTCAAAATCTAACCATTATTTTTTAGTTATCGGTGTCCTACATATATATATATATATATATATATATATATATATATATATATATATATATATATATATATATATATATATATATATATATACATATAAAAATCGAAACTGACCCCGGATATGTGTTCCAGGGGGCCTAATGAGCGCTCATTTGAAGAAATTTCTCAAAATTCAAAAGTCGAGATCTCCTTATTAGTGCATTTTTTAAAAATAAAATTCACTAACAGCAAAATGAGCTTTTCAAATATGAAGCAGTTAATAAAAATTCGCTAACATAACGCACTTGGTGCGTCCAGAATTTCTTTACTTACAAACATGCATTATATTTCGATGGAAAATGCAAAAACATAAGGCGTTTTCGACTAAAAAAAGAAAATTTGTATCACCAACGACTTATGGGCCACCCTGTGATTGTAGAAATATTTTTTTAAGATGTAGCTTAAGACACCCTATAATTAATGTACTTTTTTTTCATATCTTGTAGAATAACGGATATATTGAGCTTTATTGATTTTTACGAAAATTCTACAAAAGTTATATACCATTAAACGACAAACTCTATAGCTAAACCCGCAGCCAAAGCATCAGAGAAGGGGTCTATTTGAAATAAATTTTCTGGAAACATTTTAGTAAAATGAAGGACAATGGCGGTTGAAACTAAGACTTCAGGGTTTGTAAAACATTCTTGAGACATTTATATTCCATAACCCGTATTAGATTCTTCTTCTTCTTGGAATTTTTTTCTTCTTCTTTGCCCAAATGTTGCGAATTTTGACGTTTTAAATTGTCATTTTGACGTTTTGAGGAAAACCCCAATTTATTTTTCTTTAAATGCCTATAACTTTTTTGTCTTTTGACCTACAGCGCTAAATTTGGGTAGTTAATTTACCTATAGCAATATAAAACGATGTACCAAATTTGGTACCCTTGCTTTGTTATTTCCGGAGAATGACGAACTTATCCAAGCCACTTACAAAAGGAAGGTACTCACCAAATTTTGTCAAAATCAGCCCATTATTTTTTGAGTTATCGGTGTGATACATATATATATATATATATATATATATATATATATATATATATATATATATATATATATATATATATATATATATATATATATATACATATAAAAATCGAAACTTACCCCGGATATGTGTTCTAATTAGCACTCATTTGAAGAAATTTTTTCAAAATTCAAAAGTCGGGATCTCCTCATTAGTGGATTTTTTTTCAAGAAAATACACTAAAACAAAAAAGTTATGGGCAGCTAAAGAAACAAATTTTGGAGTTTTCCTCAAAACGTCAAACTCGCAATTTGAAACATCAAAATTGGCAATGTTTAGGCAAAGAACGTGAAACAAATATGGATTGTGAAAAGAAATGTTGCAAGAAGAGTGTTCTGCGAACCCTTAAGTTTCAGATGCAACCGTCATTGCCCTTCATTTTACTAAAATGTTTACAGAAAATTCATTTCAAATAGAGCCTTTCTCTGATGCTTTGGCTGTTGGTTTAGTTGAGTTGATGCTTTCGCTGTTTAAGTGAAGTTTATGGTTTAACGGTCTATAATTTTTAGCTAATTTTCGTAGAACAAATTCGTTAATGCATTTTTGCATTTTTATCGAAATATGATGCATGTTTGTAAGAAAAAATCTGGACGCAGTATTTGCGTTTTTGTAGCGAATTTTCATTAAATTGTTAAACTTTTTAAGAGGCAATTAAAGCTTTTTAGGGTTTGATAATCTTCTCACTATGAAGCGTTTCCTAGTGTCGTTTAAACTTATTAGGTTTCATGCTGCCAACATTTTAGAGCTAAGGAAACACAGGGGCCTTTCTTCTTCATTTACTTCAGTTGCTGGTAAACCCAAACTTTAAATATTCAGGAGAATATTTTCTTGATTTTTATTTCAGAAACACTCTTGTCTGTGCACTTGTTTATGACTCATTATCAAATCCTCGCTTGCTCCCACTTAAAAAAATATCCATGATTCTAGATACACTGTATAAATCTACTGCTACTCGAATATCGTGAATTGCAGTTAGCACGTAAATTACAACATACACATTCACGGTAGAAGATTTGACTCGACTGAGACCGGATGGAACTGAATTAAATGAAGCATTTACGCACGCCGCGCAGACTTCGACATTTGGGTCGCAAATACAAAAAGTTTGAGAAACGCTGGATTAAGGAAATGTTCAAATAAACATATCCTACTGCAAAAATATACTATTTTCACATATTTGACGCTAAAGTAAAAACACAAAAATCCGTTACTACACCACAAATGAATGAATCACTGGTTGATTTATTTATACCTACTGCGAAATTTTGTTTAAAACACTCTAAACATTTGTTGAATTTCTAAACAAACACAATTTATAAGTGGGCGACAATTGAATTAGTGATTCATTCAACAAAAATTATGCGCTTTGTTAAGAGATTTCACAAAAATATAGATGTAGAGGAAGTTTTCCAGGTAAATACCGATGTAGAGACATGTCTGGCTTTGCAGGTGCTTTTCTTATTATCTGCAACCGACTTCGCCTTTTTTTCCAGGATTGATCCATTTCCTTATGATTGCCAAATGGTTATAGAAATACTGCCAATTGTTGTTACTTTTGCCTGTTTTTAATTTTCTTTTGCTATTCATAAAAAAAATCAACACTAAGAAAGAAGACTTGTCAAGTTTCTGTAAAGTTATTTAATAAGTTATAACTTTAAACATGTGCTTTAGTTATTGTAGGAAAAAACTGCGATGAACGAGATCATGACCATGAGACAAAATATTTATTCAAATGGACCATACATACCTCTTAACGTTTCGTTAGGCGCGTATAGCTCCAGTGGGGTCCTGTGCATTTGCATTTTGTTTACAATATCTCAGAAGGGTCTAATTACAATCGTTTCCCAAACCAGGATGCTGATAGCTGTCGTAGATTTCCGGCAATTGACGAATAAATTTGACCAGACAATGTTTTGGTCCGCTGGCCCAACACGCCCACTAGTCAGCGTTTTAGTGAATTTTCTTTCAAAAAATTAACTAATGAGGAGATCCCGACTTTTGAATTAAAAAAAATATTCTTAAAATGAGCGCTAATTAGGCCCCCTAGAACCCATATCCGGGGTCAGTTTCAATTTATATATATATATATATATATATATATATATATATATATATATATATATATATATATATATATATATATATATGTATCACACCGATAACTCAAAAAGTAATCGGCTGATTTTGACCAAATTTGGCGAGTACCTTCCTTTTGCAAGTGGCTTGGACAACGTCGTTAGCCAGGAAAATCGGCTCAGGTTTTCCCGGAACTTTTCGTGTCTTCTTTCTGAAAGAATTTATATCTCCGGAAATAACAAAGTAAGGGCAACCAAATTTGGTACGCGTGTTTGTATTATAAAGAGTGAACCATATACCAAAATCTAAGTTTCCAAGTTTAAAGGCAAAAACGTTATGGGCAGATTAAAAAAATTTGGAGTTTTCCTCAAAACATCAAAGTTGCGATTTGAAACGTCAAAATTGGCAATGTTTAGGCGAAGAACGTGGAACAAATACGGAGCATGAAACGAAAATGATGCAGGAAGAGTGTTCTACGAACCCTTAAGTTTCATGTTCAACCATCACTGGCCTTCATTTTGCTAAAATGTTGACAGAAAATTCATTTCAAATAGACCCTTTCTCTGATGCTTTGGCTGTAGGTTTAGCTAAGTTTATGGTTTAACGGTCTATAATCTTTAGCTAATTTTCGTAGAAAAAATTCATTACAGCATTTTTGCATTTTTGCATTTTTTTTATCGAAATATGATGCATGTTTGTAAGAAAAAAAATCGAGACGCAGTAAATGCGTTTTGGTAGAGAATTTTCATTAAATTCTTTTAATTTCAATAACCCAATTTGCTTTTAACCCACGGTTTGCTAGGAAACTAGCATTTTAAGTTTATTTTCGGAAAATGTTTGTATATTTTCAAACAATAAGTATTTTGATAAAATATGGTACATTGTTTCTACTACATAGGCTATACCGGTAATCAGATTGATGCCTGCTTGCATTTGCTATCAAAAACATTTTAATGAAAATTCACTTCCATAACGCACTTGCTGCGTCCAGACTTTTTATTTTCAGTGTTTGCTTATTATCTGCTACAGTTTACAGTGCTACATGTTAGCTTTTTTCTCGTAGACCATTTGTTTATGTCAATGGAAATATTGATGGAGATTGTAGACGCTACCTTGGAAAATTGCGATGAAGATGTTAGGAATATTCATTTTGGTGTCAAGGAAATTAGGTAACCAACCGATAGAACTTTCTTGATTCTGATTGAAGTTGCGAAATGACTTCCAGAGATAATGGAGTGGTGTATTACCAAAATTTAAGATGCTGGTCCGATCAAAGTCCAAATTGGGTAATACATTATAATAGGGTATGTTTCCGTATTTACTATGAACACTCTGTTTAATAAGATACGCGGATGATATTATGTAAATTGATACAATAGGTAATTCATTATCCACTGGCAATCTAATATTTGCAAAAGGCACAGTAGCGTTTACACAGGGCACTCTCAAAAAGTCGTTTTTTTCATTTTTTGCACGCAAGTTATGAACACTCCGTATAAGTTACGATATTGAAACGTGGGATTTGTGGGTTACATATGTGTCTAAATCGATATGGATATTTCCTTTTTTCTTAAAAAAATGCCCAATATGTTTGAGTCATTTTTGGGGTCTTATTCGTTATCGTAGTAGGCTATGGAAAAAGCGAATCTTAAAATAATGCATCCCAGGATGTAAAGCCTTTGAAGTACTATATTTAAAAAGAAAAAGATTGAAAATCAGCCCACCCGTTATGAAATAATGAATTGTCGCCACAACAAATTGTGTGCCTGTATATATATGTATATACATATATATATATATATATATATATATATATATATATATATATATATATATATATATATATATATATACATATATATATATATATATATATATATATATATATATATATATATATATAATATATATATATATATATATATATATATATATATATATATTATATATATATATATATATAAGACCACTCATCTTCAAAGATGCACCTTCATACAAAATAGCAATAGAAATAGACCAAGTACTGAAACAAGAAATACAACTAGAAAACAAATTTAACATAAAAAACAAATAGAAAATCACAGAAAGTACAGCAAACAAATAAAAGTGTATATCTAAAAGCGATTACAGTGTAGTGTAAGATTCCAATATATATATATATATATATATATATATATATATATATATATATATATATATATATATATATACATATATATATATACATATATATATATACATATATATATATATATATATATATATATATATATATATACATATATATATACATATATATATATATATACATATATATATATATATATATATATATATATATATATATATATACATATATATATATATATATATATATATATATATATATACATATATATATATATATATATATATATATATATATATATATATATATATATATATATATATATATATATATATATATATTGGAATCTTACACTACACTGTAATCGCTTTTAGATATACACTTTTATTTGTTTGCTGTACTTTCTGTGATTTTCTATTTGTTTTTTATGTTAAATTTGTTTTCTAGTTGTATTTCTTGTTTCAGTACTTGGTCTATTTCTATTGCTATTTTGTATGAAGGTGCATCTTTGAAGATGAGTGGTCTTATTGGGTAACCCGTTTTGTGAATTTTTATTATCTGTCATTGGTGGTGCTTTTGAGCTGTTGTTATAATAATGTGTTGTTTTTTTTTTTTGGTTGAATATTGTCCCGTGTTTTTTTTTATGATGTTTAATATTTTATTTTGGAATTTTTTCGTTGCATGTATTTATTGAGAAGAATGTGTTTGTTTTTTCTATATAGTCTTGTGTTTTTATTGCTATTAGTGCGTCGATTTTATCTGTTTTCGCTATTATTATGTTGTTATGTATGACTTTGTTTCTTATTTGTTTGACCATTTTTTCACGTGTATGGTAGTTTTGTCAATAATTCTGTTCACTTCTGTTGCCAGTTGGTTTCTCCATGGTTCTAAGTTTGGGCTATCTATTGAGTTTATTGCGTGTTGTGTGTCCACTATTATGTTCTCTATTTTAGATTTAAAAAAAATGATAAGGAAACAATTTAAATACCAAACCCAAAGCTCTCTTTTCCTATGTCTTCTTTCGTTTCTGTACCTCTCGTTAAAAACCATGATGGTACCTTATCTGCAGACGCAGAAACTTCTGCGAACGAGTTAGCAAACCATTTGAGTAATATATACACCTGTGTAAGTGCCAGCATTGCATCTACCATTTCATTGCAATGGAACGTCAACACTCTGATGGAGGTTACAATATCAGTGGTCATGGTAGAAAACGAAATGAAATCCTTAAGCATTGAGTCCTTTCCTGGTCCCGACGGCATCTCTACTAGAATATTGAAGAAATGTGCTTCAGAATTGTGTATCATCTGTCGATAATATTTAACTCATCATTGAAGCATAATATACTATCACAGGACTGACTGTATCTTACATATAATGCATGCAAAGTAATGGAACGCATTGTGGTAAAATATCTTCTTCCTTTTCTCGTCGATAATGGCATAATACCAGACACACACTATGGCGTCGTTACTGGTAGACCTGTGGTGACCAACCTGCTCTCAGCTGCTAAAAAAGTGGACTCGCATCTCAATCAAAAGTTACCTGTGTCATTTACCTAGACTTTAGTAAAGCTTTTGATAAGGTGCCCCATCTACTATTGTTGCTAAAGCTGGAACACATGTATTAGGGTATTAGGTATTAGGGGAAAACCTCTGTTGTGGATCCAAAGCTTCCTGGCTGGCAGAAAATTCTCAGTACGAGTCGGTTCATCATTCTCCAGATCAACTCCTGTTAGTAACGGTGTGCGCCAGGGATCTGTTCTTGGTCCTGTCCTATTCCTGGTCTATACTGCACTTCTCCCCACAATGCCTATGGGGATGACTGAAAAATATATAGGTGCCCTCTATTGAATAATAATAACCTTCGGACGGATCTAAACATGGCTTGGTGTTCGGTGTGGAATATACCACTTAAGTATGATAAGTTAACTGTTGTTCACCTCGGTCACAACAACGCTCGCCAAGTTTATTTCCTCGAAAATAAGCAGATTCCATCTGTAGGATGTTAGGCTGACCTTAAAGTCTTTGTAACACCCAATTTGTCCTGGTCAGCCCAAGCTGTGTCGGCGGCCAAGAAAACCAACAGGATAATGTATTTGTTGAAGAGAACCTTTCGAAGACCTACTCCTGCTCTTGCCAGAAAATTTTATACAGCATACATTCGACCACATCTGGAGTATGGAATCCCTGTATTGTCACTTGTACTTGTCAAAGACTGCAAAATTCTGGAGAAAACCCAACGTGCAGCGTAAAGATGGCCTCTGCAACTTCGGCACCAAACTTATGAAGAACGCCTTAAGTCCTCAGACTTACATCCCTACAAGAGAGGCGATCGAGATGTGACCTGATTTATTTGTACGAAGTGACTCATGGCCTGTGTCCACCTCCGTGTGAAATCCTGGTGCTTCTTAGTGATGACTCTAGACTGCGCCGACATTCTTTCAAGCTGAAGAAGGAACCTTTCCGTGCCCCAAACAGACTCAATTTCTTTTCAAACCGTGCATTTGATATGTGGAATAGTTTGCCTGAAAGTATAGTCGCTTCCTCAAGTATCAGTATATTCAAGAGAGAAATTGAATTTGCCATTTATTATACACCTTCTGGATATTGAATGTTGCACTTTTTATTTTACAATATATGCTATAGTCTTTATATTATCTTAATAAATAAATAAATACAATAATTGAATTATATATATATATATATATATATATATATATATATATATATATATATATATATATATATATATATATATATATATATATATATACAATGTGTCACACCGAAATTTGGTACGTGGCTTCCTTTCTAAGTTGCCTGGATAAGTTCGTTAATCAGGATAATCGGAAGAGTTTTTCCAGGAGAATTTAGGGTTTTCAATCGTAAATGTTTTCTATCTTCGAAAATAACAAAGCTTTGGCAACCAAATTTAGATCTCTAAGTTAAGAACAAGAAAAAAAGTTCTAACTATTTATTTAAAAAAAAGTTGTTTCTGAGATATCGTAAAAAAATAAAAATTTATTATTTTTTAACTCCCTGTATCTCGAAAACGTTACGTTTGTTGCTTTATGTTAATAGGAACTCTTTTTCTTAGAAGGAGACAAGAACCGCACTCTTCATTTTTCGACACATGTTTTGAAACACCCTTTATGGGGCGTTCAAACTTTTAGCGAATTTTTCGTAAAACGAAAAACTCACTAATAGCGAGATCAGTGTTTATATATATATATATATATATATATATATATATATATATATATATATATATATATTTATATATATATATATATATATATATATATATATATATATATATATATATATATATATATATATATATATATATATATCACACCGATAACTCAAAAAATAATAGACCGAACTTGATGAAATTTAGTACATACATTCCTTTTGTAAGTGGCTTGGATAAGTTCGTTAGCCAGGGAAATCGGACCAGTTATTCCGGGAAAATTTTGGGTTTTCTTTCGGAAAATTCTTGTATCTCCGAAAGTAACAGAGCTGTGATAACCAAGAAGTAGCAGAAAAAATGTTTTGAAAAATTTATAATTTTTCCTCTTAAAACGCCAATGTCGCGATTTGAAACGTCAAAATTTGCAATTTTCAGACAACTAATTTGAAACAAATACCGATTATGTAGAATAAATATTAGAATAAGTGTGTTTTACAAAGCCCTAAGTTTCAGCTTCAACCTTTATTGTTCTTCATTTTACTAAAATATTTTCGGAAAATGCATTTCGAATAGACCCTCCTTCTGATGCCTTGGCGGTAGTTTCAGCTGTAAAGTTTATGGTTTAATAGTCTATATTTTAGCAAATTTTCGTAGAAATAATTCGTTATTGAGAAGAGCGCGACTTCTAAATTTTAAAAATATTTCTTCAAGCGCGAACTAGAACTTCTAAAACCAATATACGGGGTCAGTTTTAGTTTTTGTCTGTTTACACATATACAGGGTGATGCATTTCTACGGTAAATCTCAATATATCCGCTATTACACAAGATATGAGAAAAAATTATATACGTTAATTATAGGGTGTCTCGAGCTACATCTTATAAATCTATTTTGACAATCACAGGATGGCCCATAAGTCGTTGGTGATATTTAATTTCTTTTTTTAATATAACACCCCCTATGTTATTGCGGTTTTGTGTTTTCCATCGAATTGTAAAGCATGTTTGTAGGGAAAAAAATTGATATCATTCATCGTTTTTGAGTTACTTTGATTTTTTTGCAACTTTTCACGTTTTTGGCACATATCACAAACACATACGACAAATTGTGATACGGCGTTTTTACCAATAGATAGCGGAGCCACATGAAAATGACGCATTCAGAGAGCCTTTTGTTTGTATTACGCGTCGAAAAAATCGAGCTATCATATACAGGCACTCTTAAATAGTGGCTGAATTTGAAAAGTTTTCGCAGAAATGTTTTTAGTGTTTCCGTAGAAATTATTTTTTGTAAGATTTGTGTGATATGTTGGTAATTAATTTAATAATAAATGTTTAGTAAGTTAATGTAAAAAAAAAGTTGTTGAATTTTTGTGAAAAATATAATTTGGTGTAACATTACTGAAGGAAATTTTGCAAAAAAGGTGAATTTTGTAAAAGAAATTTTTGCAAATTTTCATTAAAAAAATTCTTTTTCCAATTTTGGTCCTAAAGCTGTTTGTGAATAATTATATCTTTGCAGGTGTGTAAATAGCTTGAAGAGTTCCTTGGCCAGGAAAATCGGACCAGTTTTTTCTGGAACTTTTTAAGTTTATTTTCGGAAAATGTTTGTACTTTTTTAAACAACAGAGCTATTTTATTGAAATACAGTACATTGTTAATACTATATACGCTATACTGCCAGCCAAATGTCCTTCTTTTAAAAGAAGACATACTTGCCATTTAAACATTTTTACGAAAATTCGTTACCATAACGCACTTGCTTCGTCCAAACTTCTTTTATATTGTTTTTCTTATATGCTAACTTCACATGTCTCTTACAAACCGTCTTCACAGATCTAACATATGACTCGTCCGTAAGTCTGTTTCCGACACATTGTTTTTTATATCTTTTTATCCAGACACTCACAAACTATTCTGTCTAGTACTATTCTTAGCACTTGACCGCGGTATAAATAATTTTATTGGGATTTTAAATTATTTCGGATTTGAGTTTTATGGGAGCACGTCTCGCCCGAAATTAATGCACCGCGCCATAAATACACGGATTTCGATTATTTTATATAACTTTATTCTGTTTAGACTGCAATAATGTATTAACTTGATATGCGATAATTTACGATCCTTAGTCAGGCTTAAAGTTTCACATTTGTCATTTATGGCCAATTTTATGTTACGAACAGGGGCGTCGATCCCCAATTTTAAAAATAGGTGATTCACTCGTACTTGTATTACTTCTATAGCGTTTCCTATTTCTTAATATTGCTAAATAACCGCAAATGTGAAATTTATATCTAGGTGATGAAAGAAAAAATTCTGGACGCAGCAAGTGCGTTATGGTAGTGAATTTTCATAAAAATGTTTTTAATAGCAAATATGTGTTTTTTTTTTCAGAAAGCAGGCATCAAATTTGGTTACCAGTATAACCTATATAGTAAAAACAATGCGCCATGTTTCATGAAAATAACTTTATTGTTTGAAAACAGAAATTTCTGAAAGTAAACTTAAAATGTAACCGAAAAAATCCGTTTCTTGGTCAACCTTATGGGTTAATAGCAAATTGAGCTTTTCAAATACGAAGCATTTAATCAAAATTCGCTACCATAACGCACTTGCTGCGTCCAGAATTACTTAACTTACAAACATGCATTATATTTCGATGGAAAATGCAAAAACATAAGGCATTTTACACTAAAAAAAATTATTTGTATCACCAACGACTTATGGGCCATCCTGTGATGGTAGCAATAATTTTTTAAGGTGTATCTCAAGACACCGTATAATTAATGTATACAATATTTTTTCATATCTTGTATAATAACGGATATATTGAGCTTTATTGATTTTTTACGAAAATTCTACAAAAATTATTAACATTAAACGATAAATTCTATAGCTAAGGCTACTCCCAAACATCAGAGAAAGGGACTATTTGAAATGAATTTTCTGGAAATATTTTAGTAAAATGAAGGACGATGACGGTTGAAACTAAGACTTCAGGGTTTGTAAAACATTCTTCTTTTTTTTTTTTTTTTTGTTCCCTCAGGGCTCGTCCGCGGCCTTGCCGCCCCGATAGCACCGCAACCCTTGGTTGATTGTGCATACCCCTAGTCTTACTCCACCCATTCCAAAATCACTGTGCCTTGAACTAGTCTGCACAGCGATTGGTAGGGTGAAGTTTTATATTGCTCTGTCTCCGGTCTAGAGTGACCGTAGATCAGTTGTCTTTTCCGGTCCAGAGCTATACACTCGCACAAGATGTGCTGGGCTGATTCCTCCCCCTCGCCGCAGAGTCTGCATGCGAGGTCCCCTTCGAACCGCCCCATTTTATGTAGGTGTTTCTTGACGGCCATGTGTCCCGTCAAGAGACCTGTTGTGTTTCTGAGCTCTCCTCTGCTAAGGTTTAGCAGCTCCACAGCTCTCTTTGAACTGGGTCCGTCAATTATTGACTTCCCATGTCTGAGCCCTGGACAGTCCGCCCAGTACACCTTGTGTTGGTTTCTGACCCAGGACTTAATGGCTCCCCTGGCAGTGCTCTTTGACACGCCCAGAGCCGGTTCTGGTCCCATAAATGGTTCTGCTGACCCCCTCTTTGCGAGACTGTCAGCTTCTTCATTGCCTTTGACCCCCGAGTGACCCGGCACCCAGATGAGGGTCACCTCATTCTGCCCAGCCAGGTCGCTCGTCTCGTCTCGGCACTCACTCACCAGCCAGGAATTTACCCGTGGGCTACTTAGTGCCTTAAGGGCTGCCTGGCTGTCTGTGGCTATGAGGATCCGCTTGTTGGTGTAGCCCCTCCTCTTGTTCTCCCGCACACAGTGCAGGATGGCGTACATCTCGGCCTGAAACACCGTTGCATGGGCTCCGAGGGAAATACTGTGACTTACCCTCGGTCCTTCCGAGTAAACACCTGCCCCCGTCCCACGCTCCCCGCCAGATCCGTCCGTGAACCAGACGAGCGCGTCCCGTGGTATGCCCGGTGTCTCCTCCCGCCATGCCCCGCGATCAGGGATTTCCACTGTGAAGTTGTTTTCCCTGCACATTCGCGGGCTCGCGAAGTCTGACCTCATTTCAAGCATGGGTTCCTTCACG
Organism: Tillus elongatus; assembly: GCA_964006375.1. Lineage (NCBI taxonomy): Eukaryota > Metazoa > Arthropoda > Insecta > Coleoptera > Cleridae > Tillus > Tillus elongatus. The sequence goes on from OZ023266.1 coordinate 48,173,222, forward strand.
ATCTCCTGAATTTTGCAGTGGCCCCTGAAGCCTGGGTTGATCTTCAGTCTACCATTGCAGGCTAGTCTGTATAGTCCTAGCCTGGCCTCTCCCATAATAACGAAGTGTAGGGGGGGTAGATCCAGCAACACCTCCATGGCGGCTGTTGGGGTTGAAGACATGGCCCCTGTGATGCCTAGGCAAGCCATCCTTTGGATCTTGCCTAGTTTTTGTTTGGCACTGGATTGTGTCACCTTAGGCCACCAGACCAGTGCCGCATATGTTAACGATGGTCTGACCACCCTTGTGTACAGCCAGTGGGCCATACTAGGTCTTAGTCCCCACGTTTTTCCATATAGCCGCCTAGTGACGGCTAAGGTCATGACTGCCTTACGCAGTATTTTTCCAATGTGACCATTCCAGGTTAGCTTAGAGTCCAATACGACCCCAAGATATTTTACCTCCCTGGCCATTGGAACGCTCCTACCGTATAGAGTGAGAGTTCTGTGGCTTTCACACTTCCTCCTCCTCGTAAACGGCACGACGGTTGCTTTCTCGGGGCTCACCCCGAGCCCTTGATCAACCGTCCACCCTTCCACCACTTTCAGTGCAGTCTGCATACGCTCCCACACTGCCTGTGTGACCTTTCCTCGGACTATGATGACAATGTCGTCCGCATAGCCCTGTACCTCATACCCCCCTCCCGAGAGCCTCCCCAGCAGGCCGTCCACGACTAGACACCAGAGCAAGGGAGACAGAACGCTCCCCTGCGGACACCCCGCCGCGATCCCCGCCAGCAGAGTCCCTCCCGCGAGTGAGGTGAACACCGCCCTGTCCCTGAGCATGGAACCGATCCACCTGCAGCAGGTCTCCTCTATTCCACGCTCCCGGGCAGCTGCCAGAACCGATCCGAACGAGGTGTTGCTAAAGGCCCCCTCTATGTCTAGGAAGGCCCCCAGCGCCACCTCCTTGTTCTCCAGCGTATTCTCCAGTTTCAGCACCAGTTGGTGCAGTGCTGTTTCTGTTGAGAATCCTGCTCTGTATGCATATTGTCCGCAGTGTAGAGGATATGCTTCCAGTACACCGCCCCTAATGTGCCGGTCGAGCAGTTTTTCCACTGTTTTCAGCAAGAAGGACATGAGACTTATTGGCCTCAGGGACTTTGCCTGGTCTGTTGGACGCCCAGGTTTAGGAATAAATACAACCCTGGCCAGTCTCCATGCCCTCGGAATGTACCCCAGAGCCAGGCTGGCCCTCATAATGAGGGTAAGCACCGGCGCCAGTATATCTATCCCCTGTTGGAGCATGATGGGCATTATTCCATCAAATCCCGGCGATTTGTATGGCTTAAAGCTGTTAATGGCCCATCTGATTTTGCTCCAGGTAACCACCTCTTTAGCGACTGTCCAGTCTACTCTAGATGCCCGCCTATAAGGCGCCTCTATTTCTGAGTGTTCCCAGTCCGGAGGTGATTGGTTTATTATGTTACAGCCGGGGAAGTGCGTCTGGAGTAAAATTTCCATAGTTTCCTCCCCCGAGCTTGTAAAGCCTCCCGTGGGTGTTCTAAGGGAGCCTATGTTAGTCTGAGGGCCCTTAGACAGGATCTTGTGTAGTCGAGCACTCTCGGACGTGTTTTCCACTTCTTCGCAGTGCCTCCTCCACGACTCCTTCTTGGCGTCCCTCAGTCTTTTGTTATAGGTCGATAGGGCCTGTCTATATTCATCCCATGCTCCCGACCTTTTGGCCGCGTTAAACAGCTTACGAACCTGCGTCCTCCTTTGCCTGAGGTCCTCGTTCCACCATGGGACGTTCCTGGTGGACACCCTCATTTTCAGGGGGCAGTTGGCGTTATAGGCCGAGGTAATTGCGTCTCGCAATTGGACTGCTGCAATCTCGAACATTCTTCTTAAGACATTTTCTTTCCAGAGCCCATATTAGATTCAACTTCTTTGCCTAAATGTTGCGAATTTTGACGTTTTAAATTGTCACTTTGACGTTTTGAGGAAAACCCCAATTTATTTTTCTTTAAATGCCCATAACTTTTTTGTCTTTTAACCTACAGAGCTAAATTTTGTCAGGAGCCTCACCTATAATGACATAAACCAGCGTACCAAATTTGGTTGCCCTTACTTTGTTAATTCCGGAGATATAATTTTTTTTTGCAGGAAAACCCAACTTATCATAGCCATTTACAAAAGGAAGGTATTCACCAAATTTGATCAAAATCGGCCTATTATTTTTTGAGTTATCGGTTATATATATATATATATATATATATATATATATATATATATATATATATATATATATATATATATATATATATATATATATATATATATATATATATATATATATAACATATAGAAATTGAAACTGACCACGGATATGTGTTCTGGGGGGCTTAATTAGCGCTCATTTGAAGAAATTTTTTCAAAATTCAAAAGTCGGGATCTCCTCATTAGTGAATTTTTTTTGAGAAAATTCACTAAAAAGCCGCGACGCAGCAAGTGCCTTATGGTAGTTAATTTTCATAGAAATGATCTGGCACAAAATATTTTATTATAACTTTTGTTTCTTGTAAGATAGAAATCTAAGTTTTGGTGTATAGTTTACTTTTTATATCCTAAACCTACCTACCAAATTTGGTTATCATAGCTTTTGTATTTTTTGAGATACAATTTTTTTTCTAATGAAAACTCAAAATTTTCCCGGAAAACCTAGTCCGATTTTCCTGATTAACGAACTTATCCAAGCCATTTACAAAAGGAAGGTACATGCCAAATTTTATCAAACTCGGACCTTTATTTTTTAAGTTATCGCTGTGATATATATATATATATATATATATATATATATATATATATATATATATATATATATATATATATATATATATATATATATATATATATATATATATATATATATATACATATAAGCATATAAAAATTGAAACTGATCCCGGGTATGGGTTCTAGAGGTCCTAGTTCGTGCCCATTTGCAAAAAATTTTTCTAAATTCAAAAGTCGGTATCTCCCCATTAGTATATTTTTTCTACGAAAATTCACTAATAGAAAATAGACCGCAAACCTAGTTCCCGTGACGAAGCTAAGCGTAGACCGTGGTGGAAGCCTGCTTTGAACAAAACACTGCTAGATAGGCCATCCATGGTGTAGGTTCACTAACATAGCTGTTAAACTTTTTAGTGAATTTTCGTTAAGAAAATTCACTAATAGAGAGGTATCAATGGTGAGACTTTCGGAAAATTTCTTTATATGAGCACGAATTAGGGCCTCTGGAATCGCTAACTGGGACTCTAAAAAACCCATTTCCATGGTCAGTTAAAATTTATATATATATATATATATATATATATATATATATATATATATATATATATCCAACCAATAAATCAAAAAATACTTCAGTGGTCTGGACCAAATTTTGAAATTACCCTTATTTCAATACGCGGATTAGACGAATATTTTATTATGTATTCTCAAACACTAGCTAATACCTTATTAGGATCTTATGATATAAACAGTTTAAGTGCGTTATAGTAGAAAATTTTCATAAAAATATTGTTTGCAAAAACTGGATGGGTGGACTAAAACAAACCATCCAAACAATTAATAAAGAAAAATACCTGCTATATTTATAATTTGACAGGTACATTCCCTTTGTAAATAATTACTTTTTTTTCACTTTTGTAACTTTAATGAAATTTGTAGCACAATTTTTTTAAACACACTTACAGTAATTTTCAGAGAAAATTTTTTTTTCCAAAAAAAAAACTCAAATTTTTTCCGGAAAACTTCGTCCGATTTTCCTGGCTAACTAATTCATTCAAACCATTAATAAAAAAAGGTACTTGCCGAGTTTCATCCAAAGCGGTTAATTATTTTTTGAGTTATCGGTTATATATATATATATATATATATATATATATATATATATATATATATATATATATATATATATATATATATATATTGCTATAGATAGCAAATGATAGGAAATATTACGAAATTTTAATAGGAAAACGGGAAATTTATGCATACTAGTATATATAAAATAAGTGTATACATCCTAATGTAGCAATGAAAGAGTTTTGGCAGGAGATGTCAACGCCCGACATGAATGTCAGTGACCCATGTAGCAACCCTCGATGTTAAGTTACATTCGAGTAATAAAAAAATTATATATTCTAGAAATATCCACAAAGAAACCAAGAACAATGCTTCAGTTTTGTAGGGAGAATGAGATTGTAGATAATATAATTGTAGTTCTGTTGATTTTATTGTATAAGAAAAAATAGATATGACCAAGCTAGCTAAAGACTCACCATATTAAAAGAGCGGAGGTTATTTGTAAAAAACAGAAGTTTGTGTAGTATTAAGTTAAGGTGCGTGTCAGAAAAAAAACGTAAAAAGACGTTAAAGGTTTGACGGAAAATTTAAACACAGGTGGTGTGACGAACAATAGCGTTTTTTCACCTGTAAGAAAATTATAAAAGCAACGGTCCGAGATGGTCCGGAGTGAGTCTTGTCTTTTCCATCCAGTGAAATCATCAGTATCACTTTACCAGACCAGGTGATCATCGTCATAATTATGTAAGTTGACATAAGAGATTCCAGAGTGCATCGAAGTGAGGGTATAAAACACCTCCAGAGTGCTACGACTATGGAATAAATATATCAATATGTTAACGAAGTAAATCCGTTAATAAACAATGGCATGGACAAATGAGAAAGATAATAATAATTAATCAAGGTCCGTATTAATGGAAGAACAATAAATAATCCAATGGAAAATATGTCAGTAAGTGTTACCTTTTCTTAAATTGACCAGTGCGGGTTGAATTTCACCATTTTTACAACAACAATCAAAGATTTTTGTGCTAATAAATTTCAAAAACAAAAATTTTGTTTGAAATAAACGGAAAGAGACCGTGATCTCTATAGAATTATCGATGTATATTGATTATGTAGTATCCATGTTTAATTAATTGTGTAATTAGTTATAATGTTACCAGAATTTTTTTTTAATAGGATTTTTCAAGTTATATTTATGTAAAGAATGTTTTAAAATATCTCTTTGTATTTAACGAGTGTCATATCGGCACAGTTAAATGTTTTAATAGGATTTTTCAATTTATGTTTATGTAATGAATGCTTTAAACGTTTCTGTTTGTATTTAATGTGTGTCAAATAGACACCGTAAAATTTGTGTAATGAATTAAATGGAATGTATAACAGATTGTAATTAACGGAAGTATTGTTTTTGGTTGATATTTAATCAGCAAAATTGTTGTATAGCCATCTGTGCAAAGCGAAAGTAATTTTGATCAAGTGAAAATCAATAAATGAATTTAAATAACACATATTAGTGAATTTCAATTAGTAGAAGCTAGCTGTAATTATAAGGAACCCAACCTGATGATTAGGACATATGTTCTCAGCTCTATAATAAATTTTTGCAGGTATATACTACCCATAAAATAAAGTAGAATACCATAGCAAAATGGCGCCCAAGTCGTGGGACTTTTAGAAAAATTTGACCTAAAAAGAACATGATTTAATAAAAAAATTAAAAAAAAAAAATAAATAAATAAATAAATTTTTGTGTGTAAAAATAAAATTATTTTCATAGAAAATTTCAAATAAAATAAACGTTGCAGGTCGCCAATTAGCAAAATGGCGCCGCAACTAAAGGGCTTTAAAAAAAATACATAATCATATAATTATCAAAATTTTTTTTTGGTCTAAGTTAATTTATTTTCATAGGGAAGAAAAAATTAGTTTCAAACCATCATAACTTAAAATCAAGTTGGTTCGCCAAGAAATTAGCAAAATGGCGGCCCAACAGTGGTGCTTTAAAATTTTTTTTGGTGCCAAAAATAAATTTAATTTCATATAAAAATTTTAATAAAATAAACATTTGTTCGCAATATAGCACAGGATTGGCACAAATACAGGGTTTCTGTTAAATTATAATAAAAATTTGATTACGTTAGAATAAAGCAAATTTGCATAAAAACGTAATAGTATTGTAACACAAGTGATTTAGAAGTAAACCAATTTTAAATAAATTAGCACGACTCATTTAAATACAGTAAACTTAAAAAAATCAATTCAACCAATTTAATGAAAATTAGCAAAAATTCTAATACCGTATGATATTTTAATATGAAACAGTAAGTTGCACATATAACCAATTGTTTTATGGAAAATAAATATAGGTGGTGTATTTGAAAGGGTCAAAGCTTAGAAAGGGGGACAATTAAATTTTAAATTCACAAGGAAATTAAATAAATCCAGCTTGAACATGTCCGGGGAAAAACAGTTAGAAAGTGATAAACCAATTGGGCCAGAATCTGAAGAACCTATAATCAGCGTACCTGAAGATCCGGAGAAAATGGCAGAGCCAGAACCACAAAAACCTAAACAGTTCACGGAATGGAGGGGACGTAAAGCGAGTTCGGAAGAAGGGACCATATCGCAGGAAGAAGAAGAAACCGAATATCGGGGCGATGAAACCTTTATAATAGAAAAAGAAAAGGGACAGAATAGCGCCGTCAAAGAAAGTCCTCAGGAGCAAACAGAAAAAGGACAGGAGGAAGAATCAAAAATGGATAAGTTATTCGCCGTCTTGTTCAACAAAATGGAGGAAAACCAGAAAAACATAAATAACAAAGTGGAGGAAAACCAAAAAAACATAAATAACAACATAAATAATAAATTCGAGGAAAACAAACAAGATATTGGCAAGTTGGAAAAACAACAAAAGGAATATATTAAACATACGGATGAAAATTTTAGAAGATTGTATGAAAATATACAACAAAACAAAACGGAGATTTTAACAGAAGTGAATAAAATTTATCAACTGGATACTGAGGTAACAGTAACGCAAGAAAAATGCCAAGAAAGCCATGAAATAATCAAGACGGAACTGGACACGGTAATACAGTCGTGCCGTGACGAAATACAGGAAGAAACGGAAATGATGAGGTACGACATTAAAAAGGTCGAAACGCGTATGGAGCCAATTGACGGAAATGAAGCCCGAGTCGAGCAGGAAACTGATGAACAACTAATTAAAATCGAAGAAAATATACCAGAAACAAGCCCAGAAAAATACATAGAAGAGGAATTACTACCGGACGAAAATATACTAGAAATGAGCCCGAAAAAATTCGTAGATACTGCCAAAGAAAAATTAATAACGGCAACACATTATTTTTACTGTATCAATATTGGAAATGACCAGAAAAATGAAACTATGTTTCAAGGCAATAAACCGTATAAAAAAAATAATAACAATAGCCGCAATTATAAATTTAGAAACCTTTTCGTTAAAAACAATAATTTTCACGATGAATACAAATCCAGTCATAGTCAGAAATTTTATAAAAACAAAGATTCTGGAAATTATAATAAATTTAAAAGGTATAAGCCGGAACTTAAGAACAGACATATTTGGCATAATAATGTAAATAATAAGACACGTCATTGCAACTATAGCAATTTCAATTTTAAAAGCAAAAAGCAAAAATTTAAGATAAAGAAAAATTAATCTGCATGAATTTTGATCGAATCCAATATGACCTAAGCAATGAAAAGGATAATCGCATGCCGAATAGACGAATTTTAATGTACAAAATAAATAATAAAATTACCAGACAAAGAAATTTCTCCTAAAATAAATAAAATTGATTAGTTAGAACTATATGACGAAAAGTTGGTCAATTTAAAATATAAATAAGTACCACTAGCTAAATTAAATACCCTGAGTACAGAAAATATAACAAGTAGGCATTCAAATAACCCGAAGAATTTATACCCTGAGTACAGAAAATAAAACAAGTAGGCATTTAAATAACCCGAAGAATTCATACCCTGAGTATAGAAAATAAAACAAGTAGGCATTTAAATAACCCGAAGAATTTATACCCTGAGTACAGAAAATATAACAAGTAGGCATTTAAATAACCCGAAGAATTTATACCCTGAGTATAGAAAATAAAACAAGTAGGCATTTAAATAATGACCCAAAGAAATACGAATCAGAAAAGCGAAATTTCATTAAAAAAATTTAAGTGATAATAAATAAGGAGCAATGCTCTAATTAGATGCAGTTATTGGATAAGTCAATTAATATAATCATAATTCAACGGTAGAAAGGGGGAAATAAGTTAAAATAAAATAGAAAATTATTATTATTATTATTGAGTAATAGGAAACATGGAATCAGTAGACGAGAAAAATATGTAAAAGGTCTAGAAGACAGAAACCGGTTAAGTACCGAGAAATAATTATAATTAGCAAAAAGATAGAATATATAAGGGTCGGATTGATAGGAAAGAATTTGTATAGATGGTGTAGCGATAAGATTGAAATATGAAAAAGTTGAAGTAAAATGATTAACGATACAAAGATATCGGTCATTTAAAATGAAGTATAGTATATGGGCGATCCCAAAGAGGTCGGTCCCGAATTATTGAAGTATATATGTGAATAGAATGTTGAAAAGAATATTGAAAGTATAGAGAATGAATAATAAAAATATAATATGATGCAAGTAATAGTGAAATATGTATAGGGGGTATGTGAAAAGTCAGAAGTAGGGAGACCGTATATGTTATGTAGAAAAGATAAATTATTAGAAGTTGATAAATAAAAGAAGTATTACATAGTCCTATTCCATGGTAGTATAAAGATATGATAATTTAGCATAATGAAATAAAATTGAAAGGAAAGAAACCCCATAAAAATATGACAAATAAAAATACCAATAACTGTCATTTATTGAAATGAATTCTGAGGGAACGATAAATAAGTCGAAATAACCAGGGGATGGCATAAATTTAGATCATATAGAAAAATCAATTGATTTGCCAAAAGAGAGAAATATATAAAACCAATTGGTGAGCCATAAAAAGCGGTGTTGAATAAAATAAAATGTTTTAATTATTAAAGTGTCATACAAGTCGATTATGAATTAAATTTAAGAGTTTTAATATTAGAATGTCATGAAAGGCAATTTTAAATAAAATAAAGGGTTGTAATGATTGAAATGTCATAAAAGTCGATTCAGAATAAAATAAAATTTTGGAATGTCAAAAAAGGCGATTTTGAACAAAATATTTTAGTCAATGAATAAAGATGATCTGACTAGCAAACAGTATCCAGACTCACTTTTAGAAAGGGGGAATTGCTATAGATAGCAAATGATAGGAAATATTACGAAATTTTAATAGGAAAACGGGAAATTTATGCATACTAGTATATATAAAATAAGTGTATACATCCTAATGTAGCAATGAAAGAGTTTTGGCAGGAGATGTCAACGCCCGACATGAATGTCAGTGACCCATGTAGCAACCCTCGATGTTAAGTTACATTCGTTTGTAATCCTTTGTAAATAATTACTTTTTTTTCACTTTTGTAACTTTAATGAAATTTGTAGCACAATTTTTTTAAACACACTTACAGTAATTTTCAGAGAAAATTTTTTTTTCCAAAAAAAAAACTCAAATTTTTTCCGGAAAACTTCGTCCGATTTTCCTGGCTAACTAATTCATTCAAACCATTAATAAAAAAAGGTACTTGCCGAGTTTCATCCAAAGCGGTTAATTATTTTTTGAGTTATCGGTTATATATATATATATATATATATATATATATATATATATATATATATATATATATATATATATATATATATATATATATATTGCTATAGATAGCAAATGATAGGAAATATTACGAAATTTTAATAGGAAAACGGGAAATTTATGCATACTAGTATATATAAAATAAGTGTATACATCCTAATGTAGCAATGAAAGAGTTTAGGCAGGAGATGTCAACGCCCGACATGAATGTCAGTGACCCATGTAGCAACCCTCGATGTTAAGTTACATTCGAGTAATAAAAAAATTATATATTCTAGAAATATCCACAAAGAAACCAAGAACAATGCTTCAGTTTTGTAGGGAGAATGAGATTGTAGATAATATAATTGTAGTTCTGTTGATTTTATTGTATAAGAAAAAATAGATATGACCAAGCTAGCTAAAGACTCACCATATTAAAAGAGCGGAGGTTATTTGTAAAAAACAGAAATTTGTGTAGTATTAAGTTAAGGTGCGTGTCAGAAAAAAAACGTAAAAAGACGTTAAAGGTTTGACGGAAAATTTAAACACAGGTGGTGTGACCAACAATAGCGTTTTTTCACCTGTAAGAAAATTATAAAAGCAACGGTCCGAGATGGTCCGGAGTGAGTCTTGTCTTTTCCATCCAGTGAAATCATCAGTATCACTTTACCAGACCAGGTGATCATCGTCATAATTATGTAAGTTGACATAAGAGATTCCAGAGTGCATCGAAGTGAGGGTATAAAACACCTCCAGAGTGCTACGACTATGGAATAAATATATCAATATGTTAACGAAGTAAATCCGTTAATAATCAATGGCATGGACAAATGAGAAAGATAATAATAATTAATCAAGGTCCGTATTAATGGAAGAACAATAAATAATCCAATGGAAAATATGTCAGTAAGTGTTACCTTTTCTTAAATTGACCAGTGCGGGTTGAATTTCACCATTTTTACAACAACAATCAAAGATTTTTGTGCTAATAAATTTCAAAAACAAAAATTTTGTTTGAAATAAACGGAAAGAGACCGTGATCTCTATAGAATTATCGATGTATATTGATTATGTAGTATCCATGTTTAATTAATTGTGTAATTAGTTATAATGTTACCAGAATTTTTTTTTAATAGGATTTTTCAAGTTATATTTATGTAAAGAATGTTTTAAAATATCTCTTTGTATTTAACGAGTGTCATATCGGCACAGTTAAATGTTTTAATAGGATTTTTCAATTTATGTTTATGTAATGAATGCTTTAAACGTTTCTGTTTGTATTTAATGTGTGTCAAATAGACACCGTAAAATTTGTGTAATGAATTAAATGGAATGTATAACAGATTGTAATTAACGGAAGTATTGTTTTTGGTTGATATTTAATCAGCAAAATTGTTGTATAGCCATCTGTGCAAAGCGAAAGTAATTTTGATCAAGTGAAAATCAATAAATGAATTTAAGTAACACATATTAGTGAATTTCAATTAGTAGAAGCTAGCTGTAATTATAAGGAACCCAACCTGATGATTAGGACATATGTTCTCAGCTCTATAATAAATTTTTGCAGGTATATAATACCCATAAAATAAAGTAGAATACCATAGCAATATATATATATATATATATATATATATATATATATATATATATATATATATATATATATATATATATATATATATATATATATATATATATAACGTACAAAAATTGAAACTGACCGCGATTATGGGTTCTAGCGCCCTAGTTCGAGCTCATTTAAAAAAAAATTGTGCAGTCTTACCATCGATACCTCTCTATTAGTGATTTTTTTAAAATAAAAATTCACTAAAAGTAAGTAATTGGAAAGCCAGAAGGAAAGCCCTCACGCCTGTAGTTGCACGGAAGAGTTTCGCCGAGTTAAGCCAACTACCATCAATAAACTATTAATAGTTGCTCAACATCGGTTTTAAAGAAAAGAAAATGATTCAAAGAAGGAACTTCTACATTGAATTTGGCAAGCATACGAGACTTATTATATAGTGAGGACCTTCAGCTTATATTTAAATGCTGGTGGGTATGAGCACAGCTCTACGCATGCGTGGCCATCTATCGGCTAACAAAATTAGTTGAGTTGACACTAACTTTGTTAGCGAAACGATCGTTAAGTCGTCTAAAAACTGTATAGTGATTAATATTGAGTTCTCCAAATTGTACTTATTATCTACCGGCTATTAACAAAGTTACTTCAGTTGTTATTTTGTTTCAGTAGGCTTTGCTGTCGGTTAATGCAGATAGCAATGCCCACGACAATCGTTTCTCCCGTCAGTTGTGAAGTCCGCGCAGTAACTCAATTTTTATGTGCAAAATAATCTCCACCTGCTGAAATATATCGGGAGTAGTATCTTGTGTATGGACCCACAGTGATGAGTAAAAGAAATGTTGGAAAGTGGTGTCGAGAAATAATCATTGACCGCACAAATATGCATGATAAAGAGCATAGTGGCAGTCTCAGTGTTAATTGGGACGTTGAGCGCTAAAGTGGCCTAACCCACAAAATTCCCTTTTGTGGGTTATCTGCATTAAAAGATAGAAATTAGCATGTGTGTCAAGCAATACTGGTCCGGACAACCTTTGCTGAGAAGAAAACAGATGGCACCACAAAACGTTGTTATTGCATCAAAAGTTGCATACAGTTGCTTAGTGCAAAAGTGGCCCAACCAACATCGAAGTGGGTTAGGCCATTCTTGCTTTTTGAAACTCAGTTGACGACACATGCATTTGGGTTGGTTCGTTGTTAATCTAAACACTAAATTGTCGTTTAATGCACTTATTCAGGTGTAGTGTTGCCACAATTGCCCTCTTAATTCCACTGAACAGCAAATTCACATTATTTTCAGGATTATACCATATAAAATGGTTCAAAGAATTGATTGTGATGGTGAGTTTATTCTTTCTGTGATTTTTAAGATTTTGAGGTTGGGACATGGACTTTTTTATAGATGATGCATTAGCTGAGGATCCATATGTGGATAGTGGATCGGATTATCAACCAGAACATGAAAATTCAGATAGCCATAGTGATGCATCTGAAATAAATGATTTTGATGTATCCTTAACTAAGCAGCGTAGTCGTAAGTTAGTGAGAAATCAGGGCGACTGGGCTCTAAATATTCGCAAAAGAAGCAGAGCTAAAGGCTTGGCATATACAAATAGCAGAAAACACAAAATTGCTGCAAAGCTATTCGTCGATAAGCCGTGCAATTGTCAAAATCTGTGCAATTCAAAAATATTTAGTGAGCAACGATATGCTCTTTTTCAGAACTTCTATAGCCTGGGAGACTTTGATCTACAGACTGTGTATCTATGTGGACAAATCACGGTTGTTAATTAAACTGGCGATGGTTAAGACCGCGGGATATAATGAAATTAATAGTATTTACTACCACATCCATAACATTCTTCAGTCGAATGAACTTAGAGCACAAGTTTTGTTGGTGAATAATGCAATGCAGAATTATTAAATCACATTCTTGTACATTCATAGCGTTGATCTTTCCTTCACAATTCCGATAAAATCTTTTCGTGAACCGACCATTGAAGGCGCACCATCTGTGCACACTTCAACTAATTTACACCACTGCAAACTATATTGCTCAAAAGTGCTTTGCACCTCGACAAAATATCTTTTTAAGTAGTGGTCCCTTGTAGCAGCGGTAAAGCCAGTAACTGCAAATTCTTCATCAACACCTCGTATAAAAACAGCTAACTGGGCTGTGTCAGATAAATCTGTACGCTCATCCAAAGCAATCGAACATGCTTGAAAACCAGCCAATCTATCGGCAAAATATCTTTTTCAGTAGTGGTCCCTTGTAGCAGCGGTAAAGCCAGTAACTGCAAATTCTTCATCAACACCTCGTATAAAAACAGCTAACTGGGCTGTGTCAGATAAATATGTACTCTCATCCAAAGCAATCGAACATGCTTGAAAACCAGCCAATCTATCGGTCAATGTTTTTTTGATATCACTAACCATCATATCTATACGTCGAACAACAGTATGTCGCGATAAGCTTACCATCTCAAACTATGTCTTCTTTTCTGGGAAATAAAGTTCTGCAACATCTACTAGGCACTCGTTAACAAACTGTCCCTCAGAAAATGACTTCAATGTTTTCGCTATTCTGGAACGAATTATAAAACTAGCTTTAACAACACTGTCTAGACTTGATTTTTGTGAATGGAACATTTGTTGCTGTGGCCTAAAATCTGTAATGAGTTATTAAATTTTATCCTTTCTTAACTGGCCCGTGAGTAAATTATATTGAGCGAAATGCTTGCTGGAGTAATGCCGCTTCATATTGTATGCTTTTAAAACATAAATTGTTTCATTGCAGAATAAACACATAGGTTTACCACTGTGCAAGATAAAAAAGTATTCATCAGTCCATTTGTCTTGGAATTGACGACATTCTGTGTCCACTTTGCGCTTTTTTAAACCAGACATGTTAAAAGAATTTGCTTGAATATTTCCCGCGTCGTACTCTCGACCGTACGCGAATATGCGATGCGAACTTTGTCAGTTGTTAAGAAGTACTGAGATGACACGCGCGCTGAGCGGTATATATATTACCCACAATAAGCAACTAGAATACTATCGATCGTAAGCGAATGCTTCGAGCGCATCGGGCGGCTTGCCAAATGTTTATCTGTTTGTCTCTTTCTAACGACTATTTCTGCGTACGCCTCAAAATATTATTTATCGATTTGAATTGATATCGTTATTTGAATTTTCTGAATCTCTTGCGGGCCGGATTGTAGCTGGTGGAGAGCCGTATCCGGCTCGAGGGCCGGGGGTTGCCCATATATGTTCTAAACCATACCAGTGCAGTGCCGGTAACTCCATACTTTAACAGTGAACTTATAGGAACCTCATGATTTACACAGTCAAAGGATTTGAAGAAGTGCACAAAAACCCCCAAAGCTACCAAAGTGATCGGCGGTCGACGATTAGTACTCTGGCTGATGAAATTCCGCAAGTAGGACGAAACACACAATTGTCACGGAAAATCTCGGATATCACAAATCCTGTGCAAGGCGGCTATCGAAAATGATCACCGACTAGAACAAAGAGCAAAAAATGTGCAGTGGACGAGCGCATCTGGATCATTGTCGATAAGATAGAGATGTATTGTTGCCCACATTGTTACAGAAGACGAAACGAGGATATCCTACACCAACAGAAAACATTAGTCAATGCAGTGGCGCCATTCAAGTTAACCAAAACCAAAAAGTTTGAACAATCTCCGTACTCGAGTCGAAAAATTATGACTACCGTATTTGGGGATGAAAGGGGAGTCATTTTTGTTGATTTCATGGAACATAGGTCAATAATTACAGCTGACGTATACTGCGACACACTTACCAAACTAAGACGTACAAACCAAAATCAACTACGCCGGAAACTGAAGTCTAGCGTAATCCCCGTTCATGACAATGTGAGTCCTCACACCACCGCCGTAACCAAGAAGAAAATTTAAGATTTTCGTAGGGAACTTATTGACCACTCTCCCGACCTTGCACCTATCGACTACTTTCTCTTCTTGCATTTGAAATGGGGACTTGGTGGACAACGGTTTGAAAACGACGAGGAACTCACAACTGTCGTTTTCAAGGGGTTAAAATCCCCTACGGGCGGACTAATATGCAGAGGGGTGCAGCGTTACGAAAACTACATAGAACTGAATGGCGACTATGTGGAAAAGTGGAGTAGATATGTAGGAAACTAAAACTGCCAATGAAATGTTTTTCTTCCGAGTTTATTTTTTTAATGACAAAGTGGTCTTTACTTTACGATTATGCCTCGTATTTAAGGAACCAATGAAGCTGCACGTTATAATAATTTTTTCTGTGAAAACAAAAAACGTAAAGTATCACATCGATTGAATACCGAAGTTTCTGCACAGGTCAACCATCCAATAAAAATAATGCGCGCCTGTGATAAACTAAAGAACGTTTCGTGTATTGTGATGCAATTCAAGCGAGACTTCTAATTTATGCCGTTCTAGCGTGGGTTATTTATTATATAGCATTAAATATAATTTTACCGCGACCCTACCGGTCATTTGGGCACGTGAATTATAGCACCATTAAATATTGACATCTGTTCTGTTGACTTGCAAAAGCAGCGTCTCGCGGCGCCATGCGGCTATTTACCACAGGACTCTAACGCCTAGCGCCAACAGATTTGGCGAAAGGATGCGAGAACAAGATGCTTGATAAACTGCGCCCGATGTTATTATGTTTCTTATTAATCTGACTGGAGTAGTTCCTGACGCTGATGGATTTTGTTTTACTCATACGTTGATTTGATTAAAAGAGGCAAATTGCCTTTCAGTATTTGCTAAGAAGTATATCAAACGTTTTTATTTGGCCGCCACAGATAAATTATTTTCAAAAAGCGGGTTTAGAAAAGCAATAATATTATAAAACACATTTTTGACCTGTTTAGGTTTCCAGGCATTCTAAAAGTAAAATATTCTAGAACCAAATCAAGTTCCGTTTGACGCAACGTTTATCTAGCAATTGTATTCTAATTGTTTTTGGTAAATGGATGCCGTTCTGAAATAAGTAGGCCAAGGAACAACTCTCAACACAGATTATATTTGAATTTTTTAAGCAAAACTTATTTTGTATAGCGTTTGATTAAACCAATCACGAAGAAGTGTTCTTTTCAGTGAATTTTCATTAAGAAAATTAATTAATAGAAAGGTATGGATATCTATGGAAAGACTTTTGCAAAATTTCTTCAAATGAGCGCGAATTGAGGCCTCTGGAATCCATATCCAAGGTCCGTTTAGATATTTATATGTTGGTCTGTCAGTCTGTACGACTGTCTCTTAGTAAGTGCAATAACTTTCGAACGAATTGATATATCATCTTCGAATTTAGTATCCAGTTGGCTCCCGACAAGGAAGCGTAGAATTGTTTTTGGTTAACATCGCTTGAGGGGGTGGGGGATAAATGAGGAGTGATTTGGTGAAAATTGATATTTTCTCGTTAAAACTCGAGTATTATAAGGTTTCAGAAGTTTAGGGGTAGAGTAATAAAAATATTTTTTTGTGGTCAAGTCATGGATCCTTAATTCTAAGACTGTTTCTATAAGCTTGCTTAGAACCCCTCCTGGATCCACAAACCACAAGAAAAAATTCTTCCAAACAGCCCCCAAGAAAGTTACGGGACCAGAGTGCTGGGCGGGACGTAAATTTGCAAACAAAAACAGCTCAGTCGGACCTCGAAAAGCTGCATTTTTCACATTCTGAAGTCATACCACCTTTAAACCCTGTTTACCACGCACAGCACCCCTATTTGATCCAGGTCTGGTTACTTTCTTGGGGGTTGTTCTCAAGATATTACTTCCACTCGTCAATACGTGTGGAAGTATGGCATCGGCGACAAAAATTTCAATTTTGTTTTGCTTAAACGTCGTAAAAAGTATCAAAACATATAGAAAACATGATTTGGAAACGAACATTTTTCGTGTCTGTCGGCCTGTATGTTTGTCTGTTGGTAGCCACGATAACTTCAGAACGAATTAACATATCGTCTTCAAATTTGGTATACAGTTAGCACCCGATAAATGAATGGGTCGGATTGTTTTTGGGTAAAATCGTCCTAGGTGGTAGGGGATGAATGGGGGATGATTTGGTGAAAATTGGCATTCTTTTGTTAAAACTCTAGTAATATAACGTTTTAGGATTTTTAATTAGCAAACTTTCAATTTCATTAAACATCTGGTATTCTGTGCTGAAATTAATTAGGGGTTGAATGTGTGGGGATGGAATCGGTGTCAGAAATTTCGATTGTTTTTCTAAAACGGCGTAAAAAGTCTAAAAATATATGAATAACTTGATTCTGAAGCGACAATTTTTTGTCTGTCGGTCTGTCGGCCTGCACGGCTGTTTGTTAGTAGGCGCAATAACTTTCGAACGAATTGAGATATCATCTTCAAATTTGGTATTACTTTATAAGTGTATTTTCGCTACAATTAGTATGCCGTACTGACGAGGTCTAATTAGAGCGAAACCGTTTTACGGTTCTAATTGTTGTGAGAATGCATCTAGCCTTACATACTTTGTCCCTATATTAGGTTAGAAATGTGCCAGGGCTGACAATTTACTAAATTGTTAGTTGGTTGTATACAGTCTCTATTTTTTAACACTTTGTGTTATTTGGAGCTAGCGTGAAAACATACTACCTGGTTCCGCAACTAGGTGGCGGCACGTTGCTTCGTGTCTCACCACTCACTTAGTGTTGAAAGGCTGGGTACCATAGCCGTATTATTTTATAGGTGTATTTTCGCTACAATTAGTATGCCGTACTGAAGAGCTCTAATTAGAGCGAAACCGGTCTACGGTTCTAATTGCTGTGAGAATACATCTAGCCTTACATAAGGCTTTTAAAAGTTCCCATGTTTATCAAATGGTGATAAACCTTGACTCCAAAAAAACAGACCAGAGGACAAGAATTTGACTAGCCTAATGCCAATTTGTAAAAATGTTTTATCCCGAGATTTGGCCAATCAATAAAATATGAAAAATTATTTTGAAATAAGTGGATAAAGTAGAAAGTCTCACGTGCTATATTTACCTTTTTAAAGCTAAAAAAATTATGTAAAATAATATACAACGGTTTCATCTAATAAAATACACAAATAACCCAGCCTGTGTAAATACAAAAGATACTAGGTTTGCAGGGTAGGGTGGTAAAAGGAAACAAACAAAAAGTAATTATGACGAAGACAAAAATGTTGAAGATATGAAAGGATAGGACTGCGGAAAGGACATAAAGCTGAACAGTCCACAACTTGATCAAGTAGAAATGGTTGCGTTCCTTGGAAGTATTATTCAGAAGGCGGAGCGCGATGGCAAGGCACGCGTTCGAAAGGCAAAATACTCTTCTTATCAATAAACAGTTTAGCTTGGAACTGAGTAAGAGGCTGATCAAGTTACACGTATGGAGTGTTGTAATGTATGGGACGGACACTGGACTTTGAATAAGCAGGACACAGAATAAAACTCTGGACGCAGCAAGTGCGTTATGGAAGTGAATTTTCATAAAAATGTTTTCAATTACAAATATATCGCTCTAATGCGAGCAGGCATCAATTTGGTTACCGGTATAACCTATATAGTAGGAACAGTGTATCATATTTTATCAAAATAATTATTTGAAAATGTACAAAACTTTTCGGAAAATAAACTTTAAATGTTTCTGAGAAAACTGGTCTCCTAGCCAATGAACCTAAGGTTAATAGCAAATTGAGTTATTGAAATTTGAAACATTTAATGAAAATTCGCAACCAAAACGCCCTTGCTGCGTTCATACAAAAAATTTCCGAAAATACAGTTAAATGTTGGTTTCCTAACCAACAAAACTTACGTTAATAGCAAATGAGTTATTGAAATTTGGAGGACTTAATGAAAATTTGCTACCAAAACGCACTTACTGTGTCCAAATTTTTTCTTACAAACATGCATCATATTTCGATAAAATATGCTAAAATGCAGTAACGAATTTGTTCTACGAAAATTAGCTAAAAATTATAGACCGTTAAACCATAAACTTCACTAAACCTACAGCGAAAGCATCAACTTAACTAAACCGACAGGCAAAACATCAGAGAAAGGGTCTATTTGAAATGAATTTTCTGGGAATATTTTAGTAAAATGAAGGACAATGACGATTGAAACTAAGACTTCAGGCTTTGTAAAACATTATTCTTGAGACATTTTCCTTCCATAGCTCATATTAGTGTCAGGTTCATTGCCTAAATATTACCAATTTTGACGTTTAAAATCGCGATTTTGACGTTTTGAGGAAAAGCCAAGTGTATTTTTCTTTGAATGCCTGTAACTTTTTTGTCCTTTAACCTACGGAGCTAAATTTTGGTAGGTAACTTGCCTATAATGATATAAACCCGCGTATGGAATTTGGTTGCCCTTACTTTGTTAATTTTGGAGATATAATTTTTTTTTGAAAGAAAACATAAAATTTTCCGGGAAAACCTCGGCGGATTTTCCTGGCTAACGAACTTATTCAAGCCACTTGCGAAAGGAAGGTACTCACCAATTTTGACGTTTAAAATCGCGATTTTGACGTTTTGAGGAAAACCCAAATTTATTGTTCTTTAAATGCCTGTAACTTTTTTGTCCTTTAACCTACAGAGCTAAATTTTAGTAGCTATTTTACACATAATGATATAAACCCGCGTGTGAAATTTGGTTGCCCTTACTTTGTTAATTCCGGAGAAATAATTTCGATTTTTTTCGAAAGAAAACACAAAATTTTCCGGGAAAACCTCGGCGGATTTTCCTGGCTAACGAACTTATCCAAGCCACTTGTGAAAGGAAGGTATTCACCAAGTTTTATCAAAATCGGTCCATTATTTTTTTAGTTATAGGTGTGACACATAAATATATAAATATATATATATATATATATATATATATATATATATATATATATATATATATATATATATATATATATATATATATATATATATATAAACATATAAAGTCTGAAACCGACCTCGGATTTGGGTTCCAGGGGTCCTAATTAGCGCTCATTTGAAGAAATTTTTTCAAAATTCGAAAGTCGGGATCTCCTCATTAGTGAATTTTTTTTAAGAAAATTCACTAAAAGCTTTTCAAACGTAAATCCGTGTGTGACTAAAACAAGGCACACTGATAGAAGGACACATACTTACAAGTGTGCTAGGGAGGTAAGAGAAAACAGACGCTTGCTGAAAATTGATAAGAGAAAAGTAAAATTTACTGGAAATATTCTGAGGCGTAAGAACTTTCTAGCAACTTTATTTGAATGATACGTACTTAGAAGAAAATAGATAGAACAAGAGCAAACATTCTGGAAAACCTGGCAGATCTGATAAACTGTGGAAGCTACAAGAAATAAAATTCGGAAAGCAGCAAGTGCATTATAGTAGAGAATTTTCATAAGAATTGTACACTATTATTATATTGCATATTAATATTTTAAACTTACAAAGACCTCAAAGATTGATTTTATAGGTCCTAGTACGCGCACATTTGAAGAATTATTTCGAAAGTGTTACTATCGATATCTCTCTATTATCAAAAAAATCTTGCGTTCCAACTCCTTTTGAGAAAAATGCTCGAGATTCAATTTTCTATGAAGCTAAAGAACTAGATTTTACTATATCTGTAGATAGTGTAAGTCTCTTTAAAAGAAACTTGTATTACAACTTTCATTAAATTTATACAAAAAATTTCCAGAAGGAAACTTAATTTATATTTAGAAAAGTAAAGTATCTGCCAAATTATAAACGTAGCAGTTATTTTTCCTTATTAATCGCCTAAATGATTTGGTTTTAGTTAACCTAATTAAACCGTTTTTTTTTCAATATCAACAATAACAAAATTATAATTTCAGACTCAAAGGTGACAAACTTATTCAGACGTTTTAAACAAAAATGAGATCTTGTTTCAAACGTATGAAATCTGTGCACTATTGTTTCTCCAAATGTCAAAATAAAACATAAAAAACATACATTCATCGAGCTGGATTCGATCGCGTAACCTTCTGCTTAAAATACAACGACGATGTCTCTGCGCTATGTAAGCACACGTTAGCTAAGGTTTTGTTTACATGATACTGTGAGGCTTCATGCCCGAGATATTATATTCAAAGTATACGTAACAATTAATTACAGAATCAGTAGATTAACCATTGTAACACATCCCATGACTGTTTCGGTCTTATATAACGTCTTATGTTTAAGTTTAAAAATAAAAGAAACTATTTTAGAATCATTTTTATAGAGACTTGACTTGATTTTGTTTACATTTATACTATATTAAGCGACAGCATAATATATCTATGCTGCGCTAAAACTGTATTTGGGGCTGTTTATAAAGTCACAAATATAGTGTATTTTAACAATTGATTGAATTCCACAGTTAAATAAGAATCACCTGGCGAATTTTTAATTTCATGTCGTCTGTCATTTTCCATAATTGCGGCCGAGATTTCACGATTGCTGGTTCGGGTAGTATGTTTTATGTTTGGTATATATTTAGTTTAGTTACCGTTGATGCATGGTTTATACCTGTTGTATGAATCAATCTACGCGTGGCAGTTCACTACTCTGTCTGTCAGGCATTGGACTTTAACCACTAACTCGTTTGAACGCTTGTCTTTGGGATTTTATTTTTAATTTGGAAAAAACTCTGAATATTGTGTACCAAATCAGTTAAAATTCAGAACATAGGTTTATTTACACTATTTCTAGCCACATGTTAAGTCTCATTTCAGTTACTCTGATACTTGAAAAAATAGAGCGTTTTTAAAAATATTTTTATATATTCTTGGGAAAAAAATGGCCTTTATAGCTATTATACGAACTTGTACGCCGCCTTCATACATACATAGATATATGCCAAGTTTCGTGCAAATCAGTGGAGTATTTTTTGAGTTATCGCTTGGATACACACACACACACACACACATATATATATATATATATATATATATATATATATATATATATATATATATATATATATATATATATATATATATATATATATATATATATATATATATAACATATAACAATTTTAACGGACCTTGGTTTTGGGTCCTAAGGACCCAAATTCGTGCTCATCTGAAGGAATTTTTTCAAAAGCTTTTCACCGTGACCTTTCTAATGCCGAATTTTTCTTGATGAAAATTCGCTAAAAGCTGCCGGTCACAGGGAGTCATGGTTGCGATGACAAGGGTACATCTCCTTTAGACTGTGATGATGATGATTTTATGTAACATTTTTTTTACCCTAATTACAGCAGTACTATTTTCTCAAAAAGTTTTAGAAAGAACAAATTGCGCGCGTGTGTGTACCCTAACCCAATTCACCACAACGCTTTTTTTTAAACCTGACGATTGTTTCGCTAACAATGTTAGCGTCATCGAGGGATTACAAAGTAAGTTGTTTTATTAATCCCTCTGACGACGCTAAATTTGTTGGCGAAACGATCCCAGGTCCGAAAATGTGTCGTGGTGTATTCGGTTTTCCAAAGTGTACTTATCAGTGCTCATCACAGGTTAGAATCTTTACTAAACGCTATCTCAATGAAATTCTGTAGGTGTCTTTCTTTTGAATTTTTATCCGGAAACTAATAAAAATGGTTACCGAGATATGCTAATCGGTCAAAGTTATTTGAACAACCTGTGGAGTATGTAGGTGATGCATTAATTAATCAAGTAGCCCTTCAGCTGTTTAGTATAAGTATTCGCTTCGTTAAAGATTTTACACCAAAAGTTAAATTTTGTTTTATATTGCTTCTCATTAAAATTTACACAACAATCTATTTTAAAGTTGGAGGCTAATATTATTTTTATCTATTAAGTTTGCATAAGCCCGGCTAGCTCAGTCGGTAGAGCATGAGACTCTTAATCTCAGGGTCGTGGGTTCGAGCCCCACGTTGGGCGATTGCTACTTTTTTCAACAATACTTACTATCAGTTTCCTAAACTAAAATTCTAGACTCTTAATCTCAGGGTCGTGGATTCGAGCCCCACGTTGGGCGATTGCTACTTTTTTCAGCAATACTTACTATCAGTTTCATAAACTAAAAAAGTCGGGTCGCAGCAAGTTCGTTGTGGTAGAGAATTTTCATAGAAATGATGATATACGGAGTTTATTTTGGTAAAATTATATATGAACCAAGTGTACTTGTGCACTTCTGTGGCATCCAGTGGCACCAAAAGTTTTTTAAAATTAATGATTATAACTTCTTTTTCTTTTAACTTGAAGATCTAAATTTTGGTATGTAATATACTTTCTTTATATTAACCCGGGTACCAAATTTGGTTGCCACAGCTCTCACAGTAAAATGACAAAAAAACACTGTCTGTTTTTAGTGAATTTTCGTAGAAAAGATTCACTACTGGGAAGATCCCGACTTTTGAATTTTCAAAAAATCATTTCAAAATTCACTACCAGAACGCACTTGCTACGTCAAAACCTTTTTAAATGAACTATCATGACTGATTCAGCTGCCATGGAGACCTCTGCATTGTTTTCAAAGGTTTGCTATGCATGTGCCTACTGTTTTCTTGTGTATTCAACATCGTCAGGTATTTTTCTAAATATCATCAAAAAAACTATTCAAAATATCGGAAAAAAGCAGAAATGTAAAAGTGAGAGGAGAAACAGGGAAGTTGTTTTTTGCAAACCAATGATCCTTAGCATATGTTAAAAAAGTTAGTGGAAAAACAAAGACACGTGACGTTAAAAAAACTAACACCCTGTACATTAGAACATTATGAGATGTACGGCAGGGTCACCATCTCGGTGCGAAACCAGGTAATTTGTTGTCACGACAGGTCCAAATAACGCAAAGTGTTATAAAATACAGACTGTGTACAACCAACTAACAATTTTGTAAATTGTCAGCCTTGGCCTATTTATTCCCTAATATATGGACAACGTATGTAAGGCATAATTAGAACGGCGGACCAGTTTCGCCCTAATTAAAGCTCGTAAGTGCGATATACTAATTGCAGCGAGAACACACCTATAAAGTAATACGCGTATGGTAGCCAGCCTCCCGGAAGATTGTGAGTGTACGACAGGGTCACCATCTCGATGCGGAACCAGGACGCTGGCTACCATAGCCGTATTACTGTATTACTTTATAGGTGTATTCTCGCTGTTATTAGTATATCGCACTTACGAGCTCTAATTAAAGCAAAAACGGTCTCTAGTTTTAATTATGGTCAGAATATACCCGCCTTACATCCTGTACATTGTTTCTAAATGCACTTTGGTCATTTTGTAAGCACTCTAGAGAGAATTAATTATGCCGAGTTTCAATTCGTTTTCTTAAAAGTTGTAGGAAATAAGTTTTAAAAAGTTTAAAATCTTAAGAAGTTTAACGCTCTGTATTTCGAAAACGAAGCTAATTTGGACCTATGTTCATAGGAATTTTTTACCCTAAAAGAAGTCACAGAATCCCTCCTTCAAATTTATATAAGCACTTAATGAACAACCTGAATATATATATATATATATATATATATATATATATATATATATATATATATATATATATATATATATATATATATATATATTCGGAAAGATTTCCGGGATCTTTAATGTGAGACATACTTGGTTCTCGGGTTGAATCGCGTACAGAATTTATGAAAACTCGCCGTCTCGACTCATGTTTTGGAGCCAGTTTCAAGAGGTAAAGGAAATATCTAAGGACATGATCTCTAAGGCCTCTATCTGCCTACTCCTTAGAGTGATGGACAAAGGTACAAAGGTGGGTTGGGTTGTTGTAGCTCGATTACGGGGCCTCAAACTGCCTGCATAAAGGTTATGAACTACTGTAGTAGAATTGGCATTATGTGAGTGTTGCT
The DNA here is from genome assembly GCA_964006375.1 of Tillus elongatus. NCBI lineage: Eukaryota > Metazoa > Arthropoda > Insecta > Coleoptera > Cleridae > Tillus > Tillus elongatus. Next base: position 48,198,314 of record OZ023266.1, read on the forward strand.
TGAGACGAAACGACACCCTACACTTTGTAACACTCTAGACAGGCTCGTACAAGGTAAAAAAAACATGTTACACAACAAACGGTGGACGTACAGAAAAAAAATTACAGCATCTTCTAGACAACAAACATCTCAATCAGCACTCACATAATGCCAATCCTACTACAGTAGTTTACATCCTTTCAAATTCCAACATAAGTGAGGTCACCATCGAAGTTCTACCCAAAGGCTTTAATTTTGCACCAACCCCTAAATTCGTCCTAACATAAAAGATAATTTTGTGTTATAACACGCTTACAGACTGACGAAGCTGAAATTACGAGACAGGACATTGCCAGGATATTATGTTTTGCCAAACCTCCACCTTCTAACCTTTATTCTCACGAACGACACTCAATCAGAGACCTAAACCAAAACACATAAATTATAATCCTACCAGCAGACAAAGGTAACGCTACAGTCATACTCGACAAAACAGACACTATAAAAAAGATGGACGATATACTAAACAGCAGAGACTACAAACAAATTCCTAACGGCCCTACAACTTATTATGAAAAGAAACCCAAAAATATCAGCAACAACTTCCAACTCAGTCCTGACCTCAAAAAAGAACTAATCCTCCTGACCTGACCTGACCTGACCTGACCTCAAAAAAGAACTAATCCTTCGCGAAAATTCATCTCGCATCCTAGAAAATACGGTCTTCCGAAAATCCATAAGCCTGATATTCCCCTTCGCCCTATCGCAAGTGCCCACCGTTCACCCACACAAAAACTTGCAAAACATGTAGCCAAAATTCTACAACCATTAGTAGAAAACGCTACATCCTATGTCAAAAACTCCACCCATTTCATTGACCTTCTCAGAAAAACACCATTTCTCAAAACGGCATCCTAGTTAGCTTTGATATAATTTCTTTATTCACTAATAAACCTCTATCTGAAACCCTTGACATTCACAAAAATAAACACAATATTTCACACGATACCTTATCTCTTCTAGAACACTGCTCTAACACTTATTTTCCTTTTCAAAACAAATTATACAAACAAGTTCGAGGTGCTCCAATGGGTTCACCACTCTCTCCTGCATTGGCTAACATTTCCATGGAAAACTTCAAGACACAAGCCCTCAATTCTTCCCAACTTAAACCAACCTGCTAGTTACGTTGACGACATTTTCGCCGTCTGGTCACGCGGTGAAGAATCTCTAGACGAATTCCTTTCTTATTTAAATAACATCAACCACCAAATCCAGTTCACCATGAAAATAGAAAATAATTTTTCTTTGCCTTTCTTAGATGTACGCATCACTAAAAACCCAGTCAGAGGATTTTCTTGCACTGTGTACCGAAAACCAACCCACACTAATGGTTATCTTGACGCGCAATCTCACCGTCACCAATCGCAACTAAATTACATTAGAAACGCACAACAACAAACTACTACACAACAACAAGAACGCACAGAGTCCACACAACAACACACATCGTTTTTATCGTTCATTAAAGGTATCACCGACAAAATCAGCCGAATTTTAGAACTCATAATATTGTTGCGTTTTCGCCGGGTTCTGGATAAGTGAGACGTTAAATTTTAACAAAACAACTTAATTTACACTCTAAATATGGATACAATAAAATTTCTAGATTGTCTCCTTCACAAAACACTTAATTTACTGCCCTTACAATTACTAATCTGCACACAAGTATCTACTTCACACTAGTTACTCTCCTAACACTTTACACTGCTCCTTCAAGTTACTTCAACATTATCTTACTGAACTGTCTCTGGCTGGCTTGCTTTCGCGTTTATATACTCGCCGTACCTTCCACCTCGTTCTGGAGCGTTCCATTCCAGAATGTTCCAGGACCTTCTTTTACTAGAAGGTTCTGTGGATACATATCGGTCCCGTGTGGATACAAGGGGATGTATATACAGAATGATCCAAATGTGGTCATCACTCCTATGTTACACAAGAGGTGTTTCTCGCACTAAAAGATCTCTCTGCGTATACAGGGTGTAAGGGTTCTCTGCGTATACAGGGTGTATATACAGGGTGTTCGGAATGCGCAGACCTCAGTTATCCGTTCCGACGGGGTACAAGTTGGTAACTTCGTTATTTTTGGTCCTAGAGGGTTGAGACTTCGCCTGTGGGGGGTCACCCCAGGCACCCCCGGGGGCGGTGTTGCCAGATTGTGCAAAAATTCCCAGATGTTGGGGAAGTTCTGGAGATGTGGCAACACCGCACCTACATCTATTGAAGTGCTTTGTAACAATATCAAAACCATATTCACAACAGAGCAAAAACTGTCAAATCTGATACGATTCCCAACGATTCCCATGGAATTTACGAAATTCCTTGTTCCGACTGTTCCCGAACTGATGTAGGACAAACAAATAGACGCATCCACAATAGAGTATATAAACACACCCTCGCATTTAAAAAAGCCGACCCCTCATCGGCGCTGGCCATGCACCATATTCATACGGGACACAAAATAGACTTCGACGATGCCAAAACAATAGCGCCGGTTTACAACTTATTACAGAATTATCCGCGAAGCGATTGAGATCGAAAAACGTCCCGATTGTTTAAATAAGAGAGGTGATGGTCTCTGCCTTCCCATTATTTGGAAACCTAATATATCTTCATTAAAAACACACAAAAAGACAATAAATACAATAGACAATTTTATTTACCCATTACCTGACTCAACGAATACCTGTAATCCTCTTAATCCTTTAAGTACCGTGACGAAATGCCCTGACTTAATTAACCGTGACCCGACTAATTTCACTGATAACGAAACAGGTAGACGAAACTGTACATATAATACACGATTTGTAATGAACTGTCAGATCTCTCTTAGGCCTACAGTTGAACACACTGAGACCTTGGAGACGATCTCCGGCGAGATTTGGGGAGTAGGCAGATTGAGGCCCCGTAATCGAGCTACAACAACCCAACCCACTTTTGTCCACCGCTCTAAGGAGTAGGCAGATTGAGGCCTTAGAGTTCATGTTCTTATATATTGCCTTTACCTGTTGAAAATGACTCCAAAACAGGAGCCGAAAGGTCGAGTTTTAATAAATTCTGGACGCGGTTCAACCCGGGAACCAAATATGTCACACACATATATATATATATATATATATATATATATATATATATATATATATATATATATATATATAGTGTAATAATAATTAGTAATAATAATAATAATTCTATATCTTATATTATAATAAAAAAATTTAATGAAATACATGTGCAACTTACTTTGCGAGGCTTCTACGCCACCTAGAGACTACCGGGTTTTTCGTACAGTGGAAAATATTTTCCGGAGGTCAGTTCTTTAGGTTTTTAAGTTTTTCCATGGAAAATTGCAAATTTTCTTCTCCAAAATGTCATAGCTTTGAAACTTATTTTTACGAAATTTAACTCATTAACCTTTAGCCTACAGATAAAATATTTCGAAATTCAGTTTGGTTAAATAAGTGTAGTCCAAGTTTATGTGAAATTAAATTTAACAGAATATAGAAAAAAGCGAAAAAAATATCCATTGTTTTTAGAAAAGGACCTCGCTGTGTGGTCTAAACTTAAATAGAATAAACAAAGATGGATGCATCAAATGATTACTTGTCAGTAGGGTCTCTAAACAACATAATGTCACATGTGACATATTGAAAATTCAGATGCTTTTAGAGTGAATTGTTTATAAAATCAGCTACTTATATTTATCATGTGTGTGTGTGTGTGTACAGAGAAAGAGCGAGAGAGAGAGAGAGCGAGAGCGAGAGCGAGAGCGAGAGTGAGAGCGAGAGCGAGAGTGAGAGTGAGAGTGAGATAGTGAGATAGTGAGATAGTGAGAGAGAGAGAGTGAGAGAGTGAGAGAGTGAGAGAGTGAGAGAATGAGAGAATGAGAGAATGAGAGAGTGAGAGAGTGAGAGAGTGAGAGAGTGAGAGAGCGAGTAAGCGAGAGAGCTAGAGAGCGAGAGAGCGAGAGAGTGAGAGAGTGAGAGAATGAGAGAATGAGAGAATGAGAGAGTGAGAGAGTGAGAGAGCGAGTTAGCGAGAGAGCTAGAGAGCGAGAGAGTGAGAGAGTGAGAGAATGAGAGAATGAGAGAATGAGAGAGTGAGAGAGTAAGAGGTGAGAGAGTGAGAGAATGAGAGAGTGAGAGAGTAAGAGGTGAGAGAGTGAGAGAGTGAGAGAGTGAGAGAGTGAGAGAGTGAGATAGTGAGAGAGTGAGAGAGTGAGAGAGTGAGAGTGTGAGAGTGTGAGAGTGTGAGAGAGTGAGAGTGAGAGAGTGCGAGAGTGAGAGAGTGAGAGAGTGAGAGGGTGGGAGGGTGGTAGACTGAGAGAGTGAGAGAGAGAGTGAGGGGGTGAGAGGGTGGAATGGTGGTAGACTGAGAGAGAGAGAGAGAGAGTGTGTGAGAGAGTGAGAAAGTGAGAAAGTGAGAAAGTGAGAGAGTGAGAGAGTGAGAGAGTCAGAGAGTGAGAGAGTGAGAGAGTGGGATAGTGAGAGTGAGAGAGTGAGAGAGTAAGAGAGTGCGAGAGTGAGAGAGTGCGAGAGTGAGAGAGTGCGAGAGTGAGAGAGTGCGAGAGTGAGAGAGTGAGAGAGTGAGAGAGTGAGAGAGTGAGAGAGTGAGAGAGTGAGAGAGTGAGAGAGTGAGAGAGTGAGAGTGTGAGAGTGTGAGAGTGTGAGAGAGTGAGAGAGTGAGAGTGAGAGAGTGCGAGAGTTAGAGAGTGAGAGAGTGAGAGGGTGGGAGGGTGGTAGACTGAGAGAGTGAGAGAGAGTGAGGGGGTGAGAGGGTGGGATGGTGGTAGACTGAGAGAGAGAGTGTGTGAGAGAGTGAGAGAGTGAGAAAGTGAGAAAGTGAGAGAGTGAGAGAGTCAGAGAGTGAGAGAGTGGGATAGTGAGAGTGAGAGAGTGAGAGAGTAAGAGAGTGAGAGAGTGAGAGAGTGAGAGAGTGAGAGAGTGAGAGGGTGAGAGAGTGAGAGAGTGAGAGAGTGAGAGAGTGAGAGAGTGAGAGTGAGATAGTGAGATAGTGAGATAGTGAGACAGCGAGATAGTGAGAAAGTGAGAGAGTGAGAGAGTGAGAGAGTGAGAGAGTGAGATAATGAGATAATGAGAGAGTGAGAGAGCGATATAGCGAGAGAGTGAGAGGGTGAGAGAGTGAGAGAATGAGATAATGAGAGTGTGAGAGAGTGAGAGAGTAAGAGGTGAGAGAGTGAGAGAGTGAGAGAATGAGAGAGTGAGAGAGTAAGAGGTGAGAGAGTGAGAGAGTGAGAGAGCGAGATAGCGAGATAGCGAGAGAGTGAGAGAGCGAGAGAGTGAGAGGGTGAGAGAGTGAGAGAATGAGAGAGTGAGAGAGTGAGAGAGTAAGAGGTGAGAGAGTGAGAGAGTGAGAGAATGAGAGAGTGAAAGAGCGAGAGAGTAAGAGGTGAGAGAGTGAGAGAGTGAGAGAGTGAGAGAGTGAGAGAGTGAGAGAGTGAGAGAGTGAGAGAGTGAGAGAGTGAGAGAGTGGGAGAGTGAGAATGATAGAGTGAGAGAGTGAGAGAGTGAGAGAGTGCGAGAGTGAGAGAGTGAGATAGTGAGAGAGTGAGAGAGTGAAAGAGTGGGAGAGTGAGAGAGCGAGGGAGTGAGAGAGTGAGAGAGTGAGAGAGATATGATGTCATTGGGAGGTTGTCCATCACCCACAGACTAGATTTAAAATAAATAAGTTTAACCATGTAAGTCCAATGATAAATATGCTTAGTAGATAAAGTAAGTTACGTTATGTATGACAAGACTTATGAAAATTCGCTACGACAACGCACTGACTGCGTCACAACTTTTTTATAGTCACTAATTTCCCCAATAGTACATAGCAATATCACGTAATTACATTTAATTTCTTTATATTTTAATGATACTCTATAATGTTTATTAAATTAATAATTAAGTTAAATTAATATATTATGTTAAAATTTCTATTTGTTTGTGGAAATAGGACAAGTATAATTCTGATACAGTAACAGTAAAAGAAAACACCTATTAATATGTAACATTTTTTGTTCAAACCAGTGTAGTTTTCTTATTAATCTCAGAGCGGACAAGATTTGGTTGGTGATAAACATTATTTATTTTGTCGGGTCTGGGTTGTTCTTTCCTAGCAATAACACGCTAGCGGGAGGCCGACAAAACCACTAACGCACGCTAATTATATGGGATTATGTATGTAAATTAACTAGTGATTTTTAAAAACAGTAATTAAAAGAATGAGTCAATTAATAATTTTTGCCGAGAAGCCGTGTTAACGGTAAAACATAAATTAAGGTGGTCACTTAGGACTAATAACTCATAATTTATCTCATCTATCTGTCAGATGGAGCCATAGCTTACATTCATATTGTTTTGTAACCATATAGTCTCCGGTCACCGGTATTTAGAAAGAAAGATGGATAGCTTCGGAAAATTCGGACAGAAAATTTTATTTATGGCAACAGAGAAAATTAATTAGTACAGTGACAAAATGTTAGGTTTTACATAAAGAATATAAAATGACAAAGATAAGTATACCTAGCTGTAATAATTACACTTTAAATACAGTGGCGGCTCGTGGCTCTGGGAGTGGGTGAAGCAGAATCCCCGCGGCACCAAAGGGGGATCCAGGAAGACGAAGTCCCCCTCCCCACTGCGCCTCAGACGATTTGTTTTTAATTTTCAAGGTCACGCGTTCTCCTGACAGTATTTAAATGACAGTATTTAAATGAAAAATCCATATGTACAAAAATATAGACTTTCACAAGGAATAATTTTCGGAATAATGATCAGGAATATTCGATGAGAGGACACTGTACACGCACGCATACGGTAATATAATACGGCGCGTATTACCTATGAAAACCTGTTTATAGATGAACGGGCTACAAAATTTTTTTTTTCAAATTCCAGGCCCTTCTCTTTTTTGTAAATTTTCATGAAGAAAATTCACTAATAGAGAGGTATCGATGGTGAGACTTTCGGAAATTTTCTTCAAATGAGCACAAATTACGGCCTCTGGGAACCATTTCCATGGTCAGTTAAAGTGTTTATATATATATATATATATATATATATATATATATATATATATATATATATATATATATTATATATATATATATTATTAATTATCACATCAATTTATAAATGGAGCCTCATCATGTAACTATTGATTTATGTGGTATAAACCATTATTCCGAAACTCTAAAATTACAATGAAAAAACTCCACTTGAACTGCTTGTAAACTTTGACAATCAAAGAAATATATATGTAGTTGTTACAATTGTATACAGTTTGTGTATTTTAGGCTTTAGTACAGTCTTCTCTACATACCGTAGAACACATCTGTTATATACTGACAGCTATCTTTTTATCTATCTAATAATAATAATAATAATTCATTTATTTGTGTTTTGACACGTGCTCATACAATAAGTAAATTATTTCATTACCCACTAATTCAAAGCAAATCTTAGGGTGAGGTTCAGCCCGATACCGTAGTATCCGCTGCTCTACCATTTAAAATCCTATTAATTATTTAAGGCTAATTTGAAAAAGAAAGTATTTATATATATATATATATATATATATATATATATATATATATATATATATATATATATATATATATATATATATATATATATATATATATATATATATATATATATAGATACAGGTGTCAAAATTAAAAAAAAAAGGTTTTTTATTTATATCTTAATGACGCTTTTGCCCATTTTGTTGAAATCTGGCAGGGTTGTTCATTGTAATAAGATGCTAAGTTGGCACTTACTAAAAGATAATTATAAGTTCCAGTGGCGTCTCGAGGGGCACTCTCAGGAATAATATTGACTAAAAAAATGTATGCTACTAAGTTTTTTTTTAATTTTAATTTTTTTCAGATTAAGCACATAAAAATACAACTTTTTGCCCTTGAAATTACGCCCTATCATTAAGTAACACCCTGTATATATATATCCAACCGATAACTCAAAAAATACTTCACTGATTTGGACCAAATTTGGAAATTAACCTTATTTTGCCAATGGCTTGAATGAGTGCGTTCATCAAATCTTAACGGCCAATTTTTCTTAAAAAATATTTTTTAAAACGCAATCTCTCTCAAATTTTCTAAGTATTTGAAAGAAAAATTTACAACTTAAAAGAACATAGACATGGTTGTATACCAATTTTCAAGTCTTTTGATCAAAGGAAAATAAAGTTATTCGAAATTAATAATAAAATAATCATCAACATCACTTCAGATTCTGTAATCCAATAGCTACAATGTTGGACAAAGACAGATGACGTTATCTCTCTTGCTATGCTATTTAAGTATATGGTAGATAAAAATCTAAACAATGGAAGTTATTGCAAAAGCTCAGACATTGTGAGTACGACAGGGACGCCATATCGGTGCAGGACCAGGTAGTATGTTGTCACGATGACTCTAGTTTACACAAAATTTTATAGATAGAGCTAGTTTTCTTCCAAAAGCGCTAAATATTAGCATGCGAATTTACACTCATAAATAAAAATTTAATGATGCAATTTGTTTAAAAGCATCTAGAACGACGTTTCATTATGCATAAATATTAAGCTTCTTATTCTTCACGTTCACGGTATGTAAAATTAAGAGCCATCTCTCTCTCTCTCTCTCTCCTAGTTTAATCTGACCACACGTAGCGATTTTCTCACAGAGAAGCGTGTACGCTCGCGCTCTGCACATCGCATAACCTGGAATTCGACTACGATTTTGCTAAGTGTCAATACTAGCGTTGTAAATATTCGGATGATACGGATTCATATAAAATAATGTTCGGAATGATCATCCGATTGCGCTTTCACATTAAGAAGTGTATATTATATTTATATTCAGCGTGGTATGGGATGGAATCGTAGATGCCGTATAGTAATAAGTAATAATAATAATAACGTACACGTGGTAAATACAATTTTGTTCTATTATTATTGTCCAGGGAATACCAAGGTATTTTTACAAATATATAGGATAAGTTCGTGTTAAGTTTTTTGTAATTAATAAAATATAATGGTGACCAATAACTAAACCAAAAAGACTCTGTGGTGTTCATTATTTCACTTTTATTAATAAAAATGTATTTTATAACTGCACCAGCAGAAAACATTTGTTTTAAATTCAACTTCTCGTTTCAACAAACCCCTCTGTAATCTAATTGACACAATTAAAAATAGATAAGCAGGATATAACGGAATAGAATTGGAATATAAGAAAAAGTTATACAATATTGCGGGTAGATGTTAAGCACGTTTATATTAATATTTGTTATTACGAATTAGGAATACGAATACGAAAACGAACACTAGCTCATACCTTGTTAGGGTCTTATGATATAAACAGTTTAAGTGAGTTATAATAGTGAATTTTCATAAAAATATTTCAAATGGTGATAACCCAATTTCCCATTAGCTAAACTATAATCTTCAGTTATGATACATAGTAAAACCTATATAAAAGCAGCGTAGATACTAAATTTAAAAAATAACACAATGAGCTTCACAGATAATTACAAATTTGTTTTAAAAAACGTTTTTTGTTATTTTGTTTGCTGAAACAGGTTCGATTGTGTTGATTAAATCCGATCATTCAAGCGATTAATATGGAAAAATACTTACCTGCTACCTATAATTTCATAGATGCATTCCGTTTGTAAATAAAAATGTAATTTTCGGTAAATTTGCAGATAAGCACATGTTTAGAAAAATATTTCCAGAAATATGCTTAGAACCCCTTCTGGATTCCCAAACCACAAGAAGAATTTCTTGCAAACAGTCCACAAGAAAGTTACGGGACCAAAAGTGAATAGGGCTGCTGAGCGGAGAAGAATATAAAAAGGAAATGTGAGGAGAAAGTGCAAAAGAAACAGCTTAGTTGGACCTCTTTAAGCTGTCTTTATCCCATTTTGCAGCTATACCTCCTTAAAATTCTGTTTACCGCACGCATAACCTCTGTATTCACCGCAGGTCCCCTAACTTTCTTAGGGGTTGCTCCAAAGGAATTTTTCTTGTTTACATTGTTCTCGTTTATGCATTGAGGGTGATTGTAGGCATGCAGAAGGGGAAGGAGAACCCCCGCGACGAAGCAACGAACCAAGATTTTTAATTTATGTTTAAATTGCTATCTCACTTCATTTTTTAAAATATTTTTCCAAAAATTATTTTGAAGTTGCCTTGTTTTTCAGCCTTACATAGTAACCTGCAATATTTTATCATTTAAAAAAAGTATGGATACAGCAACCGTAAATAAGTGTTAGAAAGGGTCTGGGTGCAGCCAGTATGTTACGGTAGAAAATTATCATAAAAATATTTCAAATCCGATAGCTCAATAAATTTTCCATTAAGCTAGAATCTTCAATCTTAACACCTATGTAAACGCAGCGAGGGTACTAAACTAAAGAAAAATAACATACTGAGCTTTGCGGATAACTATAAATTTGTTTTAAAAACCTTTTTTGTTGTTTATTGTTTGCAAAAACTGGATGGGTTGACTAAAACAAACCATACAAGCAATTAGTAAGGAAGAAATACCTGCCATATTTATAATTTAACAGGTACATTCCCTTTGTAAATAAGTATATTTTTTTCTGAAAAACTTTGGCAACATTAATGAAATTTTTAACTCAATTTTTTCACTTGCAGTACTTACATCTTATATTTAAGACCAAATTTTAACTCATATAAAATATAATTTTTTTCAAATATTAAGTTTTAATAATATATCTTACTAATAGTGTACAATTCTTATGAAAATTCACTATTAAAACGCAGTTGGTGCGTCCCGAACCTTTTTTATAACTTGAAATTTTATATCTAATTTTTATTATTATGAAATTATTCTTTTAGAAGTGATAATAAACAAATCTATACCACTTACCAAAAACAAACATGAAAAATATATCTTTTCAAAGTCTGTAAATGTGACACAAGCCACATTATTTAACGGCACCAGTAAAAATAAAAATACGCATCTGACGATCCGACTCAATCTGAACAAACGACGGAAACTAACCTTTCAAGCATGCTCAGAATTTTGCATCACTTTTGTGGCACTAATAAACACCAACCTACCAGTGCGCGTGCCGTTGCCATATCAACCGTCTCATGCAAGCGTCCCGAAGCAGACGCAGCATCTGTATACGAACGAATCTGGCTCAGTCAGTCCGCAGTTGCTTGACGCTCTACAGTAGTCTGTGGGCCGCAATACGTAAGCGCTGCGCGTTGGGGCATGTATACATTCAATTTGATGATCAGGGGCGGGCTTGCAAATCATGGACACGGGAACGACGTCTTTACGACCCCTCCGAAGGGCGGAACGGGAAGATATTGGTCAAATACAAAACTAGAACCTCGATTCATGTTAATGTTACAGTTTGTACTGAAAAAGTCAAAGGATAACCCTGGGATCGAACCCAGTACCCTTTGGTTCAGAGGCACACGTTCTTGCCCCTGAACCACCGAGGCTCTATTAACTTTACTAATAGGCCGTATAATAATAGTGTACAATTCTTATGAAAATTCGCTACTGTAACACACTTGCTGCGTTCCGAATGTTTTTTAATAGAACACTTGCTGCGTCCCGAAATTTTGAAAGATCGGCCGATCGCTCATCATCAGAGGACGAAAAATTCTGAAGCTTATTTATTATAACCGAATAAAACGCTTGGAGCTGTGCAGGACAGCAGTATCATGTTGCCTTCGTATAAAGTGCAAATAGAATAAGCTAAGCGACAAAACAACGCGAGAAAAATATTGTTACTGTGCGCCAAATGCTTAAAAGCAATACTGTGTAGAAATCCAGATTATCTAGGCATTGCATTTATAATACAAAGAACACATTTGCTAGGAATGTAAGCACATTATTATTCCGGTGGAAATGCACATGTCAAAGCCGTCCCAAAATATAATGCAAAGATAAACCAGGAAAAATGTACACTATGTAGATTGTATATATTACGGCTGTCATGCAGGATGAAGCGTACGTTTATTGCAGCAATATTACACATTGTCGGCCAACCAGAAAATACACTTTACGAGATTTATCGCAAGAATGATGGATTATTTTTATTGTGGTGTCGCTCCTCTCTCGCCAAAACTGCTTAGGCATTCGGATAAGAAAAATTGTTATTCATATCAAGACATTGCAGGCTTTCGCATGCCACTGTAAAATGTTACGTCATTCCAGAAATTGCAAATTCTTGTTGTAACTGTAAAAATGTAAGATATGGACCCCAGCCAAGAAACGACTCCACCAAAACAACGGTACGCTGTAACATTTGAATGCTGGGAACAAACTGAACTGATTGTAAGAGATATTTGGTGAACATTATTCATATAAAATTGTCTTGGTGATAAGGGATAAACACACGTATTATGTAAATAAGTGTGTATATCGTTTCTTGTTTTTGTAACAGTCTCAACGTCTTCAAATTTAGGTGTTTGTTTCATACTTGATAGCTCAAAGTTCTTTGCTAATAATGTTTTATGAAAAATCTAAGAAAAACAAGAACTAATATGAGTTAAAGGACATATATACTGAATCCCATACCTTAAATATTATTGCACCTTATTATTATTATTATTAAACAGTCTGGACGCAGCAAATGCGTTATGGTAGTGAATTTTCATAGAAATGATCTGGCACCAAATATTTTTTTATAACTTTTTGTTCTTGTAACATATAAATCTGAATTCTGGTCTATTGTTTACTTTTAGCGATTTTTTTAATTCGCTAATGAGGAGATATGTGTGATCGGATATATATATATATATATATATATATATATATATATATATATATATATATATATATATATATATATATATATATATATATATATATATATATATATATATATATATATATATATATATATACTAATCCGACCAAGAACCCAAAAAATAATGGACGAATCTTGATCAAATTTGGTGTGTGCCTTCCTTTTGCGAGTGGCTGGGATAAGTTGGCTAGCCAGGAAAATCGGACCAGGTTTTCCCGGAAAATTTTGTGTTTGGTTTCTAAGAAAAATTCATATCTCCGGAAATAATAAAGTAAGGACAACCAATTTGGTACTTGTATTTGTGTTATAAAGAATGAACTCTGTGCCAAAATTTAGGTCTCTAGCTTCAAAGACAAAGAAGTAACGGGCAATTAAAGAAACAAATTTTGGAGTTTCCCTAAAAACGTCAAACTCGCAATTTTAAACGTCAAAATTGACAATGTTTAGGCAAGAACGTGAATAAAATACGGCTTGTGAAAAGAAAATATTGCAAGAAGAGTGTTCTGCAAACCCTTTTAAGTTTCAGATTCAACCGTCATTGCCCTTCATTTTACTAAAATATTTACAAAAAATTCATTTCAAATAGACCCTTTATCTGATGCTTTGGCTGTCGGTTTAGTTAAGTTGATCGCTGTAGGTTTAGTAAAGTTTACGGTTTAACGGTCTATAATTTTTTTAGCTAATTTTCGTAGAACAAATTCGTTAATGCATTTTTACATTTTTTATCGAAATATGATGCGTTTGTAAGAAAAAAATCTAGACTCAGTAAGTGCGTTTTGGTAGCAAATTTTCGGCAAATTTGCAGTTAAGCTCCCGAACGCTTTTCAAAAAACTGTTTTCAGAAACCTGCCTAGGGCCCCCACTGGATTCGCACAATCTAAGAAAAATTCCTTATTCACACCTCCCCAGGAAGTTACGGGACCAGGAGTGAGTAGGGGTGCTGGGCGGGGTAGGCAGTAAAAAGGAAATATGAGCAGAAAATTCGAGTAAAACGGGCTTGAAAGCTGTCTTTTTCACATCTTGAAGCCATATCCCCCTTAAACCGTGCCTACCCCGCACAGCACTCCTATCCCCACAGATACCGTAACTTCCTTGGCGGTTAGGAACAAGACATTTTTCTTGTGGTTTATGCAGCGAGGGTGGTTGTATGCACGCGAGGGTGAAGGAAAATCCCCACGACGAAGTATCCAACCCCCCACCCCTGCCGAAACTCAAACGGGGGGGGGTATGCTTCGTCGTAGACATTTTCCTTCCCCCTCGTGTGCATACGGTTGCATAAACCCCAAGAAAAACTTACTGTTCATACCGCCCAAGGAAGTTACGTGAACTGGGGCAAATAGGGGTGCTGTGCGGGGTAGGCAGGGTTTAATGGGGATATGGCTTCAAATAGACAGCTGTCAAGCAGTTTTCTTCGCATTTTCTGCTCATATTTCCTTTTTACTATCTACCCCGCCCAGCACCCCTATTCACTCCTAGTCCCGTAACTTCCTTGGGAGGTGTGAACAAGAACTTTTTCTTGTAGTTTATGCATCCAGGTGGGGTCCTAGTAATGTTTCTGAAAACAATTTTTTGAAAAGCGTTCGGGAGCTAATCTGCAAATTTACCGAATTTTTATTAACTCCTTCTAATTTCAATAGCTCAATTTTCTATTAACGTAAACTTTGTTTGTTAGGAAACCAACATTTAAGTTTATTTTCGGAAAATTTTTGTATATTTTCAAACCATAAGTAATTTTGATAAAATATAGTACATTGTTTCTACTACATAGGCTATACCGGTAATCAGATTGATGCCTGCTCGCATTTGCTATTAAAACATTTTTATGGAAATTCACTTCTATAACACACTTGCTTCATCCAGACTTTTGAAAAATGTTTATATATTTTCAAATAATAAAGTTATTTCGATGAAATGTGGTACATTGTTTCTACTATATAGGCAACCAAGTTTGATGCCTGCTTTCATCAAAGAAAGACATTTGCTATTAAACATATTTTTTTTAAAATTCGCTACCATAACGCACTTGCTGCGTCCAGACTTTTTATATCGTAAAGCCAACTACCAAATTTGGTTACCATACCGTTTTCATTTTTTTATATAAAATTTTTTTCGAAAGAAAACTCAAAATTGTCTCCGAAAACCTGGACAACGAACTTGGACCAAGCCACTTACAAAAGGAAGGCACGTGCCAAATTTCATCTAAATCGGCCCATTAATTTTTTATTTATCGGTGTGATACATACATACATACATATATATATATATATATATATATATATATATATATATATATATATATATATATATATATATATATTGAAACTGACCAGATATGGGTACTAGAGTCGCTAGTTCGTGCTCATTTGCAAACATTTTTTCAAAACTCAAAAGTCCGGATCTCCCCATTGGTGAATTTTTTCTAATAAAATTTACTAAGATTCTTATTGCTCATATTATCAAAAAGTCTGGACGTAGCAAATGCGCTATGGTAGTGAATTTTCATAAAAATGCTTTTAATAGCAAATATATTTTTAATGAAAGCAGGTATCAAATTTGGTTACCAGTATAACCTATATAGTAGAAACCATGTACCATGTTTCATCAAATAAGCTTTCGACAAAACTCTCAAGAAAGTTTTTGCATATAAATTTACCAACAATTTTTTCACGAAAACATGAAAAAAAATATTTAAATAACTTATTAAACATTTATTATTATGCCCTTCACTTCTGAAACACAAAATATAGACTGTTCTATTTAAAACAGTTGAGTTACGAGAGTTAGATTTTTTGTTAATTCAGTCACTATTTGAGAGCCCACACGTCCACGCACACGCACACGTGCTGGCACACGCGCGCGCGCACTCACACACACACACACACACACAAACAATGAAATATGAAATATATTATTAGTAAATAGGTAGATTTTCAGATGTTCTAGGAATACCTATGGAATACTCTTTGTACATTTATGAAATGAGACATGACATAAGAAAGAATAATGATAAGATTATCAGTCCCCTTGAGTTTATCATCCATGGCATCAAACGCTTCTTATAGGGGGATAAAAATTGAGTAGGTATGTGTCCATAACGTGAATGCCTCGCGTAATTTATCTGGATAAACTCATTCATCATTTAAGGCGATGCATCTTTGTGATGGCTGAATATTATGGTTTTTAACACCATAAAGATGTAGACAGGAATAATATATTAACTGTATTCACTGTGGGATATAATACCGCCTAAATTCTAACCCCTTTTGATAAATTAACTCAAAGCGTCGCCCGTTGTAGATGTGGAAGGAGTTGGAACTGTTTAGGAAATACGTTGACTTCATTAAATTCAGACACATCTCGATTAGGTTACCCTAGACGTAACATTTGGCTATTAGGAGGATTTACACACATACAGCAATTTACCCTCCCGCATTGCAGTACCCTGCAACTTGTTTAGTTAAGGCTTAAGTTCTTTAAAGCAAGTAAACTCCCAAGTAATTTCAGAAAGTTTGTGACAAGTCTGGTGATTATACATTACTAAACTTAGATTGGAGTTTCTAGAGGTTGGTGATTATCTGTGATGTCGAGTTTAATGTGTGACGGGTGCATATATATCTTTCATAACCGCAGTATATATTTATTTATGTTTCTCATCGAATTTATTCATTAACTGTTTTGTCTATTGCTTATACATTTAGGAAAGAAGTCGCACATATTAAAATCCCTTTATAAAACTCGCATTCTACAATAAGGTGAAATAAAAATAATTTCGGGACACAGCAAATGCGCTTTAATAGGAAATTTCCATAAGAATTTTACACTATTAGTACGGCATATATAATTTTTTCTCTCCTTCAGGGCACGTCCGCGGCTTCGCCGCCCTGATAGCTAGGCATATTACTAAAAGTAATACTTTTAATTTGAACAGACGTCGAAGATCGGGTTTAAGGTCCTAATGCAAGCTCATTTGAAGAATTTCTTTCTTTTCATGATCATAAAAAATATTCAAATCATGTGTTCTAGCTTTTATTTAGAAGAAACCTTTAAATGCCCAAAACTCATTTTTTATGACGCCAGAAAATTAAAATTTGGTGAATCCAGGTACTGCAAGTCTCTTTAAAAGAAACTTGTATTACAAATTTCATTAAAGCTAAAAAAGCTTATCAGAAGGAAACTTAACTCATACCCAATAAGTCAATTCATTATTCAAATAACTTACCTACTTGAACAATTAATCAACGAATATAAACGTTGATATTCTTTTTCTTTGATTTCCAATTTTAGAAAAATATACAATCATTTACTATTCAACCTCAAAACAGAACTGTGATAAATAAACAAAACACGCCATTATTCTTTTGTTTACAATTTTAAAAGCATAATATAGGTACAAGTTTTTGTATCTATTTCAATGACAATCATTACTGTTTAACCTAAAACACAACTGTCAAGGCATAATAAATAAACAAAATACGTTATTATTCTTTAGTTTCCAATTTTAAAAGCAATATGCGAGCATTTACTTAACCTCCAAACGGAACTGTCAAATCGTAATAAATAAACAAAACATGCCATCTTGTCTGGTGTTTACTTAAAGTAGCTGATCTAAAACTTCCTTATTTTCCCCTAAAAATCCGCGCATCCGAATATACCCGAAGGCAGTCATTAGGGCGGGATCGCCACAGTTCGGGTGTGAACGTATTCGTTGCATTATGATGTATGCCTGTGGTATATGTATCAATCTGCGCGTTGAAAATATCTACCCTGTCTTTGTCTGGCATCATACTTTAACAACTTAAGTTGTTTCAATTCATGTCTTTGAGATTTTATTTTTAATTTGGGAGAAACTCAAAATTTTGTGAAACAAATTACTTAAGATTTACAATAACGGTTTATTCACTTCATTTCTAGCTACATGTAAAGTCTCATTCTAGTTATTTTAATACTTTCAAAAATATGTTTGTATATTTTTTGGGGAAAATATGTCAGTTATAGCTGATTGACGAACTCGTCCACGATTGTAATGAAATGAAGGAATGTGCCAAGTTTTGTTCAAATCAGTTTTTTTTTTTTCGTTCGGATATATACATATGCATATATATATATATATATATATATATATATATATATATATATATATATATATATATATATATATATATATATATATATATATATATTCAAACTAACCTTGGATATGGATTCTAGAGGCCCTAATTCGCACTTATTTTAACAAATTTTCCGAAAGTCTCACCATCGTCACCTCTCTATTAGTGAATTTTCTGAATCAAAATTCACAAAAAATTAAACAAAAATTAAACCGACTTTAAACTAGGCATTAAAAAGCGAAAAATAACTAGACTGTAGGTTTAATTCAAAAGATAAGAACTAATTTAAGCCAAGCCAATTAGGCAGTAGATAGAGGCGGGAGTACACCTAGCCTGTACTCCCGCCACATCGCAAGTTTCTCCGCGCACGGGACGGAATGCGTGAGCGTGAGTTGGTCTTTGATCATTAACAACATATTTATGTATTTAATTAGAATTATAATCTGTTATTAATTAAGCTGTTTACATCGCTAAATAATATTGTTTTCGAGCTGGGTACCGACTACACAGTGTAAGAAAATCCTCTGACTGGGTTTTTAGTGATGTGTACATCTAAGAAAGGCAAAGAAAAATTATTTTCTATTTCCATGGTGAACTGGATTTGGGGGTTGATGTTATTTAGATAAGAAAGGAATTTATCTAGAGATCCTTTACCGTGTAGCCAGACAGCGAAAATGTCGTCAACGTATCTTAACCAGCAGGTTGGTTTAAGTTGGGATTAATTGAGGGCTTGTGTCTCGAAGTTTTCTATGAAAATGTTAGCCAATGCAGGAGAGAGTGGTGAACCAAAGCGAAACATGTAGCCAAAACTCTCCAACCATAAGTAGAAAACGCTACATCTTATATCAAAAACTCTACCCATTTTATTGAACTTCTTCAAAACAAAACCAGTTCTCAAAGCGACATCCTAGTTAGCTTTGTTATAGTTTGCTTATTCACGAATATACCTCTATCTGAAACCCTTGGCATTTAAAAAAATAAACACAATATTTCACACGACACCTTAGCTCTTCTAGAACACCTATTTCCTTTTTAAAAACAAATTTTACAAACAAGTTCGAGGTGCTCCAATGGGTTCACCACTCTCTCCTGCATTGGTTAACATGTTCATGGAAAGCTTCGAGGCACAAGCCCTCAATTCATCCCAACATAAACCAACCTGCTGGTTAAGATACGTTGACGACATTTTCGCTGTCTGGCCACACGGTGAAGAATCTCCGGACGAATTCCTTTCTTACCTAAATAACATTTACAGTGCACCATGGAAATAGAAACTCTGGACGCAGCAAGTGCGTTATGGTAGTGAATTTTCATAAAAATGTTTTTATTGCAAATATGTGTGTTTTCTTTTTAAGAAAGCAGGCATCAATTTTGGTTACCAGTATAACCTATATAGTAAAAACAATGTGTCATGTTTCATAAAAATAACTTTATTGTGTGAAAATGTACAAAAATTTCCAAAAGTAAACTTAAAGTGTTCCCGGAAAAACTCGTTTCTTGGTCAACCTTATAGATTAATAGCAAATTGGGCTATTCAAATATGAAGCATTTGATTAAAATTCGCTACCATAACGCACTTGCTGCATCCAGAATTTATTTTCTTACAAACATGCATTATATTTCGATGGAAAATGCAAAAATGCAATAACATAAGGCGTGTTTGATTAAAAAAAAAAGATAATTTGTATCACCAACGACTTATGGGCCAGCCTGTGATTGTAGAAATATTTTTTTAAGATGTAGCTCAAGACCCCCTATAATTAATATATACAAAATTTTTTCATATCTTGTACAATAACGGATATATTGAGCTTTATTGATTTTTTACGAAAATTCGACAAAAATTATATACCATTAAACGATAAACTCTATAGCTAAGGCTACTGCCAAGCATCAGAGAAAGGGTCTATTTGAAATGAATTTTCTGGGAATATTTTAGTAAAATGAAGGACAATGACGGTTGAAACTAAGACTTCAGGGTTTGTGAAACATCCTTCTTGAGACATTTGATTTCCATAGCCCGTATTAGATTCAAGTTATTTGCCTAAATGTTGCCGATTTTGACGTTTTAAATCGCAATTTTGACGTTTTGAGGAAAACCCCAATTTTTTTAAATGCCTATAATTTTTTTGTCTTTTGACCTACATAGCTAAATTTTGGTAACTAACTTACCTATAAGGATCTAAACTTGCGTACTAAATTTGGTTGCCCTTACTTTGTTAATTCCGGAGATATGAATTTTTTTCAAAAGAAAACACAAAATTTTCCAGGAAAACCTAGGAAGATTTTCCTGGCTAACGCACTCATCCAAGCCATTTGCAAAAGGAATTTATCTATTAAATTTAATCAAAATCGGCCCATTATTTTTTGAGTTATCGGTGTGATACATACATACATACATATATATATATATATATATATATATATATATATATATATATATATATATATATATATATATATATATATATATATATATATAAGTTGAAACTGACCCCGGATATGTATTCTGGGGGGCCTTATTAGCGCTCATTTGAAGAAATTTTTTCAAAATTCAAAAGTCGATATCTCCTCATTAGTGAATTTTTTTAAGAAAATTCACTAAAAAAAAAGCAAAAATTTTTTCTTTGCCTTTCTTAGATATACGCTTCACTAAAAACAGTCAGAGGATTTTTTTATACTGTGTATCGTTATCTTAACGCCCAATCTCACCAACAGCCATCGCAACTAAATTCCGTTTTTCGAACATTAGTAACACGATCCCTTACTAACGGACAACAACAATAAACAGACAGAATTAAACTTTTTAAGACAGACATTGCTAGAAAACGGATGATACGACAACAATCACATACTACTAAACATTAGAAACGTACAACAACAAACCACTACACCACAACAAGAACAGACAGAGTCCACACAAAAACACACAGCGTTTTTACCATACACTAAAGGCGTCACAGACAAAATCAGTCGAATATTTAGAACCCAGAATTTCAAAACCATATTCACAACAGACTAAACTGTCAGATCTGATAAAAACTCCCAAGGATACGGTTCCAAACGAACCCCACGGAGTTCACGAAATTTCTTATTCCAACTGTTCCCGAACTTATGTGGAACAAACAAATAGACGCATCCACAATAGAATACATGAACACACCCTCGCGGTTAGAAAATCCGACCCCTCATCGGCGGTGGCCATGCATCATATTTATACACGACACAAAATAGACGTCAACAAAGCCAAACAATAGCCTCGGTTTACAACTTCAAAAAGAGAATTACCCGCGAAGCGATCGAGATCGAAAAAACGCCCCGATTGTTTAAATAAGAGAGATGATGGTGTTCATCTCTGGGTCAATTTCAGTTTTACATGTTTAGATATATACAGGCTGGGGTATTTTACTGTAAAGCTCACTATATCGGTTATTATACAAGATACAGGAAAATATTAGAAAGTTATTTATAGGGTGTTTTGAGCTGCATGTCATAAAATTATGTTGACAATCACAGGATGGCCTGTAAGTCGTTGGTGATAGAAGTTTTCTTTTTTTTTAATGGAACAGTCCATTTATTGTAGCATTATTGCATTGTCCATCTAATTTTAATGCATGCTTGTAAAGAGAAACCATTTATATCGCCTATCGTTTTCAAGTTATTTCAATTGTTTTTGACTGTACATTTTGAAACATATCAAAAATTGTGATATGAGTTTTTTACCAATGGAAATCGGAGTCCCTTGAAAATGACGCATTTAGGGAGGTTTTCAATTATATTTACCAATAGATAGGAGAGTTTCATGAAAGTGACGCATCCAGAGAGGTCTCCGTTAAATATTATTTGTCGAAAAAATCGAGATTCCGTATACAGAGCGCTCTCAAATAGTGACTGAATTTGGAAAATTTTGAACTGTTGTAACTAAATTTTTCAATTTGATAAACTCTCTATACCTATAAAGTCTAGTTTTAGAAATATTTCTTGCATTTGCCTATTTTTTAAAGTTAGTTATAGATTAGGTATATAATGTCACATTTGTCTATGAGAATTAAGTTTATGGACTTTGTTTATTCTATGGTCAGATGTCGTTTATAAAGTGTGTTGGTAAGAGCGAATACTCTGGAATTATATTTGTAGAAGGAACCAGAAGTGACAGGTTCAGAAAAGTGTAGAAGGTCTAGAATCTCTATGGACAGTATAAATAGACGAGCGGTGCGCAGAGTAAGTTAGTTCAGTATTAAGTCGGTGTGGTGTAGAATAGTGATCATAGAGTATTAATCGAGTTAGTGTTGGTATTTAAGAAACGATCATAGAAGGCGAATAGTGGAATATAGTTCTATAGACATTTAATAATAGAGAGAAATATTTTAGTTGATACTGGTGTTGGAAAATAGTTGCTTATAATAAATTAGTAGTTTCAAAAGCTGTGTTTTGTTAGTCAACGAATCCAGAACCCCGCAGAACGTAACAATAATTTAAACTTTATGTATTTTTTAGGCAATTTTTTTGTAAAAAAATAGTTTGTCCATTTTCGCAGAAAATGTTTTGTTTCCGTATAAATCATAATTTTTAAGATTTTAGGACATTTTGGTAATAAATGTTTAATAAGTTATTGTAAACAAATATTTTCGGATTTTCGTGAAAAGATTGTTTGCAAATTTTCTTCTAAATTTGTTTGGGTGTTCCGTCGGAAAGCTTTTTGTGAATAATTATATGGGTAAATAGCTTGAACAGAGTCGTTGACCAGAAAAATCGGACCAGTTTTTTGGGGAACATTTTAAATTTATTCTCGGAAAATTTTTGTCCTTTTTGAAACAATAAAGTTATTTTTATGATATATATATTTTTTGTTCCCTCAGGGCTACATTGTTTTTACTATATAGGTTATACCGGTAACCAAATTTCATGCCTGCCTTCATTAAAAAAGACATATTTGCAAAATTCCGTGCCATAACAAACTTGTTGCGTCCATCGTTTTTAGTGAATTTTCTTAAAAAAAAATGAGGAGATCCGTGCTTATATATATATATATATATATATATATATATATATATATATATATATATATATATATATATATATATATATATATATATATATATATATATATCGTACCGATAACTCAAAAAATAATGGACCGATCTGGATCAAATTTGGTGAGTACCTTCCTTTTGCAAGTGGCTTGGAAAAGCTCGTTAGCCAGCAAAATCGGACCAGGTTTTCCCGGAAAATTTTATGTTTTCTTCCTAAAAAAAATGTATATCTCCGGAAATAACAAATTAAGGGCAACCAACCATTTGGTGCGCGTGTTTGCACTATAAAGGTGAACCCGGTACAAAAATTTAGGTATCTAGGTTTAAAGACAAAAAAGTTATTTGCAGTTAAAAAAATATTGACGTCAAAGTCGCGATTTGAAATGTCAAAATTGGCAATGTTTAGGCAGGGAACGTGAAACAAATACGGATTGTGAAAAGGAAATGTTGCAAGAAGAGTGTTCTGCTAACCCTTAAGTTTAAGCTTCAATCGTCACTGCCCTTAATTTTACTAAAATATTTACAGAAAATTCATTTCAAATAGACCCCATCTCTGATGCTTTCGCTGTAAGTTTAGTTAAGTTTATGGTTTAACGGTCTATAATTTTTAGCTAATTTTCTTAGAAAAAATTGGTTAATGCATTTCTGGTTTTTTTTTGAAATATGATGCATGTTTGTAAGAAAAAAAATCTGGACGCAGTAAGTGCGTTTTGGTAGTGAATTTTCATTATATCCTTCAAATTTTAATAATTCAATTTGCTATTAACGTAAGGTTTGTTTGGTAGGAAACCAACATTTAAGTTTCTTTTAAGAAAATTTTTGTACATTTTCAAACAATAAGTAATTTTGATAAAATATAGTACATTGTTTCTACTACATAGGCCATACCGGTAATCAGATTGATACCTGCTCGCATTTGCTATTGAAAACATTTTTATGGAAATTCACTTCCATAACACACTTGCTGCGTCCAGGATCTTTTAATGTCAAATCTAAAACGCAAAACAATAGTGTCCCACTTAAGCCTTATTAAAAGTAGACATAAAGAATCCAGAGCTCAAGTTTAGTATATTATCATTAAAATGTGACTAATGATGAATCAACTACAAGCAGTTATTTAGTCATACTAAACTTGTATATTTATGAGAGTAACATCATATTCATTCATATTAATTGTATCGTAGGGATCTGATCTCAGTTTGATTTAATTGAATGTCTTATGTCTAAACATGAGAGTGCTGTTGTCACATTTAAATTAAAATTGATATTATTATTAGATGAATTATGGCTTTTAGAAGTTATTGCAATTTATTACGGAGGCATCTCAACAATATGCGCATTTTCAAAATAATGTCTTTACTGACAAATTATTTATTAATTACAAAAGCTCAGTAATGCCAGAAAAATTGTGTCCCATGTAGTTTCCATCACAAAAATGCTAGAACGAAATGATTTTAGTGAACCTTCTTTAAAAAATTCATTAATGAGGCGATCGCGATTTTGAATTTTAAGAAAATTTCTTCAAATAAGCGCGAACTAGCCCCCCTAGAACACATATAGGTGGTCAGTTTCGATTTATATATATATATATATATATATATATATATATATATATATATATATATATATATATATATATATATATATATATATATATATATATATATATATATAATGTGTCCCAAACTGAATGGGAATGTATTGCTATATGCGTTATTATTAGAGATAGGGAGACGGTTAAATTAGCAATGTTTTGTAGAAATTCATGCTCGTTCCAAATATGACTTGTATTTTGCCCTACCTCTTTTCGTTTTCTAGTTATTTTAAAAAAACTAAAATTTGTCCATATCTTTTTTATTCAATATCTAAGTAGGCGTTGATCTGACATCTCTAAGACTTGCACATTATCAGGACACTTTTTACAGAGTAACCTTTTGAGCTATTCTCAACGTTGGATTGTCATTTGTTTTTGAACTACAGGTATCAACGTTTGTTTTTATTATGGCAGCTCATGTGATAGCCTGTGAAAAGAGCTTTCCTGTGATGTACAACATGTTTTGAGGATAGTAGGCTATGAATACGCATTATGAAATAATACTGACGCCGCAAGTGCGTTATGGTAACGAATAAAATATCATAATACATACATACATTACATACAATTTTATTCAGTTCCTGGGAATCGCAGATAAAATTCTCTCCATAATTCCTGGACTATCTTCTTTTTTTGCCAAAAAAAGGAAACGTAAATTGTTTAACATGTATACATTCTTACCATAACATTTACACAACAACTAAATGTGTTACCTTATTCTATATACCTCATTTGTTACTATAACGCACTTGCTGTGTCAAAGTTTTTTTTTATAGAGGAGAGCAATAAAGTAACTTATAAATATATATATATATATATATATATATATATATATATATATATATATATAAATATATATAGTTCACTTCCATTTAACCATAATACGTAACATAATACCTAATTGAGTCACTGAGTCGATATAAAGAAATAAACTAGTAACACATTAACTCAAATACAGAAATTCGTGTCCGTAAGAATCTGCCCGGTAAAGAAGAGTTAAACTGTAGGATTACCAAGGTAAGTTTCAACATTTATATATGTATTATATATATATATATATATATATATATATATATATATATATATATATATATATATATATATATATATTAAACGGTAAATCCCAGATTGACGCTCTAGAAATATCCAAAGCATTCGACCAGGTCTGGCACGCAGAGCTGCTTAATAAACTTCCGGCCTATGGCCTACCACCAAAACTCTGTACCCGGGCAGCAAATTTCTCTCCAATCAGAGCATTTCTGTTGTCGTGGACGGCGATTCCTCTAAGCTGTATCCAATTAATGCAGGATTCCCTTAAGGTTCAGCTTTAGCCCCTACTTTGTTTCTTCTCCACATCAATGACCTCTCTAGAACATCCAACCCAATTCACAGTTACGCGAACGACAGGTCCCTCCACTCAAATATACAACATTCTAAGCCTGTCTCTTTAGCCCAGTTAGACGTGGATCGCAGACTCATTGGACTGGGGAAGTAGAAATCTAGTACAATTCAACTCCAAAAAATCTCAGTCTTGCCTTCTATCTCATAAGAGATACACCAGCCCTAGACCAATCACAATGAACAACCAAGATATTCAAAGTAATGAGTCCTTTTCACTTGTTGGCATTTCTGTGGACCGAAATCTCAATTGGCACCAACATGTCACATCAATTGCAGAAGCGGCTGCTAAGAAATTAGGTTTCCTCTTCCGGGCTCGCAAATACTTTTCACCAGCTAATCTCTATACCTTATATACTTCACCAACAAGGCCAAACCTCGAATACTGTTCCCACATCTGGGGTGCCGCTGCCGCTTCTACGCTCGCTATCCTGGACTCCATTCAGAAGAGAGCTACGTCTCATCGGTGAGGGTACCCTTACCCAAAGGCTGCCATCACTTGCCCCCCGACGTGCCGTTGGTGACCTCTCTCTCTTTCACATATATCTGCACGGGCACTGCCCGGAGGAGCTTTCTTCCATAGTTCCTCCACCTGCTGCCCGAAACAGATCTACCAGGGGAACAGGGCGAATGCACCCTTTTACTGTCCAGGTCACCAGACATAGAACATTTTGTTATGCCCGCTCTTTTGTCCCGATGACTTCCAAGTTGTGGAATTCCTTGCCGTCACATGTTTTTCCTTCTTCTCCGAACCTCCAAACCTTGAAGTCCAGAATTAACAAGTTGCCTCTTTCCTCCTTGTCGGCACCCACGGTACGATAGTATTCAGGCTGTGAGCCCTCGTAGTGTGTTGTTGAACTCATATATATATATATATATATATATATATATATATATATATATATATATATATATATATATATATATATATATATATATATATATATATATAAATATATATATATATATATATATATATATATATATATATATATATATATATATATATGTGTGTGTGTGTGTGTGTGTGTACATCATTTCATGATGTCTAAAAATTTTCTACGTGTAGAAGTTAATATTTAGAGTGTCATATCATGAATGACGCAACTTTTTAATTAACAAAATTTGTACGTTCCGAATTGTTTGTAAAGACATGAAACAATTATCTAATTAGGTATTTATCTGAGTCATCTTGCTCGAGTTTTTAATAATTTGTTTATATCTTGTCGGAAATTTACTACATTATGAGGTTACGTTTAATTTTAGATTTGAATTTTTTGTGTTATTATGGATTAAATGATAGCCCACAATGAGATATCACTTACACTATTATTATCGAGTAAGATTAATTAATGCGATGATAGACACATAGTAATTTTTTACTTATGTAAATGATGTTTCTTTATTAAACTGAGTCTCATACAAGGAGCCATCTGTTTGTTTTCTTGCAAAAAGTTGCTTCCGTTATGATGATCAGATTCGCGGTCTGAAAAATTAGCGTATAAGGTTCTTTGCAACAGGGTATATATATATATATATATATATATATATATATATATATATATATATATATATATATATATATATATATATATATATATATAAACATAAAAATTCAAACCGACCCCGGATATGGGTTCTAGGGGTCCTAGTTCGCGCTCATTTGAAAAATTTTTTGCGAAGTCTCACCATCAGTACCTCTCTATTAGTGAATTTTTGTGAATCCAGTGGTGTGAACAGATTTCTTATAAAAAAATCCCTAATAAGGATTCTTAAAATTTTAATCCTAAAAATTGACGAAGTAGGCGTTGGATTTTGTAGAAATATGGTGCTTATTGCACCAAAAATCAGTTCCTCGAGATTTACACTTTAAAGAAAATCCGGTTAAAATCGCAATGTAAATAAGTATTTTACAGGGTAACTCGCAAACAAATGGGTAACACTGTATGTATCACACCGATAACTCAAAAAATGATGTGGATTTTGATAAAATTTATTACGTACCTTTCTTTTACAAGTGACTTGGATAAGTTAGTTATACAGGAAAATCGGTACAGCTTTTCCTGGAAAATTTGTTGTTTTCTTTTGGGAAAAAATTATATCTTCCGAAACAACAAAGTAAGGGCAACTCAATTTTATAGGCGTATTAGTATTGTCAAGAGTTAGTAATTTAATACAATTTGGGTCTGTAGATTTAATAACAAAAAAGTTATAGGCATTTAAATAAAAAATTAAAAAAATTGGGATCTTCTTCAAAAGGTCAAAGTCGCAATTTTAAACGTCAAAATTGGCAACATTTAGGCAAAGAACCTGAAACCAATGTAGGAAAAATGTCGCAAGAAAAGTGTTCTGCAAACCCTTAACTTTCAGCTTCAACCGTGATTGTCCTTCATTCTACTAAAATGTTTCCAGAAAATTAATTTCAAATAGACCCTTTCTCTGATACTTTGGCAGTAGTTTTCGTTAAGTTTATGGTTTAATGGTCTATAATTTTCGTGGAGAAAATTCGTTAATGGGGAGACCGCGACTTTTGAATTTTAAAAAGATTTCTTCAAATGAGTAGAAACTAGGCTCCCTAGAACCCAGACCTGGATTTAGTTTCAATTTTGGTCTATTCACATATACAGAGGGTGACGCATTTCTACGGTAAAGCTAAATATAATTGTTATTATACAAGAAGCGAGAAAATTTGTATACGTTAATTGTACCGTGTCTTGAGCTGCATCTTATAAAATTATTTTGACAATCACAGGCTGGCCAAGTTTTTTTTGAACATCCTCTATATTATTGCATTTTTGCATTTTTTATCGGAATATGATGCATGTTTGTAATTAAAAAATCTAAACGCAGTCAGTGCGTTTTGGTAGCGAATTTTAATTAAATCCTTAAAATTTCAATAACTCAATTTGCTATTAACCTAAGGTTTGTTACCTACGAAACAGTTTTTTCGGAAACATTTTAAGTTTGTTTTCGGAAAATTTTTGTACATTTACAAACAATAATTTTTTCTGGTAAAATATGGTACATTTTTTCTACTATATAGGTTATACCGGTAACCAAATTGATGCCTGCTTGGATTAAAGAGACATATTTGCTATTACAAACATTTTTATAAAAATTTACTTCTGTAACGCGCTTGCTGCGTCCAGACTTCTTTCTCAAAAGGAGACCATTACATTGAAACATTGTGTATGATGAAAATATTTTATTCAATTTCGTTGGCGAGAGAAAGGATATTTTGGGTTAAGGTACTTGAAATATGCTAACAAATAAAATAAAGTTTTCCACCCAGAAGAAAGTCGAGAAGCTAAGAGGGAATATATTGAATAATCCATGGTTACACTGCTTGTGTATTACAAACAAATACCAAATCTAACTTCAGACTAATAACATACGAATTTCTAACATATCGTAAAAAGCGTGCTCCTCTTCATATATTTATATTTACCTTTGCACCACACACCTTTTATTAGTGTTTCTTTCAACTTATATTGTTTTTTATTATTTCACCAGAGTTTTTATGGAAAGTCATCCTTATCAAAATTTTCTATCATAACAAAATTCTACGGCCTTGCCTTTTTACCTTTACATCTTATAAAAATCTTCGGGACGCAGGAAGTGCGTTATGGTTGTGAATTTTTATTAGATATTTCAAATTTGAATAACTCAATTTTCTATTAACTTGGTAAGTTAAATTTTGGTAGTAAGGTCTTTCCTAAGGCAACACTTCCACCAAATTTCGTTAAAATAGCTTTGTAATTTTCGGAGAAAAAATTTTTTTTCGAAATAAAACTTAAAATTTGAATAACCGAATCCTTTATAACCCTAGAAAGCTGAATTTTGGTGTGTGGTAATACCTTTCTCAAGGAAACATATCCATCACATTTTATTAACGAGCTCGTCCAAGCCATTAATAAAAGAAGGCACCTGCCGAGTTTCATAAAAATCGGTTAATTATTTTTTGGTTATCGGTTGGATACATACATACACACACACACACACACACACACACACACACACACACATATATATATATATATATATATATATATATATATATATATATATATATATATATATATATATATATATATATATATATATTTATATATATAAATTGAAACCGACCCATATCGGTTCTAGTGGTCCTAGTTCGCGCTCATTTGAAAAAAATATTTGCAAACTCTCAATATCGATACCTTTCTATTAGTGAATTTTTTAAAATTAAAAATTCACTAAAAGTCAAGGTTGCGCTCGCTGTTATAAACATCTAGTGTCTCTATGCTGTTATTTACTATAGATGTTGTTGAGTATCGATAATATGTTTTGCAAATGTACACATATTGTGAAATGGATGCTCTTCTTTGTATATTTATACAGGATGTGCCAGTAAAAACTTTCCACCTGGAAGATATCGCACTTAAAAAGAAAGAAAAAAAATGGGAAGAGACGTCGACTTTATTTTCCATTGGGACACATGATGGCGTAAGTTTTGGGGTCTTGGAACCTACTCCTTAGGCAAGCGCGTAAAGTACCCTTAAATTTTAAATGGCACCCTATGTTGAGTCACACCTCATTTTAAAGCTTTCTTAATTCTGCCCAGGACAACATACGACTTTTTAAATTTTGGTTTGGATATGGCAATAAAGTCAGTAAAGAATAAGACAAAATATCATTGAAGGAAAGAATGTTATTTAATTAAATGTTAAAATTGTTTATTTTTAAAATAAAATTAGTTAAATCGGTCAAGTGATGCGCTTGCTAATGATGAGCATTTAATTTTTATTTAAATAGATTTAAAATCATTGACTTCTCGACTTTAAAGCCAGCCATACCAGATGAGCTCGATGACAAAATGTAATAAATGTTATATAACGTATGCACTACTTTACTAATTAGGTAATGTCCATTGAAGGTTGTACATTGCCAACTATTAAAAATACTGTCTAATAATTTGATTTGGTTAGTACGGCGTTAGACAAATTTAGAAACCGAAGAGCCACAAACTCAAACTCGACGGCGGTCAATAATATATTTCCGACGGTGCGAATTGAACTGATAACGCGATTACCAATCATTCAATCACAAAGCTATAAAGTTTTAGACGCGATCTCATGAAAAAAATTGACAGCTATACTCAAGACTAAGCAAGACGAGCAAATTGATGAAAATTTTGGTTTAGTCAACTTTTTTGATTTGTTTCTTATATGTAAAGTAATGAGTCCTTTTCACTTGTCGGCATTTCTGTGGATCGAAATCTTAATTGGCACCAACATGTCACATCAATTGCATAAGCGGCTGCTAAGAAATTAGGTTTCCTTTTCTGGGCTCGCAAATACTTATCACCAGCTAATCTCCATACCTTATATACTTCACAAATAAGGCCAAACCTCGAATACTGCTCCCGCATCTGGGGTGCCGCTGCCGCTGACCCTACCCTCACCCAAAGACTGCCATGCCTTTACCACCCACGTGCTGTTGGTGACCTCTCTCTCTCTCTCTCTCTCTCTCTCTCTCTCTCTCTCTCTCTCTCTCTCTCTCTCTCTCTCTCTCTCTCTCTCTCTCTCTCTCTCTCTCTCTCTCTCTCTCTCTCTCTCTCTCTCTCTCTCTCTCTCTCTCTCTCTTATATAGATACCTGCACGTGCACTGCTCAGGGGAGCTGCCTTCCATAGCTCCTCCACCTGCTGCCCCCAACAGATCTACCAGAGGAACAGAGAAAATGCACCCTTTTACTGTCCAGGTCACCAGACATAGAACATCTTGTTATGCCCGCTCTTTTGTCCCGAGGATTTCCAAGTTGTGGAATTCCTTGCCGACACATGTTTTTCCTTCTCCTCCGAACCTCCAAACCTTCAAGTCCAGAATTAACAAGTTTCCTCTTTCCTGCTTGTCGACACCCACGGTACGATAGTATTTAGGCTGTAAGACAACGTAGTGTGTTGTTGAAATATAAAAAAAGCAACAACAATAGAAACGCACTTAAACTTGCGTTGTTAGATACTGTTAACCTGATTATCAATCACCCAGTCACGACTCACAAAACTCTAAAGTTGTGGACGAGGTCTCATGAAAAAAATTACCAGTCGTACTCAAAAGTAAGCAAGACGACGAGAAAATCGATGGAAATGTTGGTTTGGTTACGTTTAGTTGATTTGTTTCTTATATGCAACAACAATAGAAACGCAGTTACACTTGCGTTGTCAAAAGATAAGCGATGTGGTATTAAACATAGTAGCATTCCGTAAAAAATATCGGTAGCTCCACTGCCCATAAAAACGGTGACGTCATAGAAATTTAATAGAGGTAGTAGTATTAACTTGCTTTATAAAAAGTCTGTGAAATGTGTTGTAACATTTGCCAGACTCTGTATAAATATGTATGTAGAAAGATCCCTAATTACGCGACATCCTGTATAATAGTGTATTGACTTTACTCTTTTAACACTGAAGTGAAAGGCAGAGCCATCTCTATCTCAGTGAGTGAATTTGTAAAAGATAAAATTTTATTTGATATTATCGACCTTGATAAATGCCATGCTTTTTATCGCCGAAACAATTAATACGTTTGACAGTTATGTAATTTATACTAATGATATAATGCTTATCAATTGTTATAATTATATAAATTATATTGTTTTTACTATAAGTTCTCGATATTACTACGTATCTTTAAAAACCATGTGTCATTAGAAACGTGATTTTTATTAAAAAGTTTGGCTTTAAAGAAGACCTTTTTCTTTTCAATTCACTAATTGTTATTCCCCTTAATTGGTGAAACTGAAGACGTAAAAAACTTTTTCTCTGGCTTCGCAAGTACTTGTTTTTCCTCTGAAACTTGTATCACTCTTTACGGCACAGAAGAAAACAATATATTTAAAACCAGATGAAGAGTTTGTATATTTCAGGAAGACATTATATTATTTTGTCTGTATGTTCTCGCTGTGATTAGTATAACGCACAGACGAGCTCTAATGAGAGCGAAACCGGTTTGCATTCCTAATTACGGTGAGAATATATCTAGCCTTACATACATTGTCTCTGTATTAGGGAAGAAATGGGCGAGGGCTGACAAGCTATAAAATAGTTAGTTGGTTGTACACAGTCTCTATCTATAACGTTTTGTGTTAACTAGAGCTGCGGTGACAACATACTACCTGGTTCCGCACCAAGATGGCGACCCTGTCGTACATCTCACAATGTTTTAGCACAATATATCTAAACTTTGTCAGTGAAACTATCGCCAGCTCTGAAAAACATATTGTGGTGGATTGAGTTCTCCAAAACATACTTACCAAATTTCCCTGATACAAAAATCGGCCAAATAACTTTGAAACAGTGCCTAGGTAGTCCAGAGCATGTTCTTCTGAACCGAAGGGTACTGAGCTCGATTCTTCAGGGTTTCCCTTTCACCTCTGCAGTACAAACTATAATAAGTTAACATGGACTGGGGCTCTGGCATGGTATTTGAGTAAGTTGAATGTCTGCACGTTCCGCCCTACGGATAAGGCGTAAATCCGTCGGTCCCGTGTCCCCGCGATGTTGGGCACGTTAAAACCCTCCTTGCAGAAAGGCAGGAGTTCGGCCAAATTTCCAGGATAGTGCGGACCTGACTTGACCTGACGTCAGTGATTGCTCATAGTCCGGAAAAAGTCAAGGTTAGAGTAAAAATTCATAAATTTTTTTAAAGCAGACCTTTAATTTAACAATCAAATCCCAAATGAGCACACACCCATAACATATTGAAAGATTACAAGTTTAGGAGTTGGGTTAAAGTTAAAAACATTCAAAAAGCTAAAGGTAGTGAATTTTCTTAAAAATGATCTGACACCACCAAACGTTTTCTTCATCAAATACCGATAACATTCTTTCTTGTAACATACAGATCTTAATTTTGGTATATAGTTTACTTTAAATTAAAAAAATTGTTGAAAGAAAACCCAAAATTTTCCTGGAAAACCTAGTCTGATTTTGCTGGCTAACGAACTTATCCAAACCACTTACAAAAGAAAGGTACCTGCTAAATTTCATTAAACTAGCTCATTATTTTTTAAGTTTTTGGTGTTATACATACACACACACACACACACACACACACATATATATATATATATATATATATATATATATATATATATATATATATATATATATATATATATATATATATATATATATATATATATATATAAACATAAATATTTAAACATACCCCAGATATAAGTTTCTAGATGTCCTAGTTCGCACTCATTTGATTCTTTTTAAATTGAAAACTCGCGAGCTCCTCATTTGTTAACTTTTTGTATCAAAATTCACTAATATGGCAAACCTGACGACTTGAAATGGAGACGGCATTCGATCAGGCATACAATATTTTGACCATTCGTGGATAACAGATGCGCCTGATTTTTTTTTCGTAGAAAAAATTCACTAATTGGGATATCCCGTCTATTGACTATTTATATATATATATATATATATATATATATATATATATATAAATATATATATATATATATATATATATATATATATATATATATATATATATATATATATATATATATATATATATATATCAAAAAAAAAAGCTACGTTAACCAAATTCGGTAGGTAGGTTTATGATGTAAAACACACACCAAAATTTTGATTTCTATGTTACAAGAAAAACAAGTTCTGATAAAATATTTGGTGCCGGATCATTTCTATGAAAATTCGCTACCATAACGCACTTGCTGCGTCCAGACTTTTTACTTTAATTATACATTAGTGGAAAAGTACATTAATTTTTACATCCCAGGAGAGATAATATGCAATTCAAATAACTTTCTTAGTAAATAGAGGGTTAAATTTTCCCTTAAGTAGAAGTAGATATAGTATAGAATTAGAGTACATAAAAAAACGTGGCTAAATATAACGGATATTCGGATTGCTTGGTGGAAAAATTAATTACTAGACACAGAACAAAGAAAATGTTAGCGGAATGCACGACATTAAGGAAAGATAAAATAGGGAAAAAATTTGTTTGCCTATATTTTAAACCACGTATCACAAGGAGTCTCGAGAGCATTTTTAAGAAAACCGATTTGCAGCTAACTTTTTTGACAAAAAATAATTTAAGAAATTTCGTAGATAATACGAAAGATAAAGATAAAGCTACTGAAATGTCGGGTATCTATCAGAGAGGTTGTAAAGATTGTAATCTTAAATACGTTTGGCAGACTAACAGAACCATTGAAATTTCGTTAATATCTGGCACATTTGAGATACGGTAATGTAGAAAAGTCATGCGTGGCACAACATATTTGGGATAATAACCACCACATTGATAAAGAAAATCTGAAACTTATCAAAAATATTAGACAGCCAGCGAAGCTCGATGCGTACGAAAGTATTTACATTTCTAGGGCAATAAAAAACAAAAGTTCCTTAAATCTAGCTCCGTCACTGGTTTGAAGTCCTCTGTTTGCGCTCTGTCTTTGAAATAAATATTCCTAAACCTGTCAAGTAAAGTGATAAAAGAAGTTTAAAAACGTCGTCCGGATATTAAAATACAATACAAAGAAAATTTGCCTGCGATTTAATCTCCCTCTCGGTATCGTTCTTTACCTAAGCACCAGTATAAAAGGTGGTGTTTTAGTAGAAAGTAGTTAGAATTATTCATCTCCTGATGATGCTTACTTTGTTAGTGAAACGATCATCAGGTCTTTAAAAATATGTGTTGTGGTGATTTGGGTTCTCAAAGTGTGCTTATCAATTGCTCACCACAGGTTCTATTCTTCACTTATTGAAATAACCTTTAAACCGATCCACACCAGTTCTGCCTTGCCGTTTAAAATTTAATTCGATGACTATATTTTAAACAGTAGTACCTTAGAAACTGTTAAAGATACGAGTACATTAAAAGACGGGCATTTGTGAATATGGATATACGCACATAGAGCTTTTTTCGGAGGCACGCGAATTTATTTCTTATTAGATTTCCACCTTGTACTAAAACACTAAATACTACGTAGTCTATAATGGCTTTATATCTGCTCTGCAACGGATTTTACGTCTTTTTTCGCTTCCAATAGAACAACTCCTGATGATGCCGTCAAAGTCAAAACCGGTAGTGTGAAGAATAGAAAGCCATCGTGATGCCAAAAAAGTCTCTGCCTACGAATTAAATAAAAAAAAAGATGTTACCAAGTTAATGCAGCAAAAAGCAATGAACTGTATTAAAACAGTTTTTATCCCCTTTCAGAGTTTTTGTTTTTTGGCATACTTGAACGTAATTAGTTAAAAACTAATCTGGACAAAAAATTCCTTATACATTTATTTAGACTCGAGTTTACCTAAACAACTTTGTTATTCTGTCTGTATAGTATTTTATAGATGGCAAATAAATATTATCTATTTCAGATGCTTGTAATTGTATAGTTTGTACTTGTTCCGATATTTTTAGATATTTTATCTCATAATCGTTTTAGTTAATTGTAACACTATGTAATACTATTAATTGCGTTTTGTGTTTTCTTTATACATTGCACTCATAAAAAGTAAGCACCCTAGCAAAAATATTAAGCTTAAAATGATAAACTCGAAAACATTGAATTTTTTCTCCTACTTGAACAGTGTTTAACGCCCATGGATGCGGATCCTCTAATAGACGCTACTAGGAGTTGAAGCTTGAGGCAACGTACCTTTCAATCCCGATCGAGTGTTACGCAATCTTCCGAATGCTGGCAGTGAACATGTTGAAGCAGACGTAACAAATTTACTTAGATATGTTTGAAAAATCAAAGATATACTCCCACATGTTTCCAGGCAGTGGCGGATCGTGGTTAAAGACAGTGGGTGTTCTGCAATATTCTGACACCCCACCACCAATCCACCACACCTCACCCCCACCTCCCCACACACAATCACAATTGTTATTTTAGTTTTTACTCACATACTTTTTATACATTAATTCTATTCTGCGGTCCTTTTTTGCAGCAAACTTATCAACCCCTTTTAATTGAAGTTTTCTACTTCTGACACGATTTCTTTTCTATGGATAACATAGAAAGTGCAGTTAAACGGTCCTATGTCATGGAATTTCGTAGAAACGTCTTGACACGCTTTAACGTTGAAAGCATCGTTCAGCCTCAGTCATTGGAGACGTCACAATATCTTCTAATAATTTTCTGGTTTCTTTTCGAGTCTCTGATAAATGATTTGCAATTAAAAATTTCAGCAGGGGTAATGCACCATTTAAACCTCTACAATAATGTCTCGAATAAATAATAGAGAGCTCAGTTTTCAGTCGTGCCTTTTCAGATACAGGATAAGTTGAACATGTAGTACTTAATTGGGCTTCAGGAAAGTTATTGCAGTATTCTCCAAATTTTTCTGAAAAAAATAGTGAAGCAGCCACAAGATGACCTGTAAACTCAAATCGATCTTTCGCACAATTTATGATGACATCGCACACTTCCAATGCAGAAACACGATGATCAAATTTGCTATTGCAAGTACGTTTTCGGTTATTTTCTGATAAGTTGGTACTAATATTTGTGGCCTCGTTAATAATATCGTCAATAGTATTTCTAACATGAATAATATTTTTTTCAAAATTATCTTTAGCGTCTTTTACTTGTGTGGGCTCCATTTTCCGCCGCTGTGGTTGATTAAACAAGATGTCTACGTGGGGCATGACATGATGAAAAAAGTTAACCAAAACACGAAAACAGAGGCATCTAATGTACGGCGAATAGAAGAAGCCGCACTGCAAACAGTTTTGTTTAAAAATATTCTTGTATTTCTTCCATACACTCAATGGGAGACTCTCTGTTTTCATACACAACATTAACTGTACGTATATTAAAATTCCAGCGAGTAGTAGCGCTGTGAGGAATCCTTCTATTTACAGTTTATTGTAATACTTCCATATGCTAAGGTGAATTAGTAAAAAACCCAGGAATTTTTTCTGAACTTCCAAAAAAGACACGTACTTGTCTGTTTGCAGAAGCAGCTTTAGTCATAAGTAAATTTAATTGATGTGCATAACAATGCACAAAATGCGCCAGCGGACATCGCTTTTTTATTAATGCCCGCGTGTTGTCTGCTCATCACTGCTGCCCCGTCGCAACTTTGTGCGATAAGTTTATTAGGACAATTTTTAATTAGTGGATCCACAACATTTAAAATAGTTTCACTAAGCGTTTGGGCGTCACATTTTATTGGTTTTACATACTTCCAAAGACGTTCAATCGGCTCACCTCCGTGAATATGCCTAAAAATCACGACCAGTTGAGATTTTCCAACAATATCTGTGGTTTCATCTGCTATAACTGCCAATAATGAAGCACGATTAATTTCACTAATTATTTCTTCGCAACAGACTTTTAGCATGCACTCTAAAACATCATTCTTGATTTCTTTGGAAGTGCCTTTAAATGTTGACGCATTCTTTAAATGGTCACTTAACATAGCGCCAAGTTCCGCCGAAAAATTTATGAGCCCTCGAAATATCCCTGGATTTTCTGAATTATCCGTTTCATCATGTCCTCACAGTGATAGTTCGAAAGCGCCGCAAAACTTTATACAGTTTATGGTTTTTGACAAGATGTATCTATTCTTTGATACATTTTCATTATGTCGTTGTAAATTAACTCAATATGCGGAGTCTAGTTGTTATCTATAATCAGTGCCTCCTAATACCTCAAATTCCATAGAATTATATACATGGGTTTGGAATTTTCATGTTCTTTTATTTTCTCGCTTGAGTGCACTAAATGTGTTACGCCTGTTTCCGACTAAGGTTTATCTTCTCCAAAAGGCAAACATGGAGAACAATATAAAACATTTTTCCTATTACACCCACATATCCAACTGTTTTAGTGAATTTTTATTTAAAAAAATTCACTAATAGAGAGGTATCGATGGTGAGACTTTGCAAAAATTCTTTCAAATGAGTGCGAACTAGGACCCCTAGAACCCATATCCGGGGTCAGTTTCAATTTATATATATATATATATATATATATATATATATATATATATATATATATATATATATATATATATATATATATATATATATATATATATATATGTGTGTGTGTGTGTGTGTGTGTGTGTATCGGGAAAATTTTGAATTTTCTTTCGAAATTTTTTTTTCTCCGAAAGTAACAAAGCTGTTTTAATGAAATTTACTATATATGTTGCCTCAGGAGAGATCTTACTACGTACCAAAATCCAACTTTCTAAGTTAAGAGAAAATTCGGTTATTCAAATTTTAAATTTTCTTTCGAAAAAAATTTTTTTCTTCGAAAATTACTAAGTTATTTTAATGAAATTTTGTCGATATCTTGCCTTAGAAAAGACCTTACTACAAATTAAAATTAAAGTCTCTAAGTTTATAGAAAATTGAGTTATTTAAATTTGAAGCATTTAATAAAAATGTACTACCATAACGCACTTGCTGCGTCCCGAGTTTTTTTTTCATAAATGTCTTTACTAAATTGTTCTGAACCTGTCAGTGAACCATGTACCAAAATGTCTAAGTTTAAAGACAAAAAAGTAACGGGCAGTTAAAAAAAAAAGTTTTTCTCAAAACGTCAAACTCACAATTTGAAACGTCAAAATTAGCAATGTTTAGGGTTAGAACGTGAAATAAATACGGATTGTGAAAAGAAAATGTTGCAAGAAGAGTGTTCTGCGAAGCCTTAAGTCAGATTCAACCGTCATTGCCCTTCATTTTACTAAAATATTTACAGAAAATTCATTTCAAATAGACCCTTTCTCTAATGCTTTGGCTGTCGGTTTAGTTGAGTTGATGCTTTCGCTGTAGGTTTAGTGAAGTTTATGGTGTAACGGTCTATAACTTTGAACTAATTTTCGTTAATGCATTTTTGCACTTTTTATCGAAATATGATGCATGTTTGTAAGAAAAAAATCTGGACGCAGTAAGTGCGTTTTGGTAGCAAATTTTTATTAAATCCTTCAAATTTCAATAACTCAATTTGCTATTAACGTAAGTTTTGTTAGTTAGGAAACCAACATTTAAGTTTATTTTCGGAAAAATTTTCAAACAATAAGTAATTTTGATAAAATATAGTACATTCTTTCTACTACATAGGCACTACCAGTAATCAGCTTAATGCCTGCTCGCATTTGCTATTAAAAACATTTAAATGAAAATTCACTTCCATAACGCACTTGCTGCGTCCAGACTTTTTTAAGCTAAATTTTCCGTTATTTTCGGAACTTTTTATCAATATGCGCAATAATTGATGAGATACTGAATTTCTTCCATTTGGCTCTTGCCCACTGTAGAGAGCCCCAGGTACGTCTGACGTGTACAAATTGTTACTTTTAATGGCGTGGAATATATTTGTTTACACGGTGTTTTCCTCGTAAGTACTTGATAGCAACTGACTTTTCAAGATTACTGATCCGATAAACAGTCTATATTTACCTAATAGTAGAGTACTCACATGTGTATAATAGTTGTTCCCTTAACTAAAGAGAAAAAATAATATTGAGAAGATGCAATAGAAACAGATCGTTGAAAATCGCCACTTAGCAATATTTATATTAACGCAAAAATGAGAACGGTTCTAATTTGCAGGTGAATAGTTCGTGTTTTTGAATATAATTGTTCTAGATAAGATAATGGAGAAAATGTATTGAATCTGTTGACATCGGTGTTTGAACAACTACTTGAGAGAAATGGACCAAGGTCCGTTTGTAGACTCATGCACACATTGTGTTTGTAAAAGGCACTCTTCGCTCGGTTTACCTTTTATAGTAAGCGCTAAGAAGTTTCCATACTTGTCCGGCACAGAAGTACTGGTTAAGACACTGCCAAACCATATTTAAACTGCCGGTTTAGTTTACATCTCACTTTTATTGTACGGTCAACCAGATTTCAGACTGAGAACAATTTTATCTTACTAAGTTCAAACTTATTATTTCTAGATCGTTCATTCCGAAGTAATATTATTTAGTGGAGCTGCTGATTTGTTGATAATAGATAACTAAATGAGATAACAATATTTCTTAGCAAGTAGCAATACTTGTTACTTAACTTAATTGCTAAATCACTAATTACAGGCTCGAGTTACTCCAAAATCGCTATTTACTGTTCAATCGTGATTACAGTTTAAATAGATGCTTGTTGTGTGTGTTGGGTGTGTGTGCGTGTGTGTGTGTGTGTGTGTGTGTGTTAAAACATGCTTATTTTTATTCTATGCCGAGTCTTTTTTGCACGACATGTATAACAAATAAACTAAGAAATTCACTAACAAAGTTAGCGTCATCAGAGGATAATTAATTCTAAATATCTTATGTCCACAAATATATTCTTCTGCAGGTAGTTGGTCACTAACGATTTAAGAGGTTCACAGACACCAAAAATAACAATTTCGTTTGGAGGAAATATGGGTACTCTCTTATGATCGGACGCTTCTGCCGGTATTTATTTTATAAAGTAATCTATTGGGAGACTGCCCATAGAAATTCATACATTCGTTTATATTAATATATATATATATATATATATATATATATATATATATATATATATATATATATATATATATATATATATATATATATAGGCGTTTAGCTGCCCTGGTTCTCTAACATTTTTTATTAATTTTAGGTTCTCCTAATGAAAGTGGTATTTATTATCCCAAACAGGTTGGGCAATGGAAGCTCTATCTATAGTGCCGTATCTTAATTGTGCTAACTGTTCTTTCAATCTAATTTCAATAGATCTTTTTGTTTGTCCAATGTATCTAAAATCACAATCTTTACAACTTATCTCATAATATCTCCACATTTTGAACTTACTATCCTTGTCTTTTGTGTTACCTAGCAAGTTTGTTAGGTGGATGATATTTTAGCAGTGTTTAACACAAAGATTTGCAGAATAGAAGACTTTATTGCCAAATTAAACAATACACTTGATTCTATAAAATTTACCCACGAATTAATAATAAATTACCCTTTCTGGATGTACTAGTTATCAAAAATAAGGACACTTTAGAATTCGATGTCCATAGAAATGAATCCACCACTCTAAGCTACATTCCGAATAACTCACATCATACGCACGCACAAGAAATTGCCAGTCTAAATTTTTAGTAAACAGGCTAATTAATTTTCCTTTAAGTAAAAGTAGAAGTAACAAAAAATTAAAGAATGTGGCCGAATATAACGGAAACACTGCCTGCCTAATGGAGAAATTAATTAACAAACAGAAAAAAAATAATTAGCGGAATCAACGACTTTCAGAAAAGCGAAAGCCGAACAAAACTGTGTTTGCTTACTATTTGAACCTCGAGTCACGAGGGGTCTATATAGCATTTTTAAAAAGCCAATTTGGAATTAACATTTTCATCAAAAAATACTTTTAAAAAACCTGCTAGGTAACCCAAAAGACAAGGATAGTAGGGCCAAAATGTCGGGAATTTATGAAATAAGTTGTAGAAATTGTGATCTTAAATACGCCGGACAAACAAAAAGATTAGTTGGAATTAGATTTAAAGAACATTTAGCACAATTAAGATAATATACTATAGATTTCCGTTGCTCGACATATTTGGGATAATAATTACCACGTTAGTGAGGAGAGTCTACAATTAATAAGAAATGTGATTCAACCAGGACAGCTAATCGTAAAACCCGAACCCTACTATATATATATATATATATATATATATATATATATATATATATATATATATATATATATATATATATATATATATATATATAATCGAAACTGAGTCCAAATATGTGTTCTAGGTGTCCTAGTTCGTTTTCATTTGAAGAACTTTGTTCAAAATTCAAAAGATGATATCTTTTTATTGGCAATTTTTCCTACAAAAATTCGCTAAAACAGTGTAGAAAATTTAGTCAGTAATTCCAACAAATAGTGGCAAACTTCTTCATTTATATATTAATAATATTCAGTGTTAGTGTAAACAGTTTCGTCTGGCAGGACGGAGTTGTTTACTACGTTATCAAATTTAAATTGATAATTGGAACTAATTACCTGGATTTTCCCTCTATTGTTCTAGTAATCTACATTGGAATAGATATGTTCCCGATTCAACGAAGCGACTTTTATAATGATTAAAAGTTGTATTTCTCCGTGTTGACTTGGAAAAACACCGCCATTGACAAATGTATTGAATTACCTTAAGCTCATACAAGTTTAATAAGAATTAATCTATTAACTGCCACTGCTCTTGCTTAGTGAGACCATTCCATACTAATAAGAGGCTTCTAAGTACACTTGGAGAACACCCAAATCACCACATCACATATTTCAGAGACCTTAGATCGTTTCGTTGACAATGTCAACATCTTCAGATGAAGAAAATTCTAACATAAAAAACTATATCCCGTGTATTTATATCGCGTCAAGGTAAACGAACTAGTCCGAAGTAAAGTTGTCGTCCAAGAACGATTGTTTGTTTATTGCGCAGTGAAACTACGGGGTCGGAGACCTGCTTTAATCTTCTGGTCGACAAATTTATGACCCTTATCTAATATAGGTTTAAAAGGACCCGAGATATTTAAAGAATCAGCACGTTTCCTTTCAATCTAGAAATTTACTATGTGGATATTGGATCATGCCGATAAAGACATCTGGTGAGATAAACATCAACTTAACACATCTTTTTTAAAAACCCAGGTGTCTAGTCACCATGTTAACTCCAACAAAGGATAAATAATTCAACTAAAATACTACATAAAAACTATATTTATATTGATTTTGATTCTACGTGAAAGTATTTATATTGACTACATATATACAACAAACCGAACAGGTCTTTAAGTCGAGACAAACATAGAGAATAGTATAAGTATAAGTTATTGTCAATAACTCGGCCGGTTTATACTTATACTATTCTCTATGTTTGTCTCGGCTTAAAGACCTGTTCGGTTTGTTGTATCTATGTAGTCAATATAAATACTTTCACGTAGAATTAAAATCAATAAAAATATAGTTTTTATGCAGTATTTTAGTTGAATTATTTATCCTTTGTTGGAGTTAGCATGGTGAGACAGACATCTGGGTTTTTAGTTTTCTATTTAAAAAAGATGTGTTAAGTTGATGTTGTTTATCTCACCAGATGTCTTTATCGGCATGATCCAATATCCACATAGTAAATTTTTAGATCGAAAGGAAACGTGCTGATTCTTTAAATAACTCGGGTCCTTTTAAACCTATTTTAGATTAGGGTCATAAATTTGTCGACCAGAAGATTAAAGCAGGTCTCCGACCCCGTAGTTTCACTGCGCAATAAACAAACAATCGTTCTTGGACGACAACTTTACTTCGGACTAGTTCGTTTACCCTGACGCAATATAAATATACGGGATCTAGTTTTTTATGTTAGAATTTTCTTCCTCTGAAGATGTTGACATTGTCAACGAAACGATCGTAAGGTCTCTGAAATATGTGTTGTGGTGATTTGGGTGTTCTCTAAGTGTACTTATTAGTGCTCATCACAGGTTCCAGTTTTCACATAGTAAGAGGCTTCTGCTGTGGTCTCACGCTTCCTTGGTAGCTGTTGTTCAATATTCATAAATTAATTTGGTAACCATATAGGTCTGTCACATAGAATCCAGAATATCTTCTTGCGAATAGCTAGCTGTGTACCAAATTTGATCACGATGACTGAATTACAAAAGAATTTGATCTTTCATCCCAACATAATCAACCCGAGAAAATGTCAGGTCCGTCGTAATATTTGAATTTTCCCAAACAGTTACCGTAGCAGACAGAGTCATGAGCATTTTTATCAAGTTGGCTCCAGTCTGATGCAGACAATTTATTATCTTAGTACATTCATTCATTATAAAAATAGTACACATTTTTAGCGATAAGATTATCAATAATTACGTCTTTTACTCCCAGCAAACTGTGAAAATAAATA
Organism: Tillus elongatus; assembly: GCA_964006375.1. Taxonomy (NCBI): domain Eukaryota; kingdom Metazoa; phylum Arthropoda; class Insecta; order Coleoptera; family Cleridae; genus Tillus; species Tillus elongatus. The sequence goes on from OZ023266.1 coordinate 48,243,217, forward strand.
GTTTTGACACACTTTTAATTGTGAAACAAATGTGGACCCCAAAATATACAAATCTTTAATCTTTTTAAGAATATTTCGTTGTGTGACACATTTCTCGTATTGCTAAATGATCATGTCATACCAAAGATGAATATAAGCATATACTTATTTAGGTATATTAAAAGTATTCTTTAACCTTTTTTTCAACAACTTGCTACTCTCATAGAATTTATTTGTTGTAACTTATGTATGTGGCCAAATGAGAAAATTTTCCAGGCCAATCAAATCAAACCAAAAAAAATTTGTTGGCTATAACGTAAGATATGGTATAACGCGTTTCAACGATTGAATAGAGTAAGTTTGTCGTTTTTGGGTAAACCTATTCAACAAAATGCATATATTATATTATTTTATGGTTACCAAGTGTGCATTTTAAAATCATTTTGGATTGTATAGATTGTACCCAAAAAAACAGGTCAGAATCAAGTTGGTATTTTCATGGTACACCCTGTTTATTTGATTTTTGAATTCGATGTGTAATTCTAAAAGTTTCTTATTTTAGGTTTGACATATGTAATGTATGATTTTTGAATTAATTGTAATTTTATCCACAAAATCACATTTACGAGTATGATGTATATATATATATATATATATATATATATATATATATATATATATATATATATATATATATATATATATATATATATATATATATATATATATATATATCTTCAAGATAATTAAAAAACTGAAAATCGATATCTGCCTTCTCACTGAAACTAAGAAAAAAAGAAGAGAAAATGATGTCATTGGGGAATATATACATCTGTATAGTGGTGTACCGAAAGATGCTAGCTAAGAGAGGAGTCTCAGTGGCCATCCACGAGAGCGTTAAAAGGCTTCTAAAAATTATTAATGGATATTTCCCTCATAAGGATATCCATAAATATACTTGGATACAAGCAACTAGAGCGTTGGATTCTATAAGTGATTATGTAATCAAAAAACAGTATTTAAAGCTGAAGACAACTGATGTGAGGGTACACCGTGGACCAGAATGCAGATCATATCACCACCTAGTCGTAGCCAGCATAATAGTGAACTACATAAAGACAAATACCATAGTAATCGACAACAGCACAGCTATATTATTGAATGTATATATAATTTAGAAAGCCCCAGACAAGAGTGAACTCAGTTTTTGCACAAACTAAGACTAGTTAACAAGCTACAAACAATATGGAATATGAGCACAAACGCAGAGCAGTTATATAGGCAGATTAAAGATTGCATACATCATGCGGCAAAAGAAGCCTTAGGTTATCAAGAAGAACAGAGGAGAGGAAACCTAGAGTGGTACTCGGAAAAGTGAGGTAACTTAGTTAAAAAGAAAAAGAAGGCTTATAACATCAAGCTAAAAACAGGTAGAGGAGAAGATAGAAGAAAGTACACTCGCTGGAATAGAGAAGTAACTATAAGAAACTTCAGAAAGGAAGGAAGACAGAACGACTGGTTAAACCTGATAAGTTTGAAAGCATGGGTAGACTATTATAAAACACTGCTTATTGAAAATATAAAATAATTCAAAATAACAAACATAAATATCGAAACAGCTAGAAACCAAGAAGTGATCGGAATAACTGTGGAAGAAATAAAGAAAGCTTTGGAAAAATTTAAAAAAAAACGGAAAAACTGCAGGGCCCGGAAACATCCCCATTGAGTTAGTCAAGTACGGACCAGATATACAACTTGTAAATCTGGCGAACCTAATTTAATAAATACTTAATAAACGGTGATAACATTCCGGAAGACTGGAATATAGCATATATAAGCTCCAGTCAAAAAAAGGGTGATAGAAAGGTATGCCAAAATTATAGAGGCATAAGTGTGAAAAGTGCAATGAGTAGGTTGTATGGCAGAATATTGAAACAAACAATTGAAATGGTCATAAGAGATATAGAAGAGTAGTCGAGATTCCGTACAAGATGATCATGTATTGACAATATATTTGTGTTACAACAAATACTAGAAAAACGATCGGTTCCTAACCTGTCTACCCACCTAGTATTTGTCGATCTAGATAAGGCATACAACACAGTATGCTTAAGGAAACTTTTTGAAAGCTTGGCCTAAGTAAGACGTTAACGCTATATGGAACAAATATAAGGAATCGAGGAATCTGGCGAGAGTCGCAAACGTCCTGTCCCAAAATTTTTCCACCACAAAAGGCATGGGTGCAGTTTGTTATATATTTATATATATATATATATATATATATATATATATATATATATATATATATATATATATATATATATATATATATATATATATATATATATATATATATATATATATATATATATATATATATATAAGCGGGGCTCCTAGAGCCTATGCCGCATCCCGGATTTCGATCGCCGTTTCTTTCTATCCTTTCAGTTCTCAGCCTCGATGGCTCGATCTCTCACATTTTTCTCAATTCCTTTTATCCATTGCATTGTCGGTCTTCCTCTTCTTCTCCTTCCATGTGGTGTCTATTCCAGAGCTTCTTTTGGCCATCGTGTCTCCTCCATCCTCATTACATGCCCGTACCATAGTAACTGTCTGGATTCTACTCTTTCTGCTATTGTAAATACGCGCCCCGTTTTTCTTCTCATCTCTTTGTTTCTAATGTGTTGTATTCTCCAAATATTACATGATCTTCCTAAAAAGTTCGCTTCCACGATTTCTATCACCTTTCTTTATCTGAAAGCTGCCAGCATTCACAGCCGTAGGTTAAAATAGGCTCCACTATAGTTGTGTAGTTTGACATTTTAGTTTGGAGTCTCATTTTGCTTAACCACAGTAACGCGTTAGTAAACGAACACCCTTCTTTCCTTGTGCCCTATTTTTATATCATTTTTTGTTGTAGCGTACTTCGGCCAATTAGCCTTTACTTCAGAAATGTTAATTAACGTTGCCTTAATTTTATCATAGTCTTCGAATATAGCTTTGCACTTGTCAGATCTGCAATACCATGCGATTTTATTTATTCTTTTTGTTAGATTTAGGTTCTCACAATGAGTTGCCTGGTTCTTGAGTCTTGAGTATTACTATGAAAATGGACATTACAGTCGATTGAGATTTTGCGGAAATCAAGAAAGAGAATTTAATTTACATTTTTTAATTAAGAAAAGACACCTCGACAATAAAACATCACATGAGTCATTTCTTGATCATTATTACTTGTGGCCCATGTCCAGTTTTTCTCACAGATGCATTGATTAACATAGAAATTCTTCGATTTCCCTGTTTCTCCCATAAGGCTTTGTACAAATATGGTGGAAACATTGTAATCTCACGAAAAAGTGTGAGAAAAACAGTAATAATATGTGACGGACCTCAATTGAACTCAAATCTGGTCGGTAGTGAGGTAACTATTTTCTATAAATCATACCCTAAAAATTTTCTATCTATCAGATTCATAATTAGCAGGATTATAAATACTTTATAAGGCTGGAAGATCTTAATACTGTTTACTACCTATGCTTTTGTTGTATTGTTGCACTGCCTGAAGTCTCATATTTGTCAGAGCTCCAAACTAGTGACTGGTTACGATGATTCTTCTACAAATTTAGTACGATATCTCTAAATGCGATATTTAGAACTTTAAATTGTGCTGTCACAAAGGTTTAGAGGGTTCAAGGAGGAATTATTCTACAATCGAACATATATATATATATATATATATATATATATATATATATATATATATATATATATATATATAGAAAAATAAATATTTAAATTTGTTGATAAGCATTGCAATTAAAATAAATTTTGTTATACGTTTGGTAAAGTTGAAATAATTACTACCGTAAATAAAATGAAATAGAGCAATTATTATATGTTTCAGAAAAGATGTCAAAATGTCAAAATTAAAAGGTTAAGAATAATTTACATAAACATAAATATTTCATATTGAATGAAACTTAATAAAAAAACACAAAGTTTTATAAACATGAAACATTAAATGGTGTTATTATTAGTATTACCCTTGGTATTTTCCAAATTTTACATGAGAGTTAAATGAAATACCCAGATGTTTAATTGGCCAGTTTACTTAATTACTTAATTAAAACGAGTATTTTTAAGTTAAGCTCAAAAAAGGAATGTAAGATTAAATTTCCAAATTGCAAGTTACAAGTGAAATATCCAAAATATTTTGCTGAATAAATGACTGATAAACTACATTAATTAATATGAATTTGCAAAGTAACACATCTGAATTTGCATTATTGATAGAATTTTAAGACATAGATATTAAATTACAGTAAATTTAAACACACATCCCACCGATATGTTGAAATTTCTAATTTAGTTAGGTTCACTTGAAAGTTCATACTACAAAGATTTGAAAGTTAAACCCAAATTTGATGTTCAGCACAGAGATGAAATTTAAGAAGAATGGCAGTGACCGTGGCTAAGAGAGCTTTGCTCGAGGCCAAAACAAGTTGAAAAAAAAGAAGAATGGCACTCACCAAGACTGAGCTGCATGGAGAAATTCGGTATTCCAGAGTTACCTGTTGATTGCTCAATGACATTCCAAGGCAGATACTAACCATCAGTGCTCGCCACAGGTTCAACCTCTCACAGGAGAAAGAAAATCGGGAAGAATGCAGTGCACTTCCATAGATTAAAGGCAGACCAATTGCATATACCAATGCCTCGCTAGATGAACGGTAAAATCGTATTGTAGACAGACAGCTCTGGGGATGATGTGAGTCCTCAGGCAAATTAATCGATATTTTCTTTGGAGTTTTAAAATGCAAATGACGGTATCGAATTCAAAACATGTGGTTCAGGTGGTAACCTTAAGAGACGTTACAATTTCAGAAACAAAAGCGTTACTGTTATTTAGCGGTTTTTACTAAAATTCATAATTAATTTCAGATTAGGTAGGACTCAAAACACTTTTTACAACCACTAAGATCATAATCAAACGATATTTGAAACCAGAAATAAGATATTAGACTTTTTTAGTGTAACTAAAAATGCCTCTATAATTAAAACATGTTGATTGCTCTGCAGTTCACACCTGACTCCTAGATTCAAGCGTGTCGAGTCAAGAACTCTGCCGACTGCTGCACAAAAAATTCTTACGGTGACCGTTAGTGGCTGTGCGCGAGCTCTTTCTAGCTTCCTCTCTTCGAATGAGATAAAACGAGACCTCCAATCGGTGGCGAAGTCACGACGTCTTCTATACACACCTCAACGATAATGGACTCGTCCGTTTGTTACTTTATGGTTACTATTGCATGACATCAGCCTCTGCTATTCCGAGAGTTCCAGAACAATTAAGATATTCTTTTTCCTCAAAAAAATGCAACGTCTTTTAATATTTGCTTTTCGACGCATATTATAGGGAATTCAGTGCGGGTGTTACGATATAGAATTTCTTAGCGAATTTTCAATGAAAAATTTTGAAGTCAAAATATGAATTTCCTTACAGATATTGGATTTTCGGCTATTAATTAAGTCTCTTACGGATTCATTTTGAATATTTAAAGTAGTAACGAAACGCAATCGTTACAACATGGCGCTGCCGATCACACGTGATCGTCTACCAATCACCATTCTGACGACCATCTGACCACACTGTCTTAATACCAGTCACTATAGTCTGATAAGTCAGATATCTAGATGATCTATGAACCGCGTAGCACCCCTGGCTCGTGAAATCCCGGTTTATAAACAAACCAAGCCGTGGCTCGTGGAATAGCGAACCAAGCGCCGTCTCTCCGCGCCTTAGGTAAAAAAGGTAAAGGTAAGATGCTTACTGGCAATTAGTCCATTGCTGACCCTTTTTGCTCATCTAAACTAACCTACATTCCACCTTGAGCTCGATCTCAACGACGACAGTGATTTTGAAAAATCATCCGCCGCCGGTGAGGCTCGGACCGTCGACCCCCGAGTCCGTATTGGAAAGTCTGAATCGACTTTCCCGCACGGCCACGGAGGCGCCGCTCTCCGCGCCTTAAGAATGAGTTTTTCAAACATTTTAACAAAAATAGAAATCTGTCTAACGTTATCAGGATTTTCAATATGATCACCTTTGAAAAAATGTATGTACACCTTCACTTCTTCTAGAAACACCGTGGCTAATACAAAAACTCAACAGGAAAGTCAATGCCTCCAACATAACTCTAAGTGATTAAATTACAGTTTTTTTCTCAATCACTCTATATACACAACTCTTAGTTTAAAAATAGACATATTGTAGTTAATGAAGCGAATGTAAGATAAATAAACAATAGTTTAATAGTATGATTATGACATAATGTTACAACTCTAGCGACATGAAAGTGTCACAGGCGATAACATAATCTACTATAGAAGAGTCGGTATATTTCTCTTAACGTCAATTTTATTTCACAATGCGCTAAAATTAATGATCTAATTTCCTTGAGATTGCTTAGAACGCATATTATAAGAATCAACAGTGGCTTTATTTATTTATTTATTTAGTACATATACTCAACGGGGATGACCCCAAATAAAGAGTATGAATAAATATATAGAATATAGAGCAGGGTGGCCCATACGTCGTTGGTCATACCCACAATTATTTTTTCGAACATCCCTTATATTATTGCATTTTTGCATTTTGTTATTGAAATATGATGCATGTTTGTATTTAAAAAAATCCAGACGCAGTAAGTGCGTTTCATTAAATGCTTCAAATTTCAATAACTCAATTTGTTATTACCCTAAGGTTTGTTGGCTAGGAAACCAGTTTTCTCGGAAACATTTTAAGTTTTTTCGGAAAATTTTTGTACCTTTTCAGACAAAATATAGTACATTTTTTCTACTATATAGGTTATATAGGCCAAACATGCAGGGTAATGCAAACCAAGACGACGGGCCAGAAATTTTAAAATCCGAAGTTCTCCATGCCATAAAATCAGCCAAAACCAAGAAAGCAACTGGTCCAGATAACATCGCAGCAGAGCTCTTACAGATGATCCACGAAGATCACATCAATGTTCTAGTTAAGTTTTTTAACAATATATATATATATATATATATATATATATATATATATATATATATATATATATATATATATATATATATAGATATATATATATATATAGATATATATATATATATATATATATATATATATATATATATATATATATATATATATATATATATATATACTACTGGTGAAATACCCGAAGAATGGTTGAAGTCTGTTTTTGTAGCACTTCCGAATATAGATTAATTAGCCTGATGAGTCATACATTAAATGTATTTCTTCGCATAATACATGGGAGGATAAGAAGTCGGTGCGAGGAGGACCTGGATGAGACGCAGTTTGGCTTTAGGAATGCACTAGGCACCCGGGAAGCACTTTTTGCCCTAAATATACTTCTTCAAAAGTGTCGTGACCAACGCAAGGATATTTATGTATGTTTCATAGACTATGAAAAAGCCTTCGATAGGGTTCAGCATGAAATACTTTTAAACATACTAAGAACTTTGGGAATCGATGAGAGATATCTAAAAATTATAGAGAACTTATATTGGAAGCAGAAAGCAGTGGTCGAATCAATGGAAGACTAACCGATGAATGTCGCATTCAACGAGGCGTCAGACAGGGATGTATTCTCTCCCCGCTATTGTTCAACATATACTCGGATAAAATCTTTAATAAGGCTTTGCAAGATAAAGACCTTGGAGTGAAGATTAACGGTGAACTGATTAATAACATTCGATATGCCGACGATACGGTCATCTTGTGCGATAGTGTCCGGGGCCTTCAAGAGTTGTTGGATAGTGTAAACACGACAGGAAGGCAAATGGGTTTGAAAATAAATATCAATAAGACAAAATTTATGATATTCAGTCGCCAACCGCACGCCGATGCTTCCCTACAGATAGACCAATAAAACATTGAGAGAGTTACCCAATTCAAATACCTTGGTTGTTATATCACAGAACACCTGACCCTGATAAAGAGATAAAGTGCAGAATTGGAACAGCGCGCTTAACTTTCATGAGAATGAAATCATTTTTCTCTAACGACAACTTAAACCTAAGATTGCGTCAAAGAATGATCAAATGTTATATTTGGTCCGTGTTGTTGTATGGAGCTGAGACCTGAACCTGATCTGAAGGCTGCTACGTTCGGTCGACTGGAAGAGTTTGAGATGCGGTTGCACAGAAGAATGCTTCGAATACCATGGACAGCTATGCAGACCAACGAAGCAGTATTAAATAGAGCGAATGCCGTCCGTGAATTATTTGTCACTATTAAGGTGCAAAAGATATCATACCTGGGACATGTTCTTAAAGGAGACCGATACAAGGTGCTCCAGCTTATAATGCAAGGGAAAATCGAAGGCAGCCGAGGAATTGGAAGGAAACAGATGACATGGCTAAAGAACATTCGCGATTGGACTGGAATACGCAGTGCCGAACAACTATTCAGATTAGCCGAAAACCGCGAACAACTCGCCAATGTAATTGCCAACGTTAGGAGGACCTGATATGGCACCGAAAGAAGAAGGTTATACCGGTAACCAAATTGATGCCCTCTTACGTTAAAGAGACATATTAGCTGTTAAAAACATTTTAATGAAAATTCGCTTCCATTTTATTGCCCTTTGAGAAGTTCAAGCGAAAGAGAAAGTTTCTATAATATTGTGTGGATGTTAAAATTTTAACGGTTTTTTTCCCTCATAATATGAATGTCACGAAAACGTTTAGCTGTCAGTAAATTTGGCCTAACAGTGAGAGGTCTACTAGACTAGTTCATAAATAAGTTACTCGATGACTACATATATCTTTTATTCGTTCTTTTAGTGGTCGGCTTGTGATACAGCAAATGGGCGCGAATAACTTAATTGTCAAAAAATGCGTTTAATTTAGATCTCAGTCATATTCGGATTGATTTCCTTGTTTGTTTAAATTTCGCATTGATGTTCCAATTTGATTAAGCCTAATTTTAGTAGTCCTTGTCAAGAAGCACGGTTTTTGCATAACAGACAAGGTGGCGCTTATCATTATCCGAATAACTGCTACACTAACTAAGAAGCCATCCTATATCTTGCTGTAGCTTAGCCGAAGCTACCAGCTTTAGTTTTATTCAGGCGTACCACCATAAGGGTGGCATAAAATTCAAATAGTTTTGTTTTATACATCCGTTAAAAATATTACCATTAGTTCTTGTCTTTTTAGTGAATTTTTATTTAAAAAAATTCACTAATAGAGAGGTATCGATGGTGAGACTTTGCAAAAATTCTTTCAAATGAGTGCGAACTAGGACCCCTAGAACCCATATCCGGGGTCAGTTTCAATTTTTATATGTTTATATATATATATATATATATATATATATATATATATATATATATATATATATATATATATATATATATATATATATATATATATATATATCCAACCGCTAACTCAAAAAATAATTAACCGATTTCGATGAAACTTGACAAGTGCCTTTCTTTTATTAATGGTTTGGACGAGTTCGTTACTCAGAAAAATCGGACGGGGTTTTCCGGGAAAATTTTGAGTTTTCTTTCAAAAAAAATTTTTTCTCCGAAAGTAACAAGGCTCTTTTAATGAAATTTACTACATATGTTGCCTTAGGAGAGATTGTACTGTGTACCAAAATTTAACTGTCTAAGTTTAGAGAAAATTGAGTTAATCAAATTTTAAATTTTCTTTTGAAACAATTGTTTTTCTCCAAAAATTACAAAGTTATTTTAATGAAATTTGGTGGATATCTTGTCCTAGGAAATATCTTACTACATACCAAAATTAAACTTTCTAAGATTATAGAAAACTGAGTTAATCAAATTTTTATAGCTCACTGCAGTGTTAAAATCAATAGTATTTGCCTCACTATGTTAAACACGTGCGTGGGGGACTGACCAATTCATTCCCAGTTGCTTTGATCTACTCATATTCTCTGAACATGTTAAAAGACGTGGTATCTACTTAATTCCAAGTCACTATTAACCGACTATTTATGAAGTCAAATAAGTAAATTAAATCGATTGTCATAAAATATGTAGTGTATTAAGACTAAGGGAAAAAGAAATAAAACATATATAACTGTGCACATTTTAATTATATTTTAGGGTGTGCGGCGCACACCTAGCTCACTAGGAGATATCTTTCTTAAAGTTCATTTGTAAATAGGTTTAATTTTTATATGTTATATATATATATATATATATATATATATATATATATATATATATATATATATATATATATATATATATATATATATATATATATATATATATATGTGTGTGTGTGTGTATCCGTCTGATAACTCAAAAATAATTAACCGATTTCGATGAAACTTGGCGAGTGCCTTTCTTTTATTAATGGCTTGGATGAGTTCGTTATACAGAAAAATCGGACTGGGTTTTTCGGAAAAATTTTTAGTTTTCTTTCAAAAAAATTTTTTCTCCGAAAGTAACAAAGCTGTTTTAATAAAATTTACTATATATGTTGCCTCGGGAGAGATCTTATTACGTACCAAAATTCAACTTTCTAAAGTTAGAGAAAATTGAGTCATTCAAATTTCAAATTTTCTTTCGAAAAAAATTTTTTTCTCCGAAAATTACAAAGTTATTTTAATGAAATTTTGTGAATATCTGGTCTTAGGAAAGACCTTACTACGTATTAAAATTAAACTCTCTAAGTTTATAGAAAATTGAGTTATTTAAATTTGAAACATTTAATAAAAATTCACTACCATAACGCACTTGCTGCGTCCCGAGTTTTATGATATTTACGTTATTTTCTGGTTAAATGTTTTGGGCGACGTATTTCAGAATACATGCTCCAACCATCAAACTAAACCGATTTACTGTTTGGATCAATATCTTATTTAAATTTTGTGCTAGTTCATAAGAATGATATTTTGGAATGTAATTGTATTATCTAATAAGTGAAACCAACCTGCTGAATATCTTATGATTTTGTGTATTAACATAACAAACTACTGGTCTATGGGAAATGTTTGATTAATGAAATTTTAAATATCCATACATATTTAGTGGTTGTGGATTTTTATATAGAAGATATTTATTTTCTTGTTCACTTAACAAAAATGTATTTTAAGCTCGTTTTTAGGTTTTTGTCTGAAATTAATTTGTTGGGTCTCTCCTAATTTGTGTTAAATTTTCTGTGGAAATAAAACTATTAATTTTTACCTTGTACGCGTCCCTATTTATAGCTACGGTTGTGTTTCCTTTATCGGCAATTTGACACACAAAAACTACTTCCAGAAATAAATCTCAGAATGTGAAAATTGGAAAATTTTTAACAATTTCAAAACTAATTTTTCTCGAAAACTTTTGTAATAAAAGTTGTTTTTACGCCTTGAAAATTTTCAATGAGTTAGCACTAAGACAACATGAGAAAATAGCAGCTGGATTTCGCTTGATTTACCGAAAATAGCCAATTTTGTATTTTGCCTATTTATATATATTATATATATATATATATATATATATATATATATATATATATATATATATATATATATATATATATATATATATATATATATATATATATATATATATAGCCATTTTAGTTCCTGAGTTATTTCGAAAAAACAATATTTTTTTTTGTTCTTTCTGCCATAACTTTTTTATAACTTATTCGGCCGTATTGGTATGGTTATGAATAGTGATTTTAGCGTATTTTGGTGTTATCTTGTCTCTTAAGCATTCTCTACTGAAGTATATGTTGGCTTTGTTGTAATATATTTTCATGTAAGTATTTTTGAATAATTTGACGTTTGTCTGTATGTTATCGCTATGTTGGCTAATTCCAAAAGATATATATATATATATATATATATATATATATATATATTATATATATATATATATATATATATATATATATATATATGTTGATTCTAAGGTAGAAAAATGAAGCCAAAGAGGGAGATTTTAAGGTTTGTGATATTAACAACAAATCATGAACATTACAAATCATTTGATTTGACATTTGAACCTTTCTCCGTCTAGAGGGCTAGATTTTCTGAACGGAACTCCTGTTTTCGTTTACATGATTTGATGATTTCAAATAAAGGATGTTAACAATAAAAGAAAACAGCGCAATAGACTTCTAATGTGATGTTTTATAAAAAAGTCTAATACAATTTTGCCCTTAAATAACCAGTGAAGACAATATTTGAGCATTTAAAAATTGGCATGCCAAATCTCCTATGTTGTGTCGTCAGTTGAAGACCCCTGTATCAGTAAATTTGTGGTGAAGTCTGGCTACCGCAGACCTATTAAAGGGTGGGCGGTGAGGGTGAACCTCATGGAATAAATAACAAACGTCATCATAGGTCATTTTACAATCACCATAACCGATCATCCTTAAAACTTCGATACGTTCTTGTTTTGTGAGGTGAGCCATATCACAAAAAAGTAAACGAAGTAAATTAACAGAAAACACTGATGTTTTAATTTACAAACCATAACGCTCTTGCCACTGTGGAAGGTCAGGCTTATAATTTTAACAAAAATAACTTTCTGGGTGAAATTATTAATGTGTAGCCTATATTATCGCTTAATTAATTTCCATGTCTGATAAGGCCATGTATTTTATGCTTCTTTGGACGAAGAGAAAATTACTTGGATAGTCTTTATTTTACTTATAAATAATTAATAGCGTCAAAAATACATCGCTTGGCTCATGTGGCTATTTAAGAAATTAAAGGGTTGTCCCCCTCCAAAAAAGGTAGTGATACAAAAAAATTTGATAATGCTACCAAATAGTCTCAAATAATATGTAAGAGAGCTGTGGAGCTGCTAAATCTTAGCAGGGGACAGCTCAGAAACACAACAGGTCTCTTGACGGGACACATAGCCGTCAAGAAACACCTGCATAAAATGGGGCGGTTCGAGGGGGCCTCGCATGCAGACTCTGCGGCGAGGGGGAGGAATCAGCCCAGCACATCTTGTGCGAGCGTAAAGCTCTGGGCCGCAAAAGACAACTGATCTACGGTCAGTCTAGATCGGAGACAGAGCAATATAAAACTTCACCCTACCAATCGCTGTGCAGACTAGTTCAAGGCACAGTGATTTTGAAATGGGTGGAGTAAGACTAGGGGTATGCACAATCAACCAAAGGTTGCAGTGCTATCGGGGCGGCAAGGCCGTGGACGAGCCCTGACGGAAAAAATATGTTATGCAATGCTACAAATTTTGAGTCCGAGCCTTTCTCGGTATAAAAGTTGTGCCTTGTTGCGTTACTTATGCGGAACCTGTATATATCACTTGCTTCAACCAGCCTGTATAATTGAAATTAGTTTAAAGTGTAGCCATGACTGATACACGTCTCGCTGTGAAAGCCGATTTAAAAATATATATATTTAGTTTTCGTTCCAAATTCGGAAATTTGCAATGTCGTCAGCATTAGCGATTTGCTGGAAAAAAAGTAAATTGTAATGTTAATTTGCTCCCATATCGCATTTGCTGCCGCAGGACTTTTATTTGATAAGCCCGTAGAGTTTTTATCTGACTCCATATAGTATAAAACTTTGATATAATAACATTTAGTAGTAATAACATTATTTTTACGTGGTTAACTACATTCCTTAAGGCGTGGTAAGGAAAAGAGCTTCTAGATATGTTTGATGCCAATTAGTACATCATTTACTGTTTTTACAACAATTTGTTGTAACATCTTATTGAATCTGCTAGTAATAATAATAAATTCACAACAGATCAGTTTAATATCATCTAATCTTCATCGAGTGCAAGAGAAACTAATATTTACCTTTTAGATTAAAGCACACATAACGCATCTGCAAACAAGTTGCACGGCTTATCTGTCATAATAAATATTTATATTAGAAAGCTGCAGTAAAAGCAATTCTATCTATACTACTACTATATATCTAGCGTAACGTGCAAAGTGTATCACTATTGGTACAAGATGTTGAAAGGTAATTAGCCTACAACAGAAGAAGCTAAATGTCTTTTTAAAGAAAATGCAATTTTAGTGAATTTTCATTAAGAAAATTCACTAATAGAGAAGTATCGATGGTAAGACTTTTAGAACAATTTTTTAAATGAGCGCGAATTAGGGCCTCTAGAACCCATATCGGGGGTCAGTTTTAATTTATATATATATATATATATATATATATATATATATATATATATATATATATATATATATATATATATATATCCAACAGCTAACTCAAAAAACACTTGACCGATTTCAACCAAATTTAGGAATTACCTTGATTTTCTTAATGGCTTGGATGAGTTCGTAGATGGGCACCGTGCGTCTTATTTTTCTTTAAAAAAATGTAAAGAAACTTTTGAAAACGCAATATTTTTTGAAATATTGAAGTGTTTCGAATGAAAATTTGCACATATATAGGAGACGTTACAATATAACTGCTAACCAAATTTCAAATTAAATGGCATACGAGAACAGCAGTTATTAAAAAACTCTGGACGCAGCAAGTGCGTTATGGTAGTGAATTTTCATAAAAATGTTTTTAATTGCAAATATGTGTGTTTCCTTTTTAAGAAAGCAGGCATCAATTTTGGTTACCAGTATAACCTATATAGTAAAAACAATGTGCCATGTTTCATAAAAATAACTTTATTGTGTGAAAATGTACAAAAATTTCCAAAAGTAAACTTAAAGTGTTCCCGGAAAAACTCGTTTCTTGGTCAACCTTATAGGTTAATAGCAAATTGAGCTATTCAAATTTGAAGCATTTAATGAAAATTCGCTACCATAACGTACTTGCTGCGTCCCGAATTTCTTTTCTTACAAACATGCATCGCTGAAAAATTCAAAAATGCAATAACATAAGGCGTGTTTGATTAAAAAAAAAAGAAAATTTGTATCACCAACGACTTATGGGCCATCCTGTGATTGTAGAAATATTTTTTTCTGATGTAGCTCAAGACACCCTATAATTAATATATACAAATTTTCTTCATATCTTGTATAATAACAGATATATTGAGCTTTATTGATTTTTTACGAAAATTCGACAAAAATTATATACCATTAAACGATAAACTCTAAAGCTAAGGCTACTGCCAAGCATCAGAGAAAGGGTCTATTTGAAATGAATTTTCTGGAAACATTTTAGTAAAATGAAGGACAATGACGGTTGAAACTAAGACTTCAGAGTTTGTAAAAGATCCTTCTTGAGGCATTTGATTTCCATATCCCGTATTAGATTCAAGTTCTGTGCCTAAATGTTGCCGATTTTGACGTTTTAAATCGCAACTTTGACGTTTTGAGGAAAACCCCAATTTATTTTTCTTTAAATGCCTATAACTTTTTTGTCATTTGACCTACATAGCTAAATTTTGGTAGGTGGCTTACCTATAAGGATATTAACTAGCGTACCAAATTTGGTTGCCCTTACTTTGTCAATTCCGGAGATATAATTTTTTTTCGAAAGAAAACACAAAATTTTCCGGGAAAACCTGGGCAGATTTTCCTGGCTAACGAACTTATCCAAGCCATTTGCAAAAGGAATTTTTCCACCAAATTTAGTCAAAATCGGCCTATTATTTTTTGAGTTATCGGTGTGATACATATATATATATATATATATATATATATATATATATATATATATATATATATATATATATATATATATATATATATATATATATATATATATATAACATATAAAAATTGAAACGGACCCCGGATATGTGTTCTAGGGGGCCTAGTTCGCGGTCATTTGAAGAAATTTTTTCAAAATTCAAAAGTCGGGATCTCCTCATTAGTGAATTTTTTTTAAGAAAATTCACTAAAAATCAAAATAATAAATGAATGAACAGTCTAAGATATTACTCCAAATTTCATACAGCATTTCCCAGGTTCAAAGTTGATACGGATGGTTAGACTGTGAATGCGTGATTTTCAAGAGATAATTGAAATGTAGACAATAGTCACCTAACAATTAAATATAAAGGTTGCCCTTACTTTGTTAATTCCGGAGATATAATTTTTTTTCGAAAGAAAACACAACATTTTCCGGGAAAACCTGGGCAGATTTTCCTGGATAACGAACTTATCCAAGCCATTTGCAAAAGGAATTTTTCCACCAAATTTAGTCAAAATCGGCCTATTATTTTTTGAGTTATCGGTGTGATACATATATATATATATATATATATATATATATATATATATATATATATATATATATATATATATATATATATATATATATATATATATATAAACATATAAAAATTGAAACGGACCCCGGATATGTGTTCTAGGGGGCCTAGTTCGCGGTCATTTGAAGAAATTTTTTCAAAATTCAAAAGTCGGGATCTCCTCATTAGTGAATTTTTTTTAAGAAAATTCACTAAAAATCAAAATAATAAATGAATGAACAGTCTAAGATATTACTCCAAATTTCATACAGCATTTCCCAGGTTCAAAGTTGATACGGATGGTTAGACTGTGAATGCGTGATTTTCAAGAGATAATTGAAATGTAGACAATAGTCACCTAACAATTAAATATAAAGGAGCCAGTTTGTCAGATTTAATAAAATTTCATTTAAATCTTGAAATGTAAAACATAGGATAATAAAACGTATTTGTACTTATTAATGACAAATAAAACTTCGTCAAAAAATTAATCCATCTAATAAATGTGGCTTAGTATTATTAAATGTTGAGTTACCAATAATTTCTCATTTGATTTATCATAAATTCTAATTTATTTAATCTGACACCGCTGCATGGTAGCTGCCAACTGTCATTGCGAAACGAGAACGAGAGCCGAGAGCCGCCGACTGCAGACGCCGAAACGTTAGGCAGTCAACGTCAACGTGTTATTTACATTTATTAAAACTGAAATGTTTTGTTCTATTATAAAATATATCAAACAGAAATTTCACTTCAATGAAATGGTTTAAAACTATAGGCTCAATACTAATTTCCGATGCTTCAGCGCCAGTAGCATTATAATCCAGAAATATATTCAATCTTCAATGTCAAGATAACCTCAAAACATTCGAAGATTCGTTATTAAATATATCCTTAAATGGGGTATTAGCCACTAGCCACGTTTGTTGTGATAAAGCTATTTATTATTATATCTCTACATATTATGTTGTTATTAAAAAGTGTTCTTTTGATTTGGTCCTAAAGTTTCTGACACAATTGTTGATCAAATGTAAGTAGCACTTGCTTATCCTTCTTTGTGTTTTTCAATATTTTTAATAACCTGGCAAGTGAAACAAATACTAACTTATAATTAATTATTGGTTCCAGTATCACAAAAAACTCTAGACGCAGCAAGTACGTTATGGTAGTGAATTTTCATAAGAATTGTACACTATTAATAAGATATATTATTAAAACATTCTTTAAATTTAAATGGACCTTGGAGATCGGTTTTACAGTCCCAGTCAGCGATTTTTTGAAAAAATTTATATTTTATATGGAGCTGCTAAATTAAAATTTGGTCTTAGATATAATATGTAAGTACTGCAAGTGCCTTTAAAAAATTGTGTTACAAATTTCATTAAAGTTACAAACGTTTTTCAGAAAAAATAAAGGATTTATAAAGGGAATGTACCTGTCGAATTATAAATATTATTAAAACTAATTCTTTAAATTTAAATGGAACTTGGAGATCGATTTTATAGTTCCAGTTAGCGATTATTTGAAAAAAATTATATTTTATATGGAGTTACTAAATTAAAATTTGGTCTTAGATAGGTATAATACGTAAGTACCGCAAGTGCTTTTAAAAAAATTGTGTTACAAATTTCATTAAGGTTACAAACGTTTTTCAGAAAAAATAAATCATTCACAAAGGGAATGTACCTGTCAAATTATAAAAATATGAAAGTACTGCAAGTGTCTTAAAAAAAATGGTGTTACAAATTTCATTAAAGTTACAAACGTTTTTCAGAAAAAAATAATTATTTAGAAAGGCAATGTACCTGTCGAATTATAAATAGGACAGGTTTTTTTCCATATGAATTGCTTGGATGGTTTTGTTTTAGTCAACCTATCCAGTTTTTGCAAACAATAAACAACAAAAAAGGTTTTTTTATGTTATGGTAGAAAATTATCGTAAAAATATTTCAAATCCGAAAGCTCAATAAATTTCCCATTAAGCCAGAATCTTCAATCTTGAACCTTAAATTTAAAGAATTAGTTTTAATAATATTTATAATTCGACAGGTACATTCCCTTTATAAATCCTTTATTTTTTCTGAAAAACGTTTGTAACTTTAATGAAATTTGTAACACAATTTTTTTAAACGCACGTGGCTAATAACTTAAAGAAAAATAACATATTGAGCTTCGTTTTGTTTTAAAAAACCATAATGCACCTGCTGCGTCTAGAATTTTCTTAAATATTTTGAAAATGATTTACATTTGGCTTTGGATATAATCAATACTTATATACGAATATGTCTTTCTGACTAAAGCATTTTTTAAATTTCGTCAGGGGCGTAAGTGACACCCAAAAATTAACTATTTTCAAGTGGAAAAAATGCATGCCACCGTTTTTCATCAAAATTTATCTTGTGTGTTTTGTTTCTTTAACGTCGGTCTATTTCCGCGACTATGGCCAATCACCGACGACAGGGAGCAGTTTCACCTCACCATCCCGGAAATTTTGCCGAACTGCAGCTTTTCTGTAAGGAGGGTAGTGATCTTCAACGTGCTCAACATCGCACAGACACAGGGCCGACGGCTTTACGCTCCCTCCGAAAGGCGGAATGTGTGGACATTCAACTTGTTCAAATACAATGCCAGAACGTCGGTTGATGTTAATGTTACAGTTTGTAATGAAAAAGTCAAAGGAGAACCCAGTATCCTTCGGTTCATAGGCACACGTTCTTACCTCTGAACCACCGAGGCTCTAAAATTCTTCATATAATTGTATTGTCAATTCTGAAGAAAAAAAGGCTCCTTGAGTTTATCTGCTGAAACAGATCGTTTTCCACTTCTTTAGAATTGACAATACAATTATATAAACATCAATTTTGATGAAAAACAGGGGCGGGCATTTTTCCCCTTGAAAATAATTTATTTTTGGGTGTCGTGTACGCCCCTGACAAAATGTAAAGAATGCTTTAGTTAGAAAGACATCTTCATATATAAGTTTTGATAATATCAGAGGCCCACTATAATATCCTAAATCATTTTCGAAATATTTAAGAAAAACGGATTTTTTATAATTTTACTTCCACATCGTCAATACGTGTGGAAGTATTGCATCGA
This sequence comes from Tillus elongatus, assembly GCA_964006375.1. Classification (NCBI taxonomy): domain Eukaryota; kingdom Metazoa; phylum Arthropoda; class Insecta; order Coleoptera; family Cleridae; genus Tillus; species Tillus elongatus. Next base: position 48,262,509 of record OZ023266.1, read on the forward strand.
CGATAAAAATTTCAAACCTTTTTTTCGCTTTACCGTTGTAAAATGTATCAAAACATATATAAAATATGATTTGGAAACGAAAATGTTTTTGTCTGTCGGTCTGTCGGTTTGTGGGTCTGTCGGTCTGTCGGCATATCGGTCTGTGTGTCTACCTGTTTATTACTATTTTCGATATATTAGTTTTTTTTCTTAATATTTAAGTCAACTTTGAGCCTCTATAACTATATGTATTTTCGTAGAGGACGCTGTTCGCAACCAGCATATAAATAGTAGTTCTAGTTTTCATTCGCTTAGTTTATTCATCGCTCTGATGACGCTAACATTGTTAACGAAACGATTGTCAGATCTAAAACTGTATTGTGATAAATTGGGTTTTCCAAATTGTACTTATCAGTGCTCATCACATGTTCCAATCTTCACTCATTTAAACTGATTTTTTTTTCTCATTTTTGGAAACCCAATATCTCGGAAACGACGGCCTTGGGACCCTATGTTTATTCAACAAAATAACCTTAAATTCATCCATAGAATACGCCCCTGGATTTTCTGCAAGCATTTAGTAAACACATTGTATAAGTAAATTGGGTGAGATCGACCTATTTTGACCTCTAGTTTCCGGTGTATCAATATGGCTACCCATTTTGGAAACACCCTGTATATTTGCATTTCCCAGACTTAAAAATATCTGCAAATGGGCAATAACTATTTATCGTTTTTGGTATATAGGGAGATCCTGACTTTTGAATTTTGAAAAAATTTCTTCAAATGAGCTCTATTTAGGACCCCTGGAACCCAAATCCGAGGTCGGTTTCAGACTTTATATGTTTATATATATATATATATATATATATATATATATATATATATATATATATATATATATATATATATATATATATATATATTTATGTGTCACACCTATAACTAAAAGAATAATGGACCGATTTTGATAAAACTTGGTGAGTACCTTCCTTTCGCAAGTGGCTTGGATAAGTTTGTTAGCCATTAAAATCCGCCAAGGTTTTCCCGAAAAATTTTGTGTTTTCTTTCAAAAAAAAATGAAAAAAATTTATATCTCCGGAATTAACAAAGTAAGGGCAACCAAATTTCATACGTGCGTTTATATCATTATAGGTAAGTTACCTACCAAAATTTAGATCTGTAGGTTAAAGGACAAAAAAGTTACATGGATTTAAAGAAAAATAAATTTGGGTTTTCCTCAAAACGTCAAAAGTCGCGATTTTAAAGTCAAAATTTGTAATATTTAGGCAATGAACCTGAAACTAATATGAGCTATGAAAGGAAAATGTCTCAAGAATAATGTTTTACAAAGCCTGAAGTCTTAGTTTCAATCATCATTGTCCTTCATTTTACTAAAATATTCCCAAAAAATTCATTTCAAATAGACCCTTTCTCTGATGCTTTGGCAGTAGTGTTGGCTATAGAGTTTATCGGGTAATGGTATAACTTTTTTGTCGAATTTTCGTAAAAAATCTTTAAAGCTCAATATATCCGTCATTATGCCAGATACGAAAAAAATTGTATGCATTAATTATAGAGTGTCTTGAGCTACATCTTACAAAAATACTTCTACAATTACAGAGTGGCCCATAAGTCGTTGGTGATTCAAATTTTCTGTTTTAGTGAATTTTCTTTAAAAAATGCACTAATGGGGAGATTCGTATATATATATATATATATATATATATATATATATATATATATATATATATATATATATATATATATATATATATATATATATATATATAGATAGATAGATATATCGTACCGATAACTTAAAAAATAATAGACCGATCTTGATCAAATTTGGTGAGTACCTTCCTTTTAAAAGTGGCTTAGACAAGTTCGTTAGCCAGGAAAATCGAACCAGGTCTTCCCGGAAAATTTTGTGTTTTCTTTCTAAAAAAATGCATATTTCCGGAAATAACAAAGCGAGGGCAACCAAATTTGGTACGCGTATTTGTATACTAAAGAGTGAACCATCTACCAAAATTTAGGTCTCTAAGTTTAAGGAAAAAAAATTACGGGCAGCTAAAGCAACAAATTTTGGAGTTATCCTCAAAACGTCAAACTCGCAATTTAAAACGTCAAGCTCGCAATTTAAGATGTCAAAATTGGCAATGTTTAGGCAAAGAACGTGAAATAAATACGGATTGTGAAAAGAAAATGTTGCAAGAAGAGTGTTCTGCGAACCGTTAGGTTTTAGATTCAACCGTCATTGCCCTTCATTTTATTAAAATATTTACAGAAATTCATTTCAAATAGACCCTTTCTCTGATGTTTTGGTTGTCGGTTTAGTTAAGTTGATGCTTTCGCTGTAGGTTTAGTGAAGTTTATGGTTTAACGGTCTATAATTTTTAGCTAATTTTCGTAGACTGCATTTTGGCATTTTTTACCAAAATCTGATGCATGTTTGTGAGAAAAAATTTGGACGCAGTAAGTGCGTTTTGGTAGCAAATTTTCATTAAATCCTCCAAATTTCAATCACTCAATTTTCTATTAACGCAAGTTTTGTTGGTTAGGAAACCAATATTTAACTTTATTTTCGGAAAATTTTTGTATGCACGCAGCAAGGGCGTTTTGGTTGCGAATTTTCATTAAATGCTTCAAATTTCAATAACTCAATTTGCTATTAACCTAAAGTTCATTGGCTAGGAGACCAGTTTTCTCAGAAACATTTAAAGTTTATTTTCGGAAAATTTTTGTACATTTTCAAATAATTATTTTGATAAAATATGGTACATTGTTCCTACTATATAGATTATACCGGTAACCAAATTGATGCCTGCTCGCATTAGAGCGATATATTTGTAATTAAAAACATTTTTATGAAAATTCACTTCCATAACGCACTTGCTGCGCCCAGAGTTTTTCATATAGTCAATGCCAAATAAAATTTATTAATACCTACTCAAGTTCATTTAATTGTTTATAAATTCGACACTAATTCAAAGTTCAAATGCATCTATAATCGTTGCATATGTGGTTCTTAAATTGTACGTTCCAAGCGCCATATATACACTCTTTCTCCTATTGTTATAATGCACAAGTAATAAATTTAGATTGAGTCTAGTCTCTTGTCGCATTTGCATATTAAATCATTTGATTGATTTATGTCTGTCATTTAGTTCATCTTTAATTCAATAATAGTTAATTTTATTACACAACAAACAGTACTATGTGACTTTACTGCTAAGAAAATTTCAACACTTCATTCCAAGTAATAAAAGCAGCCCATTTCTTAGAAATTAGTAATATGGGAACAACATGTCGTCTACATGCCTGAGATTTTTCATTGAACGTTGACTATTCTATTAAAACTTAGATTTATAATCGACACCTTTTTGGTAGCAAAACTGTGTACACTTTAGTAGTTGATAGATTATTTATTGTAAATTTTTCTTCCTGCCAAAAAAAATTAAATAAATTGAGCTTCAGCTTCGTTTGGTAAATAAGTTTTGTCGTAGTACTTCTTACTTTGGTTGCGATCTAAAATCCAAAAAGATAAAGTTAAAGAAATTTATTCTCTTATTTAGATTATTCAATATAATATTCAGTTTGGTTTAAAATTATTGTTGCAACACAGTAAGAGATGAAACGTGGAGAAATGTGAGAGGGTATTGGGACTTTATTTAATTCAATGAAGCTTTCACAAATCAAGATCGAACATCACTTAAGGTAAGTTCGTTTGATCCTATCATTATGCTCCAACTTCGTTTCGTAAATAAATTGTGTAGATCTTTAAATAAAAAACTGTTGCAACAACAACAACAAATTATGCGTAAATGGAAATAATCAAAAACAGAAACAAACTAGTTAGAAGATTTTTGTTATCCTGTAAATTTCTTATAAAAAACTTTAGCTCAGACTCTCAGAACACATTCATGAAAATTCAACAGCTAGCTGTGGTCCATCTTACGCACAACTATTGGAGAAACAAAACTTCACCACCACTATTTGACGCTTCTTTGGAAATCGAAAATTTTCAATGGTATGCGAAAGAAATCCTTAATTTTAGATTTGATTTCTCTTATAACATACAACTGATAAAACCTCACATTATTATACCCATATTTACTATCATACCAGATATAAATACTTGTATATTGAAACAAGCGTTAAAACCATATAAAGAAGCGGTCAAAATTTATACTGATGGGTCAAAAATTCAAGATTCAGTTTACATTAAACAATTAGATTATTTTGAGCTATTTGGTCTTCCAAAGTTCACTTCAATTTACACTGCTGAAGCTGTTGCCATACAAAAAGCGTTAGTACTAGCCTGTAACCAAAATATGAGTAGCTTTGTTGTTTTGACCGATTCCCTTTCACTGTTAAGAACTCTATCGAATCTTCAAAATACTATATATCGATCTAGGGTAATATGTGATATTGATGATCAATTAGAGGTCTTGGAACAACAGCACAAAAGAGTTACTTTCATATGGCTAAAGTGGCACTCAAAGCTTGAGGGTAATGAAAAGAGACTATTTTGCTAAAAAAGCAACTAAAACAAGTTGTAAACATGACTTTTACAGTAACAGAGATCTACTTCCGCAAGTAAAACATGTGTGTAATATAAGATGGCAGGATCATTGGAATAAGTTGAAAAGTAGCTGTAACAAGCACTTCAGTAGTATCATCCCTAATCTAAGAAAACAGCCCATTTACAAAGAACTGTTGCTTCCTAGGTACTTGTCTACGACACTTAACAGAATTATCATAGGCCATGGTGCTTTTAAGTCTCATTTGTATAAAATAAAAGTTGAAGACAATCCATTTAGCTCATGCGACAATACCAGCCCAGCTGATTTAAATGATTTAATTTTTTCCTGTATTATGCATCATGAACAAAGAAAAATATTATTTTGTAATTTGATAGAATACAATGTTTCCTTTCCACTTGATGTGACGTCACTTATGTATGAAGCTGTGTGTAATAATAGTATCATGGTAGCTTTCATGTGTTTTGTAAAAGACTCTAAGCTAGCTAGGTCTTAGTAAAAAAATGATTCTGAAAATTCGACTGTTCCATAAATATAGTACTAGTGGCAATATACTATATAGTCTTAAGGGATACTAAATAAACTTAGCAGATTAATGTATAGTCAGAGAAAAAAGTAAGTTCCTTTGTGTCTTTCTTTGTGTTAGCCTCTTTTGACCGCAGCCTCCCCAGTATGTTAAAAAGTCACCATGACAGGCTCCATTGGTGTGAAAAGTGTCTTAGTGTTTCTCCTGCAACAACTTGTAGCGTAGATGTGTGCATGCATATGTATGTGTGTGTATATGTGCACATGAAGAGATAATGTGCAGTTTCTGTCATGCGCATAGTGTTAAGTACTGGACGTATAAAGCCTATTGACGTAAGTGCGTATACATGAGTGTATATGCGTTCGCGTATGTGTGTGAGTGGAGTATGTAAGTTTTAATTTAAAAAAATATTTTTAGTAAACAGCAAGCGTATAGGGAGATAAAAGAAGTTAAAGAGCTTGTTAGATTAACATTCTTAAGACAGGTTTTTCCATAATGAAAAGCAAGGGCAGATGCATCCTTGTTCATTTTGAAGATTGGCAGTGACTGAATGAGCCAATTCATTAAGTCAAAACTCTAATCAAAAAAAAAGAAACAAACTAAAAACAGTACCTAGGCAAACAATTTGTAAACATGGCTACACTTGGAATACCAATTGTCACTTTAGTTTAGTTGTGTAGAAACAGATCTGGAAGAATTCTAGACGATTTATCTCTTATCCTGTTTTCTGTTTTTTTTTTGCATCTATTATTTCCTTTGTATAATTTCCATTAGTCGGTTGCTGATTGACCAGGGAACTATAACTCAGGTGACTAATGATGATAATTGTAGACATAATGATGTTCCATCGTAACTATTTCAATACACAAAATCAGTTGCCAAACACTCAAAATTTAAAAAAAAACATTTGTTGCGCGATGTGACTTTACTGGTCAGCAGCCATACGTGTGGTAACACAAATAGACAGCGCTATACACCAATTCCATCCCAAAATACTACAGAGAAAAGTTACAGGTTCTATAGCAGCGTGTAAGTTTTTGGTAGGCGTTCCTGTACGCCCAAAAGATTTTGTACATGAAAAAGGAAGAAGCTAGAGCGGCAAGACAATAGCGGCAAAAAGGTATGTTTAACGAAAAAAATATTGCAACGTGTTTGATAACACACACAAATACTTGAAAAGTTTACCAAGAAGAGAAAGATACTTGCTAGCATAATTTTTACACACAGTATTGCTCTGTTTGGGAGTTAACGGTTAAATGTGGAAACAGGTTTTTCTTTTTCATTGATTGCTGAAAAAATAGTGCGGCAAATTGAATCATAACTTCCACATAGCTGTGATAATCTACTCTCCTCAGAAAGACATTCTCATAAAATAAATTTAGGGTCCATGACTTGACCACAAAAAAATATTCGTATTCCTGTACCCATAAACTTCTGAAACGTTATATTACGCGAGTCTTAACGAAAAAATGTCAATTTTCAGTAAATCATCTCTCATTTTTCCCCTATTTCCTGAAGCGATATTACCTAAAAACAACTCTAAGCGTTTCTTTGTAAGGTGCTAACTGGATACCAAATTTGAAGATGATATCTTAATTCGTTCGAAAGTTATTGCGGCTACTAAGAGACAAACGTACAGGCCGACAAATCACAGACAGGCGAAAATTTCGTTCCAGAATCAAATTTTCTATCTCTTTTCACGCCATTTTAGCAAAAAAGAAAATTCGTAAATTTATGTTACCGATATTCTACCACACACATTCAACCCCTAATTTAATTTTAGCACAGAATACCATTTGTTTGATGAAATTGAAAGTTTTCTAATAAACAAACCTTAAAACCTTATATTACTCGAGTTTTAACGAAAAAATATACATTTTCACCAAATCATCCCACTTTCCTCCCCTATCCCTTAGAACGATTTTACCCAAAAACATTTCCAGCCGTTCGTTTATTAGGTCAGGTCAGGTCAGGTCAAGTCAGGTATACCAAATTTGAAGACGATATCTCAATTCATCCTAAAGTTATCGTGGCTACAAACAGACAGACATAGACCGATAGACCGACAGAAACAAAAAACTTTATTTCCTAAATCATGTTTTTTACATGTTTTAACAGTTCTTATGACGTTTAAGCGAAACAAAATTTTTGTAAATTTTTATCGCTGATGCCATACTTCCACACGTATTGACGATATGGAAGTAATATTATTTTGTGACTCAATCGAATTTCCAAGAAAGTACGCTTCGCGTAAATACTCTAGGCTAACGATGGTGCAAAGAAAAGAATACGAAGTCTGAACTATGACCATTCTGGTAAGTCTTTTAGGTACAAAGGATCAATATGGGTATTCCAATAAAAGTTAGTTAATTTATACCTTCCTTATCAACAAACTTTTATACTGGTGATACAGTATAACAATGATGGACTACGTTCAGTATAAGCTGCTGGTAAGTGTTGTAAATTTAAAAGATGTTCTGTCTTCAGGTGTTATTTGGTTATAGAGATAAAAAAAGATTTGCTGCATGAGCCTGTTAGAAATATGCTCGTTAATTGTGCTCATACACAACAATACTCAAACTCAGCATTCTTAAAAGATGTAAGTTTAGTAGAGGCCCTTAACAAATGTAGAAATTAGAGCCCCTAGAACGAACATCCTCGGTCAGTTATACACGTTATGTGTTTATTAATATATATGGGGTTTTGTGAGGAAATGAAAGTATTTTAGGTGCGTATTCCGGAAATCGATATAAGCAAAAAATCATATATAAATATGTGTCCGAAAATACGCTCTTTCCGAGTAACACGTCGACAAAAATATTGCTGCAAATTAAATCGTAACTTCCACAAAACTGCAACAATTTATTCTCTGCAGAAAGACATTCTCATGGAATGAATTTAGGGCCCATGACTTTACCACAAAGAAAATATTTGTATTCCTGTACCTGTAAACTTTTGAAACGTTATATTCCTCGAGTTTTATTGAAGAAATGTCAATTTTCACCAAATCGCCTCTTATTTATTCCCTACCACCTGAAGTGGTCTTACTCAAAACAATTACAAGCGTTCCCTTACCGGGTGCTAACTCGATACGAAATTTGAAGATGATATATCAATCCGTTCGAAAGTTATTGCGCCTATTAACAGACAGACATACATGGCGACAGACCGACAGACCGACCGACCGATATACCGACATAAAAAAAAATCCTTCCAGAATAAAGTTTTCTATAAGTTTTAAAATTTTAACGCCGTTTTACCAAAAATTCGTGATTTTTGTCAACAATATTCCACCCCCACACAATCAACCCCTAATTTAATTTCAGCACATAATAGCAGCCGTTTGATGAAATTAAAAGTTTTCTAATAAATAAATCTTAAATGTTATATTACTCGAGTTTTAACGAAAAAATGTCAATTTTCACCACATCACCCCCCTTTAATCCCCTACCACTAAAGCGATTTTACCCGAAAACAATCCGAACAATTCGCTTGTCGATTGCTAACTGTATACGAAATTTGAAGACGATATCTCAGTTAGTTCTAAAGTTATCGTGGCTACAAACAGGTAGACATACAGACCGACAGACAAAAACATTTTCGTTTACAAACCATATTTTATATATGTTTTGATACATTTTACAACGGTAAAGCGAAAAAAAGGTTTGAAATTTTTATCGTCGATGTCCACACGTATTGACGATGTGGAAGTAAAATTATAAAAATCTGTTTTTCTTAAGTATTTTGAAAATGATTTAGGATATTACAGTGGGCTTCTGATATTATCAAGACTTATATATGAAGATGTATTTATAACTAAAGCATTGTTTAAATTTCGTCATGGGCGTACGTGACACCCAAAAATTAATTATTTTCAAGAGGAAAAATGCCCGCCCCTGTTTTTCATCAAAATTGATGTTTATATAATTGTATTGTCAATTCTAAAGAAGTGTAAAACGATTTGTTTCAGCAGATAAACTCAAGGAGCCTTTTTTCTTTAGAATTGACGATACAATTATATGAAGATCAATTTTAGAGCCTCGGTGGTTCAGAGGTAAGAACGTGTGCCTCTGAATCGAAGGGTACTGGGTACTCCTTTTACTTTTTCATTACAAACTGTAACATTTACACCAACCGACGTTCTGGCATTGTATTTGAGCAAGTTGAATGTCTCCACGTTCCGCCCTTCGGAGGGGACGTAAATCCGTCGGCCCCGTGTCCGTTCGATGTTGGGCACGTTAAAGATAACTACTCTCGTGACAGAAAGGCTGGGGTTCGGCAAAATTTCCGGGATGGCGAGGAGAAACTGCTCCCTGTCGTCGGTGATTGGCCATAGTCGCGGAAATGGGCCGACGTTAAAGAAACAAAACACACAACACACAAGATCAATTTTGATGAAAAACAGTGGCGTGCATTTTCCCCCCTTGAAAATAGTTAATTTTTGGGTGTTACCTACACCCCTGGCGAAATTTAAAAAATGCTTTAGTCAGAAAGACATATTCGTATATAAGTATTGATTATATCCAAAGCCAAATGTAAATCATTTTCAAAATATTTAAGAAAATTCTGGACGCAGCAGGTGCGTTATGGTGGTTAATTTTCATAGAAATGATCCGTCACCAAATATTTTTTATTACTTTTTTTCTTGTAAAATAGAAATCTGTATTTTGGTATGTAGTTTCCATTTAATATCATAAACCTACATACCAAATTTGGTTACCTTTTTTTTAGTTAGCTTTTTTGATTTTTGGATATAAAAAACTTCCGAAAAAAAATACAAAATTTTCTGGGAAAAACCAGACCGATTTTCCTGGCTAACGAGCTTATTCAAGCAACTTACAAAAGGAAGGTACATGCCAAATTTTATTAAAATCGGTCCATTATCTTTCTAGTTATCGGTGTGATATATATACAGTGTGTTTCACTTTAAGTGGCGACAATTCATTATTTCATAACGGGTCGGCCGATTTTCAACAAAATTTTTCTTTAAATAAAGTACTTCAAAAGCTTCACATCCTGGTATGCATTATATTAAGATTCGCTTTTGCCATAGCCTACTATGGCAAAATAATAACAAATAAAACACTAAGTGAGTAGCGAACGTGTCGCCACCTAGTTCGGAACCAAGTACTTGTTGTCACGCCCGCTCCAAATAATACAGAGTATTAAAATAGAGACGGTATACAACTAACTAACAATTTAAAAAATTGTTAGCCCTGGCCCATTTCTACCCCAATATAGGGACAAAGTATGTAAGACTGGATGCATTCTCGCAACAATTAGAACCGTAGACCGGTTTCGCTCTCATTAGAGCTCTTCAGTACGGCATACTAATTGCAGCAAAAATGCACCAAAAATAACACGGCTATCGTATAGCCAGTCTTAAAACACTAAGTGAGTAGCGAAACCCCAAAAAAGCATATTAGGCATTATTATACGAAACAAACAAATATCTCTACCGTTTAAGATACATCTGTAAGCTACAAATCCCAAGTTTCAATATAACTTATACAGCGTGTTCACAACTTGAGTGCAAAATATTAGAAAATCAACTTTTTGGAGTGCCCTGTGTAAACGCTACTGAGTGTCTTGCAAATATTAGAATGCCAATGGATTAACAGTCACCTACCAATTCACACAATAGCATCCTCATAACTTGTAGACAGCGTTCATAATAAATACGGAACGGCACTGATAAGTAAAATGAAAAATATAATTTTTCATCCTCTGATGACGCTAACTTTGTTAGTGAAACCATCGTCAGATCTTTAAAAGATGTATTGTAGTGATTTGGGTTATCCAAGTGTACTTATAAGTGCTCATCGCAGATTCAAATCTTCACTTAGCTACTTTCAAAACTAATGGAGCGGTGTATTGCCAAAATTTAAGATGCTGGTCCGATCAAAGTCCAAATTGGGTAATACATTGCAAAAGGGTATGTTTCCGTATTTCTTTTGAACACTCTGTATAAGATATGCGAATGTCATTGTGTGAATTGATAAACTAGGTGGAAATCTAATCTTTTCAAGACAGTGGCGTTTACACCGGGCACTCAAAAAAGTGGTTTTTTTCATTAATTGCACATGTGAACACTCTGTATAAGTTACGATATTGAAACTCGGGATTTGTGGCTTACAAATGTGCCCAAATCGATAGAGCTATTTGTTTTTTTCGTAAAAAAATGCCCAATATGCTTTAGTCATTTTTGCGGTCCTTTTTGTCAGCGTAGTAGGCTATGGAAAAGCGAATCTTAAAATATTACATACCAGGATGTGAAGCTTTTGAAATACTTTATTTAATAATTATTTCTTTTTGAAAATCGGCCGACCCGTTTTGAAATAATGAATTGTCGCCTCTTAAAGTGAAACACACAATATATATATATATATATATATATATATATATATATATATATATATATATATATATATATATATATATATATATATATATATAGAGGGAGAGAGAGAGAAAGAGAGAGGCGCATTGAAAACGAAACAGACCGATTTGCGTCCAGAGAAATTTTTTGTAAGAAACGCTGAAACACGTCAATTTTAATATTGAGGGGGACATGTTTTGACATAAAACTCAACTGTGTCACATCAACCCCTTAAGGGTGGTGATAACAACCCTTATATTTTAAATAGGGACCATGGGTCGAGTGTTACATCATTTGAAAGCTCTTTCCTTTCTGAATTCAGCACACAAATTTTGTTGGAAGTTTTATCAACTCGTTTAAAAATTATTCACAGTTGAAGATGCAAAAACGCATGTTACTCATTCCAATAAGAAATGTGCTGATATTCAATGTTTTGTTGGTTTGTAAACAAAAAATTGACTATCAGAACATTTCTTATAGGAATGAGAGAAATGCGGTTTATTATTTCAGTTTATCGGTCGGTTTGAGATTTGATAGTACTGCCGACAAATAATTTCACAATGGTGTATTCTGTAGAAGAAAGAGTTGAAATAATTACTCTTTTTTTTCAAAAACGATGACTGTGCTAACCGTACCGCAAATTTGTTTAATGAACGACATCCGAACAGATGTGTTAACAGAAAATACATTTTGGAATTAGTTGCAAAGTTTCGACAAAGTGGTTCAGTAGCCAACAAAAAACGGGACCCTGAACGTGAATTTCCGGTTAGAAATGAGATTACTGAGATTTAAGTTTTAGGACAAATTGCCGCAGACCCAACTTTGAGCACGAGAAAATTGGCCACTCTTTCAAACATCAAAAGAAGAACAATTCAGCGAATATTTAAGCATCATAAATTTCACTCGTATAAAATTCATCTTGTACAACAACTGAATGAAGATGATTTTGATCGGCGACTGGAGTTATGTGAAGTTATGACTGCACGAATAGCTGATAACGGGAACTTTCTGTTCAATATCTGTTTTTCAAACGAGTGTACGTTTTTATTAAACTCTACAGCCAATCGTCATAATTGTCGTTATTGGGCAGATAATAATCCAAGAAATTTTCACGAAGTCCACACTCAAACTCTACAGAAATTAAATGTCTGGACTGGCATTTTTGAAGACCGTTTAATCGGACCAATTTTTCTTGATGGAAATTTGAGTGGCGAAACATATTTGGAGTTACTAGAAGATATCGTTTACCCTATACTAATTGACAGTGTTGAAAATGATGATCGCTATCAAGAAAATCAATTAGTATTTCAACAAGATAGAGCTCCTCCGCATTTTTTACAACGTGTTAGGGAGTTTTTGAACAGAGAGTTTCCAGGACAATGGATTGGGCGTAGAGGTGCTATTGAGGGGCCCCCTAGATCACCGGACTTAATCATTTAGACTTCTTTCTATGGTGCAATTTAAAGAGTAGAATGTACGCAAGAGAACCGGAGTCTCTGGAAAAATTACGACGACGCATTGTTGAACAATGCCGTCTAATAACTCCACAAATGCTCCAGAATGTCAGAGCTCGTTTTGAACAAAATTTGTACTTTTGTGTGGAAGCTGGTGGTCAGCAATTTGACCACTTACCTAACTGCATAAACATTTTGGAACATTTGGTTTTGTTTTTTAGTTGTTTTTTTTAACGAAAAATTGACTAATTAGTGTCTTTCTTAGCACAATGAATGAAATACGTTCTTGCAACTCCAACTGTGAATAATTTTTAAACGATTTGATAAAACTTTCAAAAAAATTAGTGTTCTGAATTCAGAAAAGAAAGAGCTTTCAAATGATGTAACACTCGACCCATGTTCCCTATTTAAAATTTAAGGGTTGTTATCACCACCCTTGAGGGGTTGATGTGACATAGTTGAGTTTTATGTCAAAACATGTCTCCCTCAATATTAAAAGTGACGTGTTTTAGCATTTCTTAAAAAAAATTCTCTGAACGCAAATCAGTCTGCTTCATTTTTAATGCGCCATCCTGTATATATATATATATATATATATATATATATATATATATATATATATATATATATATATATATATATATATATATGTATATATATATATACATATACAAAAATTGAAACTGGCCCCGGATGTGGGTTCTAGGTTTCGCGCTCATATAAAAAATTTGTTTCAAAATTCAAACGTGAGATCTCCTCATTAGTGAATTTTTCCTACGAAAATTCACTAAAAACGGATTTTTTTGTATTTTTTTTTGTCGCCCTGTGACTTGGAAAGGGCGTATTTTGGGACACATGTTTTATATAAGTCTTTTTGCTTATTTCGACTTCCAGAATACGCACTTAAAATCTTTCCCTTTCTTCATAAAACACCGTGTATATTAATAAACATATAAGGTCTGAAACTGACCTGGGATGCTGGTTCTAGGAGTTCTAATTTGCGCTCACTTGAAAACAAATTTTTAAAAATTCGAAAATCGTTACCCCTCTCTCAGCCAAATTTTCTTTATGAAAATTCGCTAAAACGGAAAGCCGGAAAGGGTAAAAACGAGAATATCATTGTAGGTTTTTGTTAATCATTTTTTCGTCATTATACTTCCAGGGGTGACATCATGGATGAAAACGTCAGCTGACGTCAGTTAATGTTTTTTATGCAGATTTTACTTAAAAGACCGCCAAACCCGTGACCAATAGTATATGCAACGTCGTCCATTAATAAATAAACAATGAATGATAAAAACGTTACGATATATCTCACATTAATATGTAAAGGCGTACTGTAAACTTGACGTAATGATACGCCATTAGACTAATCAAGACCATCCCTGCGTCACAGACTTAGACCAGTGTGAGCGTATGTCGTAACGGAGAGGACGGGCATAAATAATCACATAATTAAAATTAATAGATTTACTATCGTTACCTTCTCTTTCGATATTTGAAATGTTAATTAATGAATGAGAATTATGTGACATACAAGAGTCGTTCCCCGAAAACAATTATATTCTTTCCTCTGATTAAAGTTTGACTGGAAAAGTTCAGAATCGGTTCGTTTTGCATACCAGGGTTCCGTTCAAACCAATCAAAATTATCAAACAACCAAAAAAAGTTGCAGAATTTTTCGTGTATAAAAAAGCGAAAACAATTATATTCTCAGTTGTTTGTGTTATAAGCATCTAATATACAGGGTGATTCATAAGTGGTGACCAAAAATGAAAGCCCATGTTCTTTGAACAATTTTAGAGAGGGTATGTCCTATAACATTTTTTCCTATAATGCTTCATTAAAAAGATACAGGGTGTTGAATTTGAATTTCAAAAAATAAAATTTCCCAATTTTTTAAAAAGTAGCACATATATTTTGCTGAAACTTCGCGTGTAGGCTGCTATGGAAGGCGCGTATTCTACCATAACAATTGAATCGGCTGATCCAGCAGTGGCGCGCGTACCCACATGTCATTGGTTATCTCTCAAGAAAAAAAACGGGTAAGTCAATGATATATTTTTTATTTTAATTTTTTGAATCTTACTTTCATTCGTGAACAAAATGACTCTCTTGATAATTTTCTGTACGACGCTTATTTGTCGAGTAAGCAATGAATCAGGTAAGTGTTTTAGAGCACAGTTCATGATTTTTAACCAGTCGTTGTTTGGTAGAAAATCGCAATGATACACTTTTATCAGGCTTATAGTAATTTATTTATTACAATAAATGTTCAAAAATGCCTCCATTGGCCTGAATACACGCACGACATCTTTTTAATATGGAAAATTTAATGTCTTGAGGATTCATTGTTGCTTGAATATGACGAAAAGCATTATTTATCAGTTGTTGTAGCTGCTTTGGTGTATTTATTTGTTCACTGTAGACCAATCGCTTAAAATCACCCCAACGATAGAAGTAAAGTGGGTTTAAGTCCGGTGATCTTGCAGGCCAATGTATTGGTCTAGTTCTGCCAATCCATCTTTCATTAAAATGTTCATATAGCCATGTAACAACGTTTCGACTATGATGCGCTGGTGCACCGTCATGCTGGTACCACATTATACCTCTTGTTGCTAGTGGAATGTCATCTAGAATGTTTTCTACACGGTTTTCTAGAAGCGCTAGGTACAAAGATCCATTTAAACGTTGTGGCAGGCCTTCCATGAACAGTGAGCCGTTAAAAATACTACACCATAAATTAATGGAAAATCTATGTTAAAATGTGCGAGTCCTTTTGCATGCAGATTTTCCAATGACCAGACATGCTCATTATGAGAATTATAAATACCATTTCTTGTAAATGTTGATTCGTCAGACCAGAAGATTAGATTAGGGAATAAGATATTTTGATTGTTCATTTCCAACATCCATTCAGAAAAGACTCGTCAATGCACATTATCTCCAGGTAGAAGGCAATGAACATTCTGTCGATGATATGGATGTAAGGCTTCTCGATGTAAAGTTCTCCAAACAAAGCTCTGAGAATATTGTAACTGCGTGGCAATCCTCCGAGTACTTGTAGAAGGTTGATCCATCACTGCATCCACCACTCTCTCTTCGTCTTCAAGTTGATGTTGTCTTCTACTATTAGCTCTAGCGTCAGGACGTTGTCCAATACCGCACTGCCGAAGTCTTGAAAACGATCGAGAAAAAACCCTTGGTTTGGCGAGTGGGAAACCTACGTTGATATTCTCGACAAGCAGCTAGAGCATTTCCATCAGCATATCCTTAGATAAAAATTATATCTGCATACTCTTCTGAGGTGTACTCCATTATAAGAAGTAAAAGAGTAGAAAATTTTGCAATTTTATAAAGTTTACCACTTACACCTATTCAAAATAATAACTTGTTAACCTAAATGTCAAGTGACGCTTAATGACAACTCTGACAAACCAGATTACTACTTACTAAAATACAACAAAGATAATCGTCGTACAAAAAATTATCAGAACATTAAATTTTCCATATTAAAAAGATGTCGTGCGTGTATTCAGGCCAATGGAGGCATAAAAGTGTATCATTGCGATTTTCTACCAAACAACGACTGGTTAAAAATCATGAACTGTGCTCTAAAACACTTACCTGATTCATTGCTTATTCGACAAATAAGCGTCGTACAGAAAATTATCAAGAGAGTCATTGTGTTCACGAATGAAGGTAAGATTCAAAAAATAAAAAATAAAAAAATATATCATTGGCTTACCCGTTTTTTTCTTGAGGGATAACCAATGACATGTGAGTACGCGCGCCACTGCTGGATCAGCCGATTCAATTGTTATGGTAGAATACGCGCCTTTTATAGCAGCCTACACATGCGAAGTTTCAGCAAAATATATGTGCTACTTTTAAAAAAATTGAGAAATTTTATTTTTTGAAATTCAACTTCAACACCCTGTATCTTTTTAATCAAGCATTATAGGAATTTTTTTTATATGATATACCCCCTCTAAAATTGTTCAAAGAACATGGGGTTTCATTTTTGGTCACCACTCATGAATCATCCTATATAGAGAGTTGTTTAAAATTAATGATGCACAGTGCAGTGGAAGATTCTTCGTATCAAAATATTACGATTTAGTTAAAATTCAGGGGCGTCCGGTACATGAAAGCACTAAAGTGAAGATTGGAACCTGTGATGAGCACTGATAAGCACACTTGGAGAACCCAAATCACCACAACATATTTTTAAATACCTGACGATCGTTTCACTAACAAAGTTACCATCATCAGAGGATAGAAAATGAAAGCATTGCTAAGCTGCTTCCCCTAAATATTGTATTTTTCTTTATAAATTAGATTTTTCTTATAAATTATATTTTTTTCCCTTATTACATTTAAATCTAGTTGTAGGTAGATATTTGAAATATTTATTGAGTTTGACAATCTCGCAAACTCCAAACGGACGCGTCTACGCTGACAGTCTCGCGAAGAGAGGATCAGTAGATCCAGAGCCAGAACCGGTCCTGGGCGAATCGAAAGGCACGGCCAGGGGAACCATCACGTCCTGGGTCAGGGAACCGCATAAGGCATACTAGGCAGATTGTCCAGGGCTCAGACACGGGAAATCATTAATTGGGCAACCCAGTCCAAAGAGAGCTGTAGAGCTGCTAAATCTTAGCAGAGGACAGCTCAGGAACATAACAGGACTCTTGATGGGACACATGGCTGTTGATAAACACCTGCAAAAAATGGGGCGATTCGAGGGGAACCTGGCACGCCGACTCTGCGGCGAGTGGGAGAAATCAGCCCAGCTCATCTTGTGCGAGTGTAAAGCTCTGGACCGCAAAAGACAACTGATCTACGGATAGCCTAGACCAGAAAGAGAGCAATATAAAACTTCACCCTACCAGTTGCTGTGCAGAATAGTTCAAGGCACAGTGGTTTTGGAATGGGTGGAGTAGAAAAGACAAAGGGCATGCACAATAAGCCAAAGGCTGCGGTGCTATCAGGGCGGAAAAAACGCCGACCAACCCTAAGGAAAAAAGTCTGGACGCAGCAAGTGCGTTATGAAAGTGAATTTTTATAAAAATGATTGGAATAGCAAATATGTCATTTTAATGCAAGCAGTCATCAATTTAGTTACCGGTATAACCAATATAGTAGAAACAATGTGCCATATTTTTTTTAAATAACTAAATGTACAAAAAAATTTCCGACAATAAACTGTAAATGTTGGTTTCCTAGCCAACAAACCTTAGGTTAATAGCAAATTGAGTTATTGAAATTTGAGGCATTTAATGAAAATTTGCTACCAAAACGCACTTGCTGCGTCTCGATTTTTTTCTTAAAAACATATTTCGATAAAAAATGCAATAAAATAATAATGTTCGAAAAAAAATTGTAGGGATCACCAACGACTTATGGGACAGCCTGTGATTGTCAAAATAATTGTATAAGATGCAGCTAAAGACACCCTATAATTAACTTATACAGTTTTTCCCGTCTCTTGTATAATAATTATATTGAGTTTTACCGTAGAAATGCGTCACCCTGTATATATGTAAACAGATAAAAACTGAACGTAAACCCTGATATGGATTCTAAAGGGCCTAGTTTGTGCTCATTTGAAGAATTTTTTTTCATTCTAAAGTCGCGGTCTCCTCATTGACGAATTTTTTGTGCGAGAATTAGCTAAAAATTATGGAACGTTAAACCATAAACTTAACTAAAACTACCGCCAAAGCATCAGAGAGAAAATAACTAACCTGTTGCATATCAGCCCTTTTTGTAAAACTTCGATCTTTTATATCGGTTGATAAACATCACAAACACTGTTTAGTCCACCCACTTGCATTAATAAAATCGTAAAGAAATAATTTGCACTTGTATATTAAAATTCCCAAATAACACAAATAATTTGTCAAGTGAACTTGAAAACAGATAACCGATCTAATAATATACGATAAACGTCAGTTGCAGCGTCCAACTGACCTGCGCAATGATATCAAATGTTCCGTTGCTAGGTAACGACTCATACATACTAGATCTCATATACCTATAAACCAGTTTTTACCATTGTCAATAAAAAGCGGTGATGTTAAACATAAATGTTTCAAATTTGAATATCTCAATTTTATGTAAACCTAAAAAGCTGAATTTTAGTGCATAGTTAGGTCTTTCCCAAAGCAATAAGTTTACCAAATTTCATCGAAATAACTTTGTAATTTTCGGAGAAAAATATTTTTTTTCGAAATAAAAGTTTTCCCGGAAAACCTTGTCTGATTTTCCTGGCTAACGAACTCATCCAAGCTATTAATAAAAGAAAGGCACTTGCCGAGTTTCATCAAAATCGGTTAATTACTTTTTGAGTTACCAGTTGGATACATATATATATATATATATATATATATATATATATATATATATATATATATATATATATATATATATATATATATATATAGACATATAAAAATCGAAACTGACATCAGATATGGGTTCTAGGGGCCCAAATTCGCACTCGTTTGAAATTTTTTTATTTTTTGAAGTCTCACCATTAATACCTCTCTATTAGTGATTTTTTTATTAAAAATTCACTAAAAAAAGACATCTCTAACACCCATAGGAAGTGGGGTGGGAAAGAGGAACGAGTAAAAATACCGATATAAATAGTGTGAATTACATGTGGTACACAGATTTTTTCTTAATAACTTTCGGGTTTGAAGTCTGAAGTTATAAATCTCTGTTTGTTTTTTTTAACCTAACTCAATTGTCTACATAACGTAAATATAATCTCCACATGTATATATTTTTCTTTTTTTCCTCGCCTTTTAGTGAATTTTCGTAGAAAAAATTCACTAATGGGGAGATCCCGACTTTTGAATTTTGAAATTTTTTTTGCAAATGAACGCGAACTAGGACCCCTAGAACCCATATCCGTGGTCAGTTTCAATTTTTATATGTTTATGTTTATATATATATATATATATATATATATATATATATATATATATATATATATATATATATATATATATATATATATATATATATATATATCACACCGATAACTTAAAAAATAATGGACCGATTTTAATAAAATTTGGCATGTACCTTTCTTTTGTAAATGGCTTGGTTCGTTAGTCAGGAAAATCGGACGAGGTTTTCCGGGAAAATTTTGAGTTTTCATTCGAAAAAAATTCTTATCTCAAAAAGTAATTAGCCGATTTTAATAAAATTTGGCATGTACCGTCCTTTTGTAAATGGCTTTGACAAGTTAGTTAGTCAGGAAAATTGGACGACGTTTTCCGGGAAAATTTTGAGTTTTCCTTAGAAAATTTTTTTTATCTCAAAGAATAATGGCTCAATTTTGATAAAATTTGGCATGTACCTTCCTTTTGTAAATGGCTTTGATAAGTTCGTTAATCAGAAAAATCGGACGAAGTTTTCCAAAAAAATGTTGAGTTTTCATTTGAAAAAAAATTTTATCTTAAAAAATAAAAAATCTATGATAACCAAATTTGGTAGGTAGGTTTACGATATAAAAAGTAAACTATACACCAAAATTTAGTTTTTTATGTTACAAGAAAAAAAGTTATAATAACATATTTTGTGCCAGATCAATTCTATGAAAATTCACTACCATAACGCACTTGCTGCGTCCAGACTTTTTTGTATTTTATTTCATATGTATATATTATGTATATCTAATTTTTCTTAAACATATTTTTTTCTCTTTTCCTTTTTTTCCTCTGTATAATTAATAACAATGAAGTATATGTAGTAATTAATGAAGTGCCGAAGCTAGAGTGTTGAGAGCTGCTGGAGAAGGGGAGTCATAGTTGTGGCGTCAGGGCGACATCTCCTTTTGATTGTGATAACATCGTTTATGCAAAACGCAGCATTCAGTAAAAGAAATCCATTCCACCTTTAAACACAAAACGAAAACAAAGTGTTGCACTTATTAGAGTGAAGAGATCTTGATTGATTTTTAAAAACTTCATATTTTGAAGGATTTCTTGTTGCATGCATATTTACACTGGCTGAAAATCATCATTAAAGCTTGTTTATAACATGCAAGATTAAACTCTAAATCACGTTCGTCCGTTCTCTAATTAGTGGCATCATTTGATTAACAAGACTTTATACAGAGTCGTTCAAAAGCACATACAGACGGTTTCAGTTTGTTTTTGTTTATTTGACTTTTGTATTTTTCAATAAGTGGATAATATTGCGTGAGTACACATCATTAAAATACATGTATATGCAGAAATTAACATTGATATTACAGCATTTATTCAAAATTTCTCTAAACGTATATAATTTATAATATATTTCTGGCTAGAATAAAGCTCATTAATATAGTTAATAAGTTTAATATGCAGAATAGTTTAATGTTTAGTATATTGCAAAACAAGAAAAAAACAAACTATTTTTACTTCTCACACATTATATGTGTCATAAAAAGAAGTCTGGACGCAGGAAATGCGTTATGCGAATTTTCATAAGAATGGGATTCCATAAAAAAATTGTTAATTAATCTATATAACTTAAAATTTCGGGACGCTGCAAGTGCTTCATGGTAGCGAATTTTCATTAAATTCTTCAAATTTAATAACTCAATTTGTTATAAGCCTAGGATGGTGAATTCTTACCATTGGTATGGTAGAGGTAATATACCTACAAAATTTTATTAAAATAAGTTTGTTATTTTTTGATATACATTTTTTTCTTTCAGAAAAATCTTTTTTTTGTTGGAAAAACTGGTTCGACCGGGTTGCCTAACGAACTCGTCCGCGGTCTTAACAAAATGAAGATATGTGCCACGTTTCGTTCAAATCAGTTTAGTATTTTTTGAGTTGTCGCTCGTCGCTCGGATACATACATTAATATATATATATATATATATATATATATATATATATATATATATATATATATATATATATATATATATATATATATATATATATATATATATATATATATATATATATATATATACAGTGTGTCCACGGATTGAGTGTGGGTAAGGTATAAGTGACAAAAAAATTTCGGATTAGAATCTGATATTCTGGGAATCGCTCCTGCTTTGTCTTAAACTAAGACGTTAGGAAAATGAACAAAATCAATTAATATACAGGGTGGTTTAGAACTGATTTAATGAAATGTATTAAGAGTAAACTACCTTCGTTTATGAAGATACCGCAAAAAGTTATTAACAAAAATTGTTTAGAAATAAAATTTATGACAGGCTCTCAATTTTCAAACAAATCAGTCTACTATGAATTTAGCTGCGACTTTATTTAAATGACGTTCGACGGCTTCTGTGATTATGTGTACTTTAAAAAATACTTGAAACTGTAGTAAAAAAGTCTTTACCATAATTAAACTTGGGATAGGTTTGCTTTCATCTCAACCAATAAAAAAAGTAAAGTAAACGAACAATTGGACATTCAAAGCAATAACTGACGAGTTGCATGGCTACTTGAGCTCTGCCTTGTTGTTCGTTTCCCGGGATACTACTTCTTTGGAAAATTGAAATGTCCATTTTATTTGTCACGAACGGCAAGCTTCTGTATTTAAAAATGTTAACAACAGAACAAAAAGTGTTTATTGTGTAGTGCTATGGTTTGGGTGCAGAACATTCTTATCAGGAAGTGATAAGAAAATTCCTTGAACGCTGGCCAAATTATTCCGTTTCCGTTACTGGTGTGAAAAAAGTTGTTACAAAATGTATGCGTACTGGGAGTGTTGTAAATGTTAAGAACACAAAATCCGACCTAAATGAAGAAGACAATGTTGCAGCTGCATTAGGTATGGATTCTGTTAGCCGTTTTCCGAAATTATCATTAAGAAGAAGGGCATTAGAAATTGGCAATATTAGCAAATCGCATTTGCAATAAATTTATCGTACCAACAAGGTGAAACCTTTCAAAGCAAAACTTATATACACTTTGGAAGAAAATGACGAGTCAAGACGATTAGATTTGTGTTTATGGTACGGCGAGCAATATCTACAAAATCACAATTTTGGCAGAAGTATTATTTTTTCGGACGAATCCACTTTCACCACTAATAGGGTGGTAAATTCCCAAAATGCACGGCATTGGTCTATGGAGAATCCAAATTATAGAGTTAATTTCAGAAGACAATGCCATAAACAGTAAATGTGTGGTGTGCTGTTTCTTACACTGGGATAATTGGGCCATATTTTTTTGAGCGAAATATGAACCAGTACAGTTATCTGGAAATACTGGAAAATATTCTTAAAGACCATTTGCATAACATGTCACTAGAAGATAGACCAAATAGCATACTTTCAGTATGACGGCCACCCAGCACATGCAACAGGAATCGTTCGAGAATGGTTAGATTGCGAATTTCCTGGGCGGTGGATTGGTCGATATGGGCCAATACCTTGGCCTCCCAGAAGTCCCGATCTTACCTTAATGGACTTTTATTTATGGAGCTATCTCAAACAGAAAGTCTGCGCGGCTCAAATAAACAACGATCTTGATTTGTTGAAACTGAGGTTGAGAGAGGCAATTGACGGTATTCCAATTCAACATATTCAAAATGCCTACAAAGCATTTACTAAACGGGCTGAGTTATGTGTATCGGTTGGTGGCAGCACATTTGAATAATTTCTTTATTTTTCGTTGTTCGTTTTGATGTTTGTTAGCAATAGGCGTTTTGTATTTTACTAATTAATTATTATTTAACATTGCATGGTTACTTACTTTGCGCATCTGCGTTCAGAAAACCACAGGTAAAAAGCTCCATGTTGATAGGGAAAAAATGTTAATAATTTACTTGAAAATTCAAAGTAGGCCGATCTGGCTGAAAAATTGAGAGCCTGTCATAAATTTTAATTCTAAACTAGTTTTGTTAAAAACTTTTTGCGGTATCTTCATAAACGAAGGTAGTTTACTCTCAACAGATTTAATTAAATCAGTTCTAAACCACCCTGTATATTAATTGATTTTGTTCATTTCCTCAACATCTTAGTTTAAGACAAAGCAGGAGCAATTCCCAGAATATTATAATCTAATTCAAAAATTTTTTGTCACCTATACCTTACCCACACTCAATCCGTGGACACACTGTATATATATATATATATATATATATATATATATATATATATATATATATATATATATATATATATATATATATATATATATACAGTGTGTCATTTATGGAATAAAATTCATTATTCAGCAAAAAATATCTTTTGTGGAAAACGCTGAGACACGTGAAGTTTAATTTGTCGAACATTATCTTATAATCATAGTAAAAAGTCTGGACGCAGCAAGTGCGTTATGGTAGTGAATTTTCATAGAAATGATCTGGCACAAAATATTTTATTATAACTTTTTTTTCTTGTAACATAGAAATCTAAATTTTGGTGTATAGTTTACTTTTTATATCGTAAACCTACCTACCAAATTTGGTTATCATAGATTTTATATTTTTTAAGATAAAAATTTTTTTCAAATGAAAACTCAAAATTTTCCCGGAAAACCTTGTCTAATTTTTCTAAGTAACGAACCTGTCAAAGCCATTTACAAAAGGAAGGTACAAGCCAAATTTTATTAAAATCGGCTTATTACTTTTTGAGATATGAATTTTTTTCAAATAAAAACTCAAAATTTTCCCGGAAAACCTCGTCCGATTTTCTTGACTAACAAACATGTCAAAGCCATTTACAAAAGGAAGGTATTTGCCAAATTTTATTAAAATCGGCTTATTACTTTTTGAGATATGAATTTTTTTCGAATGAAAACTCAAAATTTTCCCGGAAAACCTCGTCTGATTTTCCTGACTAACGAACTTATCCAAGCTATTGACAAAAGAAAGGTACGTGCCAAATTTTATTAAAATCGGCTTATTACTTTTTGAGATATGAATTTTTTTCGAATGAAAACTCAAAATTTTCCCGGAAAACCTCGTCCGATTTTCCTGACTAACGAACTTATCCAAGCTATTAACAAAAGAAAGGTACATGCCAAATTTTATCAAAATCGGCCCATTATTTTTTGAGTTATCGGTGTGATACATATATATATATATATATATATATATATATATATATATATATATATATATATATATATATATATATATATATATATATATATATATATATATATATATATATATATATATATATATATATATAAACATATAAAAATTGAAACTGACCCCGGATATGGGTCCTAGGGGTCCTAGTTCGCGCTCATTTGCAAAAATTTTTTCAAAATTCAAAAGTCGGGATCTCTCCATTAGTGAATTTTTTCTACGAAAATTCACTAAAAAAATGAAACTCCCACCATTTTACCCCACCACTTTATCCTTTTTTTTTAAATAGCAACCCTATATTTTTTCATCACAATTCGATGCATCAAATTTTTTTGAATGCGGAGATACCCCATATGTATGGTCTAATATTTCAGTTTTCAATACAGGCTGGAAATTTAATACCGGAATATTAAAACTAAACAGTTTACCCTGAAATTCAAATTTCGAAAATAAACTTAATAAAAACGTCCCTTTCTTATAATAAATGTTCAAAATGTTCTCCATTCACTTGCACACAACGAAATAATCTGCTCCGGAATTCTTCCCTAACTTTGTTCAACACGTCAGGCGTTATGTTCCTAATTTCTGTTGTTATTTTCATTTTAAAATCATCTAAATCAACAGGTTGTGTTTTATACACTCTGTTTTTAACGTATCCCCATAAAAAGAAATGAAGAAATCTGGTGATCTAACAGGCCATTCTACGAAACCTCTTCGTCCAATCCATCTTTGTGGAAAGACTTCGAGAGAAGTTTTTGTAAAAATATTTGAAATCCGATAACTCAATTTATTATTAAGCTAGAATATTCAATCTTGAACCATAGTAACACCTATGTAAACGCAGCCTGGGTACTAAATCAAAGAAAAATAACATAATGAGCTTCGCGAATAACTGCAAGTTGATTTTAAAAAATCATTTTTTGTTGTTTTGTTTGCAAAAACTAGTTCGATTAGGTTGACTAAAACAAAACCATCCAAGCAATTGAAAGGAAAAACATCTTCCATATTTATGATTTGGCAGGTACATTCCCTTTGTAAATAATTTTTTTTTCTAGAAAACTTTTGTGACTAATGAAATTTGTAACACAATTTTTTAAAGAGACTTGCAGTACTTACATATATCTCTACCAAACTACAATTTTCTGGCTCCATAGAAAATAGAAACTTATTTAAATGATCGCTAACTGTCACCTCTAAAACCGGCCTCCCAGGTGCATTTAAATTTAAAGAATTAGTTTTAATAATATACCCTTCTAATAGTGTACAATTCTTATTAAAGATTCACTACTATAATGCACTTGCTGCGTCCCGAACAATTTTTAAAGCTAGAGAGCTAAATTTTAGTACGTGGTAAATCTCTACATGGGCAACTCGCGTACCAAATCTGGTTGACACATCTTTGCTACTTTCAAAGATACAATGTTTATCAAATGGGCCACACTATATATATATATATATATATATATATATATATATATATATATATATATATATATATATATATATATATATATAGTGTGTCCCAAACTGGATAGGAATGTATTGCTGCCTCCGTTATTATTAAAGATAGGGAGACGGTTAAATTAGCAATGTTTTGTAGAATTTTAGGGTCTTTCCAAATATGACTTGTATTTTGTCCTGTTTCTTTTCGTTTTCGAGTTATTTTTAAAAAAAATGTCGATTTCTTTTTTCTTCAATATCTAAGGAGGCGTTGATCTGACATGTCTAAGACTTGCACATCATCAGGACACTTTTTACAGAGTAATCTTTTTGTGCTATTCTCAACTTTGGTTTGTCATTTGTTTTTGAGCTACAGGTATCAACGTTTGTTTTTATTATGGCAGCAATATTGTGTTTTTTGCTCATGTGATAGCCTGTGAAAAGAGCTTTCCAATGATGTACAATATGCTTGAGAAATCTTGTAATTGCACTGTCGATTTTGAGAAAACCCGTTTCGAGGATAGTAGGCTATGAATCCAATACCAGAAAACAAATGACAAAAAAAATTTCAAAAAGCAGTAGACCATGGAGTCTAACAATAGACTTCTACTGTTAACATAATTTTCCGTAATGATTCACGATAAAAAAATATTGTGATTTAATTTACAATACTTAATTAGCTAATAATGCTAGGTAATATTATGTGAAACAGATTAATAACGAAACCCGGCAATAACAAATAGAAACTTAAACTCCACAAAACAACACAATTAGAAACGGAGCTCAACAAATAATAAAAAAGAAACTTACAAATACACTAAATAGAAAATTGTTCAATATGGCCACCGTTTTGTTCAATGCCTTTTATACACCTTTTTGAAACATGCCTGCAAACTCTGGTGAGGGTGTTTTAGTTAATATGATTTATAGCATCCGTGACAATCCAAAGCTGAGAATGGCACAAAAAGATTACTCTGTAAAAAGTGTCCTGATATTGTGCAATCTTAGACATGTCAGATCAACGCGTACTTAGATATTGAAGACAAAAGAAATCGACAAATTTTGTTTTTTTTAAAATAACTCGAAAATGAAAAGAGGCAGGGCAAAATACAAGTCATATTTGGAACGAGCATGAAATTCTACAAAACATTGACAATTTAACCGTCTCGCTATCTAATAGTAACGGAGATAGCATACATTCCCATCCAGTTTGGGACACACTATATATATATATATATATATATATATATATATATATATATATATATATATATATATATATATATATATATATATAAACAAATATAAATATTAATTGTCTCTAAATGTGGGTTTTAGGGGCTCTTATTCGCGTTCACTTGAAGAAGTCTCACCATCGTCACCTCTCATTTTGTGAATTTCTTAAGGGTGTGATATTGTAGAAAAGACACTACCTTCGACAAAGTGAGAGAGGGGGGCGGGGGAAGAATATTATCCTGACAAGTGGCGCCAGAAATGAGGGACCGCCGATTTAATTGAGAAGCGTATAATTTTATCGTAAACCTTACTAAGTTAGACCCTCGGCGGTGTGGTGCTAAGTACGTGTGCCTCTGAACCAAAGGGTGTCGGATTCGATTCTCAGTGTTCCCCTATAACTTTTTCAGTACATACTGTACAATTAACATCAACCGATGTTGTATTGTATTTGAGCAAGTTAAATGTCTGCTCGTTCCGCCATTTGGAGGGGGCGTAAAGCCGTCGGTTCCATGTCCATGCGATATTGGGCACGTTAAAGATCCTACCCCCATACAGAAAAGCAGGGGTTCGGCAAAGTTTCCAGGATAGTGAGGTGAAACTGCTCCCTGGCGTCTGTAATTGGCCATGGTCGCATAAATAACCCGACGTTAAAGAAAAAACCCTTATTAAGTTAAACTACTTTACTGAACGTGGCGTCGTATTCGGTAATGCATTTTGTAGAAATCTTATAAAGGTTTTGGCAACGACTATTACTTGTCCATATCCATGTTTGTTGTTTGTTTCTTTAACGTCGACCTATTTCCGCGACTATGGCCAATCACCGACGCCAGGGAGCAGTTTCACCTCACTATCCTGGAAATTTTGCCGAACCCCTTCCTTTCTGTAAGGAGGATAGGGATCTTTAACGTGCCCAACATCGCATGGACACGGGACCGACGGCTTTACGCCCCCTCCGCAGGGCGGAACGTGCAGACATTCAACTTGCTCAAATACAATGCCAGAACCTCGATTGATGTTAATTTTTACAGTTTGTACTGAAAAAGTAAAAGGAGTACCCTGGGATCGAACCCAGTACCCTTCGGTTCAGAGGCACACGTTCTTACCCCTGAACCACCGAGGTTTTTCCATATCCATGTAGAATAAATAATTTCACTAAAACTTGGATTAAACAGTTATTTTCACCCGATTTTAGTGGGATAACCGATCAAATCGCCAAAATGGCTTATGTCAGTTTGACACTGTCAGTTTTAGTTGCCATGGATATTAAATAATATACTAGTGTAGAAGTTGAAAAAATTTTTTTCAGTAAAATGCCTTTTCATCGGAAATACTGAAGATTTAGGTTTAGAAACATGCTATATCATTTGAAGGAAAATGTAATCACCTTTTAGGTTATATATAGGGGTTCCATTAAAAAAAACAGCTTTTTGTCAATTTTTTTTTTATGGAGAAGAAAAGGTAACACTTTTAAAGCACCCTCTATAATATCGGATCGATTTCTCTATTGGAATGAAATAGCAGTACCATCCCTAAACTACAACCACAGGCTGCAGTAGTACAAATCTATCAAGGTTTAATCATGACTGTGTTTTGCTTCAAAAAATATGAAAATTAATTAATATCTGGGGAACCACCCAATACGTATAGGAGCATATTGGGAAAATGTTATTTAAACTAAACAAGGAATTCAAAAAATACATAATATACAGGGTGGTCTGTTTAAAGTAATATTGCTACTATGTGCGAAATGCTTGGTTCTCGCGTTAAACCGGTTCCAGGATTTGTTGAAACTCGTCGTTTCGACTCCTGTTTTGAACCATTTTCAAGAGCGTCAAATGAATAAATTACATTATAGTAGAGCATTCGCAATCCATCATTATACGAACATCAGAATAGAGTATAGACGTCTTTATAGACGGAATAAAGAGTTTATGCAAATGTTCTCATAGACCAGTGACAAAGCTGAGGGCTGTTATTTATGGGACAAATTTATTTTATGCATTTTATTTATCAGTGGCTTTCAACAAAATGATGTTAAGCTGATGTTTTGTGGTTTTGTGATCAAAGCGTTAAATACCTAAGAAGTGATCATTTCTTTTCAAATAGATAATAGAAAGATTGCAAAAGTCAGCAGGTAACAATTCATTTACCAAAAGTATTTATCAAAAACCTGGAAAACCCAGATGAGGCAGACACGTCGACTCCGTCAAAATTTAATTCAAAGATTAAGTTTTAGGGATTTGGGTGGTAAGCTAATTAGGGTAAGCTTTCAAAATTTTACATAAGGAAAAACCCACCAAGTCGAGATTCATCTTTTACATAGTTGAGTTAAATTACCTGTAAGTAATAAATAAGTCATGGCCATCGCAAGAGACTTTTCATACAAAACTCCAATGCTTTACTAAAATGGACTCACTGTCTTAATAATACTGAAATATTAAAAAATAAACAGTATATTATGTAGGCCTGTGACAATTTTACTGAGTTTTCATTAAAAAGTTAACAAATATAGAGGTGACGATGGTGATGGAAATTTTCTTTAAAGGAGCGCGAATTAGTGGCCCTAGAACTCATGGTTGGTTAAAATGTTTAACTATATGTATAATTTTATTATTATGTATATATATATATATATATATATATATATATATATATATATATATATATATATATATATATATATATAGTACATTAACGACGGTCTATTTCCGCGACTATGGCCAATCACCGACGCCAGGGAACAGTTTCACCTCATTATCCTGGATGTTTTACCAAACCCGCCTTTCTGTAAGAAAATAAGGCATCTTTAACGTAACATCGTATGGACACGAGACCGACGGCTTTACGCCTCATCCGAAACATGAAACGTGCAGACATTCAACTTGCTCAAACACAATGCCACTACTTCGGTTAATGTTAATTTTACAGTATGTACTGAAACAAAGTGAAAGGGGAGCTCTGGGAATCGAACCCACTACCCTTCGGTTCTGGTCTTGAATGAGAGTAAAGAGATATTTCAAATGAGGTATCACAAACCCCTACTCCTACTTAAAGATTTGGGGGTTGCAACTGTCACTCGAAGGAGGTTGAATGTAGGGGTGGAGCTTTTACCTTGTCAGGATGTCATTTTTGAATCTGAAATTGACGTGTTTCCGGATTTTTTATAAATGTATCCAGTAATTGATTCCATTTGCCTCTTTGTATCACCTATATTTTAATATTAAAGCTAACAAATAACGACGTTATTTTTTTTTCTTGCGAGAATGTTAGAAGTGACAAAACGTTATAACTTCATCAAAATAAAAAACCTAAGCATTGTTGTAACTTTTTTTTATTTACATTTTACACGGAATGGATCTGAACCATATTTTTATTAGGTCAGACATGTAAAAATAATTAATTTATATTTTTATGGTCGATTTGTGAAGTAAAATGAACACATAAAGGTTTCATCAGCGCTTTGTTATCGCCTGAGCCAGTGCACTTGTAACGATTTGGCCGCTTTGATCTTTTAACACATATTTAACTTCTGTTAAGATACCAAATGGTCTCAGATTGTGCCCAGTGATGTATTAATGGCACTATTAAACTATTTTATTCGAAGGCGACAAGAAAAGCACGTATTTCGTGCCTCCCACCGGTACACATCTACTACCTGTTGAAAAATCGTATAATAGAAGGCTGCAGTAGAAGAGGGCGCACCATTGGTCGCTTCTGCCTCTCTATACAGCGTCTCTTGCATTATCCTGAAGCTCCGAAAGCTCTCTAGACATCCTACAGGACCAGAGAAGGAGTCCGATTTTAGAGAGTAGGGGAACAGTGTACAAAGCCGTGTGTAGTGCTTCCTTCACAATCAGTATATACTAGACCCGCATCGTGTTTGTATACGCTATACGCGTCACAGTGTCACCTTATTATTACATAAATACACTCATTATCTTTGAAGATGTATTCAAGATAAAACTCACGAGTACGATCATTTTATTTATTTGCGGACCTATTTTGTGAAGTGTTTCTCTGTGTTTGAGTGTTTCGCCTCGTAGTTTTCTTCTGCAAAAATGGCTCAGATGCTGCTGCTTTGGAGTTTTTTGGTGGTTTCTTTCGCTATCATCATCACGGAGGGCAGAATCAAGTCGCCTCTGCTCGACGAGGAAACTACCAAACTGAGGAACAAATCGGCAGGTATGTCAATATGTTTTCTTACGTCGTGTCACCGGAATTTGAATGAAATTAATTTTATTTACAAATAGACTGTAATGAAAATACTAAATCGATTCATTCATTTGCATGTTAACGATTTTATAGGTTTTACGTTCGTCATGTGTTCGGGACACACAAAAATATTGAAGGTTCAGTTTGATTACGTACTCTGCGGGAAATACACTGACATTCACAGAAACTAGCCTCGTGTAATAATAGTTAACTGCATCAACAAAATTTATCGAAACTCATATTGCTTGCCTTATTGTTTATGTAACATCTGTCAAAAAGAAAAGTTAATTAAAATTTAATGCCAGTCATTTCAAAGTTATCAATTATTGTTTTTAAATTTGCAATTAACATGTCGATAAAAACGTTTACATTTTGTTTTGAAGAAATCAATGTTTATTTGATTGTGCATATAATAATATTGTTTTAGTAATACAGTTTATTACTTTAATAATATATGATTAAGCAGTAACCTCTTTTTAGTTAAAATAAAAAATCCAAACAGCTTTTTGGAGTCTGAATTAACGATATCTCATTGGTAATTTAAATTTAATAGCATTACTTTTGACTTGTGGACTTTAAACTGTGGAGTTATGCGTGCGGATTGAAATAAATTTATGTATAAATATTAACTTTAATTACATAAAATGCACATTTTGTTTTTAACATTTCGCTGTAATTGTACTGTGTTTTCCAAACAGATTTCCATTAACTTCACAAACCCCACTGTCACATAACACTTGATATGGGAAAGGTAAATGTAAAGCAAACTTGGCGGGAAAACTGCTTTTTTATATCACATGGGAACCTGCATGTATGACACATTGGGTTTTAAGATGGTAAAACAAAATTTAAAAGTTCGGGATGCAGCAAGTGCGTTATGGTAGTGAATTTTTATTAAATGCTTAAAATTTGAATAGCTCAATTTTCTATAAACCTAGAATGTTCAATTTTGGTATGTAGTAAGGTCTTGCCCAAGGCAACATATCCACCAATTTTAAATAAAATAGCTTTGTAATTTTTGGAGAAAAAAAATTTGTTCGAAAGAAAACTCAACATTTGAACAACTCAATTTTTTATAAACTTACAACGTTGAATTTTGGTATGTAATAAGGCCTTTCCTAAGGCAATATATGCATTACATTTCTTTAAAACAGCTTTGTAATTTTCGTAGAAAATTTTTTTTTCGAAAGAAAACTCAAAATGTTTCCAGAAAGCACCGCCCAATTTTCCTGACTAAGGAACTCAGCCAAGCCATTAATAACAGAAAGGCACTTGCAGAGTTTCATCGAAATCGGTTAATTATTTTTGAGTTAGCGGATGGACATATATATATATATATATATATATATATATATATATATATATATATATATATATATATATATATATATATATATATATATATATATATATATAGTATAGTATAGTATATCTATTAGTACATAATTTTACAATGTGTTTCACAAATAAGCCTAATGCTTGCGCTTGCAATAAACACAATTTTAATTCCTGACTTGCCTAAAGGGAACTGCCAAATCTTGCTACTGTCACATTTACAATTTTGTTAAATATTCAATAATTTTGAACTTGCTTTCTGCCACTAACAATTGCACAACCACTCTAAATGTTCAGCTCTCATTTTACAATAACTCCCCCTCTTAAACCAGAAAATTCTTCCAAAATACTGATATTAATTACAACACAAAAATTTTGACATTTTCATTTGACAACTCAATTTTCTATATATGTTTAGTAAGTTATTTATATATATATATATATATATATATATATATATATATATATATATATATATATATATATATATATATATATATATATATAAACACATAATAACTGAAACTGACCCCGGATATGGGTTCTAGGGGTCCTAGTTCGCGCTCATTTGAACAAATTTTTGCGGTCTCCCATCGATACCTCTCTATTAGTGAATTTTTTTAAATAAAAATATCGATGGTGAGACTTTGTAAAAAAAAATTTCAAATGAGCGTGAACTAGGACCCTTAGAACCCATATCCGGGGTCGTGTCAATTTTATATGAAAATATGAAAATTTTTATTAAAAAAAAATCACTAATAGAGAGGTGTCGATGGTGAGATTTTGCAAAAAAAATTTCAAATGAGCGCGAACTAGGACGCCTGGAACCCATATCCGGGGTCAGTTTCAATCTTTATATGTTTATATATATATATATATATATATATATATATATATATATATATATATATATATATATATATATATATATATATATATCCGATAACTCAAAAAATAACTAACCGATTTCGACGAAACTCGGCAAGTACCTTTTTTATTAATGGCTTGGATGAGTTGGTTAGCCAGGAAAATCGGACAGGGTTTTCCGAAAAAATTTGAGTTTTCTTTCGAAAAAAAAGTTTTTCCCCGAAAATTACAAAAGTTGTTTTAATTAATTTTCTAGATATGTTGCCTTGAGAGAGACCTTACTACGTACCAAAATTCTTTCTTTATAGTTTATAGGAAATTGAGTTATTGAAGTTTGAAGCATTTAATAAAAATTCACTACCATAACGTACTTGCTGCGTCCCGAATTTTTCTTAACTAAAAATCTACTAAAAATGAGATGTTTTGTTAACAATCTCAAAACATATTATTGTAATTTCGATTAGTGGTTTCCTAAAATACAACAAAAAACGACCGCTTTTAATTTTTTATAAGCTGATTTTCCAACTCTTTATTATTCTGGATTCTGATAGGTTCTTACAAGATTACCTTATGTTGTAAATGGTGCCGCGGCTGTACTTGTACCCACATTTATTTGCCTTTATAACGCATTCATTTGAGTTTAAAACGTAATAACACTAAACAACCCTTCTGAGTGAAAAGTGTGATGAATTTGTTGGTCCGCTACTTCATCGTGGGGTTTCTCCTTTTACTCATGCATGCCTACAACCACCCTTAATGCATAAACCACATAAAAACATTAATTGTAACAACCCCCAAGAAAAGTACGGGAGCTCGGGCGAATGCAGGGTAGACAGTCTTGAAAGGGGGTATGGCTGCAAAATGTAAAAAAGGTCACTTTTAGGGGTTTGACTACGCTGTTTTTTTGAATTTTCCTCTCACTTCTCTTTTATCTTCCCCAGATAGCCCTCTATTAAATCCTGGTCCCATAACTTTCTCGGAGGTTGTTTGCAATAAATTTTTCTTCTGTTTTGTGCATTCGGGAAGATTCTAAGCATGTTTTTGAAAAAATAATCCTAAGGCCTCCGGGAGGTAACCTGCGATTTTACCAGAAGTGTTTTTGAGTTTATATCAGCAAAACTTTAATATTACGCAGATTAATCCCGGCCTACTTCTAAATCATGACGTACTAATACATTAAACAGGTGTATTATTTTACACAGGGTAAAGCTCATAATATTCTTTCTTGGACAGTTTTTGTATTCGCTAAAAATCTGAAAATATGAAAGGTATTAGTTTCTTTCTGTACTATTTAAAGTAATACTTGTAATGTTCCATACCGTCAGTTATATTGAGTGCAATAGAAAGTTTTATTTTTTCAGTGAAACATCATATTTATTTTGGTATAAAATGTAGTATTTAATATAGCTTATAAAATTCGTTGTCGGTTGTTGTTTTCCAAACTCAGAGCCTACTGAGAATTAACAAATACGTATCCAAAACATACTATATTAAATAGGCTAGTCAAATTAATTTTTGCGTAATTTGTCAAAGTGGCGTCATGACACATAAACGAGATTTTTTGGAAAAGTGACATAAAATATGTAAATATTAAAACTGCAGCTTTTGCATTGAAACGTATTGCTTTTTTTCTTTTTCTTTAACCATTACAATGTTTCTCTAAAAACTACTTTGCAACTAAATTACAATATAGGGCCTTCTAATTAAAATTATTTTGATACCTAATGATTTCATTTTTAAATGATGTTTAGTAACTAAGGTCAGGAAAACATTAAATGAGCTGACAAAGCCTACTAGATATCATGCGTTTTGCATGCAATATATTCGACAATTTCGGTGAGCTTCAACTTGCAACCACAACATCTATATATTTTTCAAACCTACATCGAATATGTAAACTGGCACAAAAATATATAGTGTTTAATAAGAAAGAAGCTTTTCTGGATACGTATCTTACGCTATGGAACATTTTAAATATAATACTTATACTTTCTGATACTATAAAAAACAAAAATTACGTGCTGAGGGGTGAAAGGGTGCTAATAACCTAAGTGCCGCTGTACAGATTAGTTTTGTCGATAAGTTAAAGATTTTATAAAAACCTAGATACCATTTGCTTAAAATTGCCAGTTACCAATAAGCTAACCTACAATTTGAAGCAAAATTTCTTAACACACTTAAAAATAATAAAAAATTAAAAGCCTAATCTTATTAATAATAATTGGAAAATGTAAGTCTATATTTTTCAGATTTTTCCATAATCAATGGTGAAAATGTTTCAACTTTAGTTGAAAAAATTACTAGTAATATCAACAAAATCTTAGAGAACAGTTTATAAAACAATTTTTAAAAAAACTTTAAGCGTAAGAAAGTGAAATATATCTTAATAAAGTAAACGGAAAAAACCTGTGGAAATTTGACAAAAAACTTGTGTCTTTTGTCTTGGTTTTAACCTATTATTATTTTTGTTGGTCCAGAAATTCTATAACAATTAATTTGGGGTCCCAGGCCCTAGATCATGAGGGCGCTCATCACTTTGACATGACACTTTGTTTTATAAGTATGACGTCCCACAATAAGGTTAAATTGTTTATAAACGTTCATTCTTACTAATAAAATCGGAACAATTACGCCACTTGTCATTTTCCTGAGGACAGTGATTTGCCGCTTGTTACTGTGACGGAAGAAAACTCAAGTGTTCCAATCTCTAATGCTGTTTCATTGAAATAGGCGGTCACGCTATTGATTTTTTGTGAAATAAAATTAGGATGATGTAATATTTTTAAAATATTTAAATCATTAAAACAAGGCATGTACTGTAATTAACCTTTCCCAGTGTAAATGTCAGAGAGCAATAGTTTAATTTTTTAGACAAAATATAGCCAAAACGTTTAGAAGTTTGGAAAAGCATGTTCTTTAAAATGAATGTTTTATAGGGTAGTATATTTATGTTCTTTGAACAAATAGCATTCTTATAAATATGATTTTATGATTTATTAACGGCGGTACCCTGATGTTATCGAGGGTTGAAAACACCTCTTGTTATGCAAGTTTAGTGATGCCTTTATAATTATTCGACGAATTTTGTTCTTGTCTTTTGTAATAAATTTACCTATCTCTCGTTATTTAATGCCAGTATGTGTTGGAAGTAATCCGATAACTATTTGATGCATCTATTGTAACAACTAAGGTGTTTTATAAATAAGGGAGCTACTGAAACTATATTTAAATAACATTTAAACATTTTATTTGAGATATGGCACTATTTATAAATCATGCAGTACT
This sequence comes from Tillus elongatus, assembly GCA_964006375.1. Taxonomy (NCBI): domain Eukaryota; kingdom Metazoa; phylum Arthropoda; class Insecta; order Coleoptera; family Cleridae; genus Tillus; species Tillus elongatus. Next base: position 48,299,844 of record OZ023266.1, read on the forward strand.
CAACATATTTGGGATAATAATCATCACTTAGATGACAAGCATCTCAAGTTATTCCAAAATGTCAGGCAATCGCGACAGCTAGACGCTTACGAAAGTATACTTATAAATCGTTAGAAGTTTGATCCTCCATGAAGACGATTGTTAAAGGTCGAAACGCCTAGCAATTAAAATTGCGGTTTCTCGAATATAAGTCTTTTATTTTAAAATTTGTAAAATAGTTCTTCCATTTCAAATTAGTTTCAAATTTTAGTGATAAAGAATGTGTGTTTCTTAGAAAAGAATGCACTGTCTAGATTTAAAATGGTTAGAAAGCAAACAATTGTGGCTAGATTTGTTGCTAAAGTATGGGTAGTGGAAACGAGAAAGGCAACATTGTCAAAATTGTAAAAGTGACATTCTACAAGCAATATTTGGCAGTTTTAGCTGGAATGCATCAGTAACAAAAATGTTTTTTGCAAGCACAAGCACAGCAAGCTTAATTATTCCTCCAAACAGTAAATTAGTGTCGTTTGATGTTTGTGGCATGTATTCCAAAATACATCCTCGAGAATATTTACCTCTATTAGAAACGTATTACTATAAAAGAACGCAAATGTCAGAAAAAGACAAAAAATAATTAATCTTTTTAACGAATGTGTAAAACAAAACTATTTTGAATTTAATAATAAAATGTTATATGCAAAATTAGGGCATTTTTATGGGTAGTCCGTTGTTTCCTTTATTAGCCAAAATATTTATGGAAAACTTAGAAAATGAAATTTTAACATCAAAACTTTTAGATGATTACATATTCTAGAATGTTCTCTAGGTATCCGTACAGAATTAACTGCATTTTTTAGTTTGATAAACAACCTTCTTACAAATATCAGGTCTATATTAGAAGAAAAAGCTAAGGGTTGTATAAATTGTTGAGATTTAACCAAAAGAAAGGTATAAAATAATTTATTTGACTATTCAATATACAGGAAATTTACTTACACAGACACAACCATACCACACGATTCATGTCACCCTTTTCACAAGAGCCTATTATTTAATGATACATCGTGCATTTACAATACCTATGTCCGAAACCAATTTGTGAAAAAGAAACTTCAATAATCAAGCAAATAGGATTTAAGAACGGCTACTCTGGTAAAATAATAGATAAATTATAGAGAGAAAAGAACACAATTAGCGCTTAATTTAATTTATCGAAATATTAACGACACAGAAGATAACAAATATGTTTCGATGACTTATCTTGACTTTGGAACCATTTCAGAAAACATTTCAAAAACTGTAAATACCTGCGCAAATACAAAGGTAGCTTTTCACGTAAAAGAAACATCATGTTTCTTGACACAAGCTAGAAATTAGCTTGTACACACTGTAGCGCAGTCTACATCGGTCAAACATCTAGAAATTTCAATACCAGATACAAGGAACATATTTCTGCATTTAGAAACAACCACGCTGACAAATCTACGTATGCAAAATATATTATTGATACTCAACATAGACCTACAGTACATAACCGCATAGAGCCACAACACTTTTGTAATGACAAGAGCAAACATGACTTTTTCGACGCCTTAGAAGTAAAAAAGCACATACATGACAATAGCTACTACCCAAAAAAATAAATAGAACACGAACATTTGTGAAGCCAGAGAAATAGTTTTTACGTCAGTATTTATTTGCATGATACAATGTAATGCCTGCTAATATACTATCGCTATACTGTACTACACTCAGATATAGATGTGTGTTAAGATATCATAATATTACTGCTAAGTTTTTCTTAGTAAAACTAGACTAAGGTTATTTCTTAGTGTATTAGTATATTTACTATATCTGTATAAAAAAAAGTTTGTGCCTTTAACGGAAGGACAATTCTTTTTTTTCCAAACATAAATTTCAATCATTTCTGCTCAAGTGTCACTTTTAAAACTTCAACCATCACTTTGCATTTTTCATATCTACTTCAGCACTTATATCTTCCAACTCTTCTTTCTATCTATCTTTACCTTAGGATAATAACATTATACCATTTTGAACAAAATGCATCACAAGATCTCAAATTGACCTAAAAAGTCGACATCACATAAACCTCTTATTAAGAACACTGCATGACTTTTCAATAATTAACATGAATCGCCTCTGCGAATTGCAAATACCCAATAAGCTTTCATTATACTTGGTCGTTCGGAAACTTGAACATACTCCCAATCAAATATGATCACGTTATGTACGATATTCGGCTGGGGACTATGCCGATTCAGTAAATGCCTATGGCATGGAGTTCGCTTTGGCGAACCGCAGTCAGAACACTGCAATTATAGATAATATAAAGTGTGTTTTGTTGAATGTGCAACGAAATGCATCGAGACCATCAAGTCGCTGGGGCAACGAATAAAACATTTATTATATGCAAATGCCCGGCCTCCGCACTTGCACAAGAAAGTTCGTAAAATCTGCATTTCATTTATGTTTTGTCAGGCAGAGAAATAACCTAATGACAGTATGACACAGAATAACATATACCATAAGAGTATCTTCATTATCTTTATTACCGTTTATGGTCATCGCGCTTACTTAAAATATATTCGTACATGATGTATGTGCTATAATAGTGTTCACGTTATGCAAACTAAATATGAGATAGCTCACACAACTCACAAAGTCAGAAATAGGGATTTAGCTTCTTTTTCTCTGCAACTATTATACTTTTCTGCTCATTTATTTCTAATACTGCCAGGCTTGTTCTGCAATAAAAAAGTTCACCAGATATTTTAGCTATGGAGTCAAATATAAAAGAAATATTTTTACCCTCTCTTTTCCGTAGCCCTTTCAGTAGGCCTATGAGTCCTAACAGGCCCTGGCGATAGTGTGTCCCTCTGACTCCTAAAACACAATAGTAATTTGAAACAACCATATTTTAGACATGTAAATTTTGTATGAATGTTGAATGTATAATGTATTGAAAAGCACGTATAATACGAACCTAATAATAATAATATATATAAGTCTTAATTTGAATTTTCATTTTTTGTGATTTAGCCCTGCTTGGTTAAAGACTAATTTCTAACATAATTTTAGTTTTTTAAAATCAAGTATGCCTTGGAAATTTTCAAAAAACCATTTTTTGTGGAGTGAAGTGCGTTTTATATAGCAAATACGACAACGAGTTATATAAAAAAGTTGTTGAGAATCAACATTTAGGCCTTCATACCAAATTTCAAAATCATCGGCCAATTAGGACTTTTAATTTTTTGAATGTTTATTTCACAAATCAAAGCATTTTATTTTTAATAGTTCTTATATTATGAACAAAATAATTTCACTGGCTTAACACTAATAAGTTATAATTCAATGAAAGAAAGTTTAAGCCTCAGATTAAATGTCAGGTTCTACTGAGCCCCCTCCTAAATTTGGGTATTTTTCGATACGGTTTCGGAATTCTCCAAAAGCTGCTTGTACGTTTTCTCTAGTAAGTGATTGATAGAATTGCGGGTATTATTATGTTTTTTAAATAGTTCACTATCAAAGAATTTCAAAGACTTACCTTGTAATAATTTAAGTATGAATTTAAGTTTTTAAGAATAAACTTGTTTGATTTGTGAAGTAAACATTTTAAAAATGAAAAATCGAAGTTCGCCGATAATTTTGAAATTGAGTATAGAGGCCTTAATGTTAATTCTAAACATTTTTTATATAACTCGTCGTATTTGCCACATAAAAGGCACTTCACTCCACAGAAAAATAGGTTTGTTGAAAATTTCCACGGCATACTTTATTTTTCGAAGGTAAAATTATGTTAGGGCTGAATTTTTTTTTTTTACAAGAGTCGTTTCACCTATCCGGGGACACACTGTTTTATATATATATATATATATATATATATATATATATATATATATATATATATATATGTATATATATATATATATATATATATATATATATATATATATATGTATATATATATATATATATATATATATATATATATATATATATATATATATATATATATATAGACACACACCCACACACTAAAATAATAAAGGTTCAATGAAAAGATTACAGCAGATCAATTATGATAATTTTAAGTTTTTGTGTCTTAGAACGTGTGTTTTCCGTTTCAGCGACATGCTGTATGTATACCGGATTTAATTTAAAAAAACAATTTGGAATCGAAGATCACTTGTGAATTAAGTAATTTGAGTAACCTTCATAAATTGAAAAGAACGTGTATAGAGAATGTTTAGCAGCTGTGTCTTTATCAAGAAAAGTATATTTTGTTCCTTTCTACCATATCGCCCATGCAATCAATGAGATCAGGTCTAAAAAGATAGCGGCAATTAAAGTTTATGACCTTAACATAAACATTCCCGGACATAAATCTTTCTCGGCGTTCCTGTTGTAGTGGCAGTGACGTTCGGATATACATAAATAGAAGATCACAAAATAAACAATGAGTTTATTCTGCATATACATACTACTACAGTGCCTAAAGGTTCTAAGGAATTTCACAGTTTTATTTTCTTCATGATTTTTGCAATAGTAATTATAATAGGCAGATCCGTACTTCTTGTTCTAGAAAGCCCCTATCTTGGTAATAGAACTACTGATTGTGACATTGTATTATGAATACAATTTACGTACTATGAGTTTTCCGACATGCTGACCAAAATTCCTTTTGCCGACTAAAATTCCTTATTTCTCTCCAACATAGGCGGAAACAAGTCGGCTGCAAACAAGGTGAAGCTGAAATTAGGAGTAAAATCGATTCACGTTTAAGACCCAAGTCGTGATTGTATTATCCTGATGGTTGTAAAACTCATATGCCAATATAGAGAACTAAAAAACTAAAAAAACTAAAATTTCTTGTTTTATATAGGAAGGGGAGGTACTCTATCAAATTGTCATACGGTACAGTACGTTTTTTTCTTTCAAGATAACAGAAATAACAGCGATACGCTTCCCAGGTACTACAGCCAAATTTTCATTTCCACGCCATTCAAAAAATTATTTTTTCCCATAATTTTTATATGAATATACTGATCCGGACTTATAGCTGTCTGGATATGTTGATTATTAAACATAAGTAAATGTGTATCTTGTGAAACTTTAACAGAGTCGGTTATTGTTTTTTAACAACAAGATGTTGGATTAAGAGCCAGGCGAAGATTAGCTTTCCTACATATTTACGATGTTTAGAAAAGTATGATAATACAAAAGTTATTTTGGCCAAGCGTAACCGTGAAAGAGAAAGTCTGCTGTTGAGGTTTTAGATTCTATCTCTTTGAAATAATCCCACTAAGGTATTTTTAAGTTCCATTAAGTAGCAGCCAGACTATAAAGTAGCCTTCAGTTATCATATTTTCGTGCCGTATTGTAAAAACCCGAACTTTGAAAGTGCTTTAGGTTACAATAACAAGAAACCCTTACCAAAAGTGCATGTCAAAATTTCGTTGACAAATCCACAACACTGTCTCTGGCAGATATTTTAATATTTATGACCGCGGTTAACAAAGTTAATTTCTGATATATTAGTGTAAACAATGTGTGTCAGAAGATTAGCAGTGATGTTATAAAAAAACCGTTAAAGATTTGACACTAATGTTCTAAAATGTATAATATCTGTGCCCAGATGGAAAGTAGACAAATTAATTAGATGTATTAAATTTGGACAGGGTAAAACTAGACAGCATGAATAATTGGCAACAAAGTCCTGAGCCAGAAAGTGAGTCACGGTACCGAATTTTCATAATTTTGTTTCAATTCTTATACTTAAAACTTTTTTCATATTTCAATTTTTATGAGATGCAAATTACACAACCCTAATGTGTTTCTTATTTTTTAATGGCTTACTGTTGAGTTTGTTGGTGTCTATATTAAAATAGGGGTTAAAAGAAGTCAGATATACAAGTTTTGCATGTTAAGTGCAATAAATTATTTTGTAGAAGTTTCTTTTTAAGCTGCGCATTTCAAATTTTATATAATTAAGTTTTAAAAAACACACACACATCTATATATATATATATATATATATATATATATATATATATATATATATATATATATATATATATATATATATATATATATATATATATATATATATATATCTTTATGTGTAACCTTTTCATTCGCAAACGACTCAAAAAAATTCTCTAATAAGGAGATCCCGACTTTTGAATTTTGGAAAAAATTATTCAAATCAGCGCTAATTAGGCCCCCTAGAATACGTATCCGGGGTCAGTTTCACTTTTTATAAGTTTATATATATATATATATATATATATATATATATATATATATATATATATATATATATATATATATATATATATATATATATATATATATATATATATATATATATATATATATGTATGTATGTATGTGTCACACCGATAACCCAAAAAATAATGGGCTGATTTTGTTTCAATTTGGTAAATACCTTACTTTTGTAAGTGGCTTGGATAAGTTTGTTAGCCAGGAAAATCGGCCCAGATTTTCCAGGAAAATGTTGTGTTGTCTTTCTAAAAAAAATTATATCTGCCGAAATAACAAAGTAAGGGCAACCAAATTTGGTACACGGGTTTATATCATTATAGGTAAATTACTTACCAGTTTAGCTCTGTAAGTAAAAAGGAAAAAAAGTTATATGCATTTAAAGAAAAAATAAATTGGGATTTTCCTCAAAACGTCAAAGTCGCGATTTAAAACGTCAAAATTGGCAACATTTAGGCAAAAGACCTGAAACTAATACAGGCTATGGAAAGAAAATGTCTCAAGAAGAATGTTTTACAAACCCTGAAGTCTTAGCTTCAACCGTCATTGTCCTTCATTTTAATAAAATATTTCCAGAAAATTCATTTCAAATAGACCCTCTCTCTGATGCTTTGGCAGTAGTCTTAGCTATATAGTTTATCGTTATTGCTATATAATTTTTGTCGAATTTTCGTAAAAAATCAATAAAGCCTAATATATCTGTTATAAAAGATACGAAAAAAAATTTGTATACAATAATTCTAGGGTGTCTTGAGCTACGTCTTAAACATATTTCTATAATCACAGGCTGACCCATAAGTTTCAAATTTTCTTTTTTTTTTTTTAATCGAAGACGCCTTATGTTATTGCATTTTTGCATTTTAATCGAAATATAATGCATGTTTGGGACGCAGCAAGTGCGTTATGGTAGCGAATTTTCATGAAATGCTTCAAATTTGAATAGCTTAATTTGCTATTAACCTATAAGCTTGACCAAGAAACCAGTTTTTTCGGGAACACCTTAAGTTAACTTTCGGATATTTTTGTACATTTTCAAACAATTGTTATTTTGATGAAACATGGCACATTGTTTCTACTATTACTGGTAACTACTGGTAACCAAATTTGTTGCTTGCTTTCTTAAAAAGAAACATATAATTGATATTAAAAACATTTTTTATGAAACTTCACTATCATAAGGCACTTGCTGGGTCCAGACTTTTTTTTACATTGTACGAATTAATTTTCTATTTAAAGTTCTGAATTTTTATAAAATCAAAAATATATGTTACACAAGCTGCAAGGTCAATAATTATCTTATTGTATTCGAACGCCTACTTTACGTCAGAGTTTTCGCAGCTAATGTCACATATTTTTAAACTCTTATCACCAAGATTGATGGACAGATGACATGAATATATCTTAAAATAAAACCTTAATAATGTTTACAGTATTTATTAATAAACATTTATTAATATTTCGTTATGTTTTTATGATGCTTACTGTGGAGACTGTTATTAAATACAGACGTAGATACTTTTTAGTGAATTTTCGTAGAAAAAATTCACTAATGGCGAGATCCCGACTTTTGAATTTTGAAAAAAATTTTGCAAATGAGCGCGAACTAGGACCCCTAGAACCCATATCCGGGGTCAGTTTCAATTTTTATATGTTTATATATATATATATATATATATATATATATATATATATATATATATATATATATATATATATATATATATATATATACAGTGTGGAACAGCCAAATGGAATAAATTCGATAACGGATAAATGAGGGCGTGTTGGGAAAAACGCTTGGACACGTCGATTTGTATGTTTAACTGCGCATCTTTTTCAAGAAAAAAAAATTATATAGGGTGCGTCATGTGACAGTGGCCAATACCAACTTTCTTATTTTAAATACAAGCCCCTGTATATTATTAATTTTTTGGATTCTTCAAAAAATTCTAGACATAATTCATGTACAATGTTCTATACCTATCTTCAACTGTTTCGGAAATATTAAGTATTTTCAGATTTATTACAAAAATTAACATTAAAAATAGAAAATTATTTTATTTCACAAATTCGCTACATTGCATTCAATACTTATTTCCCATTCAGTTCTTGATAATGAGAAAGTAAACAAAAACCATTCCTGCGTTTCTTTTTACTGATATGAAATGAAACAAAAACAAAAACAGTTTTCTTTCTGTTCGTATAAAACTCGTAGCCTTAGCAACTTGTTGTCTGCCTGCATCACAGTAGTGATTAGTGTCAGTGCTATTGTCGTTTGAATTTCGTTAACTGTACGTAATAATATCAGAAAAATGGTTTATTTAACAGAAATGCACAAAATAACCATTCTACAAATGATTGGTTATGGAGATAACACACGGACACAGATGGAAGTGTCTCGCTTATTTCACGAAAAATTTCCAAATTTGCCGCCTGTATCCCAAGGAACAATTAGCAAAATAGAAAAGCAGTTTCGCGAGCTTGGTCATGTGAGACAGATAAAAAAAGTAGCTGCCAATGCAGTAAGTGATGATACGAAATTGGATATTACGCTTGAGTTTCAAGAAAACCCACATACTTCTGGTCGACAAGCAGCCCAACTATTCAACGTTAGCCACACAGCAATTTTTCGAACATTAAAGGAAAGTAAAATGCATCCCTATAAAATGATACCAACTCAGGAGCTCATGGAGGACGATTTCGATAGGAGAACGTATTTTTGTGAACAAATGATGGCAATGTTAGATAACAATGTGATCCAATTAGAAGATGTTTTGTTTTCTGATGAGAGCACATTTACACTTCACGGTCATGTTAATCGTCAAAATTGCCGCTATTGGTCTAATGAGAATCCTCATTGGATGAGAGAGGAACATACGCAATATCCTGAAAAAGTTAATGTTTGGGCAGGAATTGTTGGAAATCATATCGTAGGTCCCTTTTTCATTGATGGCAACTTGAATGGGGATAAATATTTAGAACTGCTCCAAAATAATGTCGTGCCAACTTTGACAAACTTATATCCAGATCCAGCAAACCCACAAGTTCCTGCCAATAAAATATGGTTTCAGCAAGATGGAGCACCGCCCCATTACCAAATCAATGTCCGGCAGTACCTGAACCAAATTTTTCCAAATCGGTGGATAGGGAGGCGCGGATCGATAGAATGGCCAGCACGATCTCCTGATCTGTCGCTATTAGACTACTTTTTGTGGGGATATGTCAAAAGTATTGTATACAAAACTAAGCCCCTCAACTTAGATGACTTAAAAAGACGAATCACGCTTGCGATTAGATCAGTCACGCCTGAGATGTTGAGTAATGTTAGAAGACATTTCTATACCAGATTAGCATGTTGCCAAGATGTTCGTGGCGAGCATTTTGAACATTTACTACATTGACATTAATTATTTTTTTTGTTTTTTTAAATTATTAAGAAATAATCAGTATTTCTTATTAGAATTTGTGAAATAAAATAATTTTCTATTTTTAATGTTAATTTTTGTAATAAATCTGAAAATACTTAATATTTCCGAAACAGTTGAAGATAGGTATAGGACATTGTACATGAATTATGTCTAGAATTTTCTGAAGAATCCAAAAAATTAATAATATACAGGGGCTTGTATTTAAAATAAGAAAGTTGGTATTGGCCACTGTCACATGACGCACCCTAAATAATTATTTTTTCTTGAAAAAGATGCGCAGTTAAAAATACAAATCGACGTGTCCAAGCGTTTTTCCCAACACGTCCTCATTTATCCGTTATCGAATTTATTCCATTTGGCTGTTCCACACTGTATATATATATATATATATATATATATATATATATATATATATATATATATATATATATATATATATATGTATGTATCACACCGATAACTCAAAAAATAATGGGCTGATTTTGATAAAATTTGGCATGTACCTTTCTTTTGTGAATAGCTTTGACGAGTTTGTTAGTCAGGAAAATCGGACGAGGTTTTCCGGGAAAATTTTGAGTTTTTATTCGAAAAAAATTTTTATCTCAAACAATGATGGGCCGATTTTGATAAAATTTGGCATGTACCTTCCTTTTGTAAATGGCTTTGATAACTTCGTTAATAAGAAAAATCAGACAGGGTTGTCCGAGAAAATTTTGAGTTTTAATTTGAAAAAAATTTTTATCTTAAAAAATTAAAAATCTATGATAACCAAATTTGGTAGGTAGGTTTACGATATAAAAAGTAAACCATACACCAAAATTTAGATTTCTATGTTACAAGAAAAAGAAGTTATAATAAAATATTTTGTGCCAGATCATTTCTATGAAAATTCACTGCCATAACGCACTTGCTGCGTCCAGGCTTTTTCTCTAGCTTCCCAATAGCTTGTTAGTCATCAGACTATGCTTTGGCTTCGCACGAGAAGATATGAGCCCAGATTTTTAAGAATATCGTCTCGGTCTCGTTGAAATTTTACCAAAAACTTAAAAATTTATGCAAAATTGGCCAAAAAATATATCAAGGAGTTTTAAAGTTGTTTTAAATTTCTTTTTTAGTGAATTTTATTTAAAAAAATTCACTAATGGGGAGATCCCGACTTTCGAATTTTGAAAAAATTTCTTCAAATGAACGCTATTTAGGACCCCTGGAACCCAAATCCGAGGTGGACTTCATATGTTATATATATATATATATATATATATATATATATATATATATATATATATATATATATATATATATATATATATATGTGTGTGTGTGTGTGTGTGTGTGTGTGTGTGTGTGTGTGTGTGTGTGTGTGTGTGTGTCACACCTATAATTAAAAAAAATAATGGACCGATTTTGATAAAACTTGGTGAGTATCTTCCTTTCGCAAGTCGTTTGGATAAGTTCGTTATCCAGGAAAATCCGCCGAGGTTTTCCCGGAAAATTTTGTGTTTTCTTTCGAAAAAAATTGTATCTCCGGAATTATCTAATTAAGGGCAACCAATTTGGTACGCGGGTGTACATCGTTATAAGTAAGTTACCTAACAAAATTTAGCTATGTAGGTCAAAAGACAAAAAGTTATAGGCATTTAAAGAAAAATAAATTGAGGTTTTCCTCAAAACGTCAAAGTTGCGATTTAAAACGTCAAAATTGGCAACCAAATTTCATACGCGGATTTATATCATTATAGGTAAGTTACCTACCAAAATTTAACTCTCTAGGTTAAAGGACAAAAAAGTTACAGGCATTTAAAAAAAAAATTGGGTTTTCCTCAAAACGTCAAAAGTCGCGATTTTAAACGTCAAAATTGGTAATATTTAGGCAATGAACCTGAAACTAATACTATGGAAGGAAAATGTCTCAAGAATAATGTTTTACAAAGCCTGAAGTCTTAGTTTTAATCGTCATTGTCCTTCATTTTACTAAAATATTCCCAGAAAATTCATTTCAAATAGACACTTTCTCTGATGCTTTGGCTGTCGGTTTAGTTAAGTTGATGCTTTTGCTGTAGGTTTAGTGAAGTTTATGGTTTAACGGTCTATTTTTTAGCTAATTTTCGTAGAACAAATTCGTTAGTGCATTTTAGCATTTTTTATCGAAATATGATGCATGTTTGTAAGAAAAAATCAGGACGCAGTAAGTGCGTTTTGGTAGCAAATTTTCATTAAATCCTTCAAATTTTAATAACTCATTTGCTATTAACGTAAGTTTTGTTGGTTAGGAAACCAACATTTAACTGTATTTTCGGAAAATTTTTGTATGAACGCAGCAAGGGCGTTTTGGTTGCGAATTTTCATTAAATGTTTCAAATTTGAATAACTCAATTTGCTATTAACCTAAGGTTCATTGGCTAGGAGACCAGTTTTCTTAGAAACATTTAAAGTTTATTTTCTGAAACATTTTGTACATTTTCAAATAATTATTTTGATAAAATATGAATGATTGTTCCTACTATATAGGTTATACCGGTAACCAAATTGATGCCTGTTCGCATTAGAGCGAAATATTTGTAATTAAAAACATTTTTATGAAAATTCACCTCCATAACGCACTTGCTGCGTCCAGAGTTTTTATCATTTTTGGAAACCCTATATCTCGGAAACGACGGCCCTGGGAGCCTATGTTTATTTAACAAAATTACTTTTACCCAAAAACTCCCCCTCTGGATTTTCTGCACGCAATTAACAAACAAAAAAACTTTATTTGATAATAGCAGCAATACAATACTAATAAAAGCATTGACGCAGACAGTAAATTACGGTGGCGAATTTACAATTTACCATCTGTAAAAGATAAGAACTCCGTACAACAATGATTTTAGAAAATTGGAGTAAAGCTGCGAATAAAAAGTAGCGTAAGGACAAAAACTCGGGACGCAGCAAGTGCGTTATGGTAGTGAATTTTTATTAAATGCTTCAAATTAAAATAACTCAATTTTCTATAAACTTGGAGAGTTTAATTTTAATACGTAGTAAGGTCTTTCCTTAGGCAAGATATACACAAAATTTCATTAAAAAAACTTTGTAATTTCATTAAAACAGCTTTGTTACTTTCGGAGAAAAAAAATATTTTCGAAAGAAAACTCAAAATTTTCCCGAGAAACCCCGTCTGATTTTTCTGGATAACGAACTTATCCAAGCCATTAATAAAATAAAGGCACTTGCCAAGTTTAATCGAAATCGGTTATGAGACGGGGATATATATATATATATATATATATATATATATATATATATATATATATATATATATATATATATATATATATAAATTAAACCTATTTACAAATGAACTTTAATAAGATATTATGCTGTGACAATACCTCTCTCAAGCAGTGGCGATTTCTCCTAGTGAGCTAGGTGTGCGCCGCACACCCTAAAATATAATCAAAATGTGCACAGTTATATATGTTTTATTTCTTTTTCCCTGAGTCTTAATACACCACATATTTTATGACAATCGATTTAATTTACTTATTTGATTTCATAAATAGTCGATTAATAGTGACTTGGAATGAAGTAGATACCACGTCTTGTAACATATTCAGAGAATATGAGTAGATCAATAGCAACTGGGAATGAATTCGGTCAGTCCCCGACCCACGTGTTTAAAATAGTGAGGAAAATACGATTGATTTTAACACTGCAGTGAGCTATAAAAATTTCATTAACTCAGTTTTCTATAATCTTAGAAAGTTTAATTTTGGTAGGTAGTAAGGTATTTCCTAGGACAAGATATCCACCAAATTTCATTAAAATAACTTTGTAATTTTTGGAGAAAAAAAATTGTTTCAAAAGAAAATTTTAAATTTGAATAACTCAATTTTCTATAAACTGAGAAAGTTGAATTTTGGTACTTAGTAAGTCCTCTCCCAAGGCAACATATATAGTAAATTTCATTAAAACAGCTTTGTTATTTTCGGAGAAAAAAATTTTTTTTGAAAGAAAACTCAATTTTCCCGGAAAAATCCGTCCGATTTTCCTGCCTAACGAACTCATCCAAGCCAGGAATTAAAGAAAGTCACTTGCTTATATATATATATATATATATATATATATATATATATATATATATATATATATATATATATATATATATATATATATAAACATATCAAAATTGAAACTGACCCCGGATATGGGTTCTAGGGGTCCTAAATCGCGCTCATTTGAAAAAATGTTTGCAAAGTCTCACCATCGATACCTCTCTATTAGTGAATTTTTTTAAATAAAAGTTCACAAAAAGGCGATGTAACTGTAATACATATATAATCATATAACTTTTTAGAAGTTTTAAGGTAATTTTGTAAATTTCCATAACTTGAAATAAAAATTTTAATTTTGAACTGATATAATAAACTAGATCAACACAATACTTCAAAATAAGGGTTTTATTAAAATTGCAGTGTTTATACTAACGTCTTTGAAAAAAATGGAAAACAAACACATAGTATATCCACACAAACCTGTTTTCAAAATTAAAAACGCTGTTTTCATCCAAACAAGCAGACATCTGTTTTGCTCAAGTGTCAAAATGAGTTACTCACAACAATAAGTTTAGAAATCTTCAAAATTCTGCATCTACCTGCCAGATTTACATAACAAGATTTGAAACATCTGTAAGAAATGCGTGAAGACCTAGCCTATTTAAAACGTGGTTAAAGGGAAAGGGTGTCGGAATGCCTATTACAATAGCCAGATTTAACTCAACATGGTGTAGTATTTATAATACCTTCCACCGATCGGCAGGTAATTTATTTGTAAATTTTCTTATTATGGGATATCACATGAGAAATCTTACAGCGTCAGTTAATTGCTGAATATATGTGTGCATATATCATTTACACAACCATTTTAACTATTATACAAACCGGCTATTAAATTGGAAATTAATTTATTTAATTTTATGTTTGCTACTGATTTATTGCTGTGGCTGCCTATTACTCTGTCAGTTTCGTTGATATTTGTTTAGGCTTCCTACAATTATACTTTATAAAGTGGACACTGTCAAATAACAAAACTGTATCCAATCCAACGTTGTCTCCAGTTTGAAATCATATTAAAACAAATATTAGATGAAGGGTAACGTAAAAATAATTTAGGAATGGCAAATAGTAACTGACTGGAAAACACAAGAAGCAAAACATTTGGATATAGAGAAACCACGTAGATAATGTTTACATGAAAGACTTAATTTTTTTCAAGTGACACCTCTAAAGGCGAAAATTACATAAAACGAATACAGGGCATGAATATTAGCTAAATATTAAATAAAAGGCTTCTCTCCAGACGACAAATTTATTTAAAAATATATTTCCCGACGCGTTTCCACACTCTAAGAGGCCATCTTCAGGGGATCAATCTAGAATCATAACAAAAAGGTCTGTCAGAAAAACATTAGTTTCTCTGGTAGGCAATTGTGCAGGTTAGAGCACAATGGTGACAAGATACTACTTTTTTTTTTAATCACGATATTTTTCAGGTGAGAAGTTTTAATTAACAGACTCTGTATAAAGAACTATTACTGAAATTTCATCGGGTACTGTTGCCTTTTTGATGTCTAAATTGCTCAATATGTGCCTAACAAGACGATGTCTGATAAATATTTATTTATGACCTATTAACTAAGTGAGATGTAAGACACGTTTTTACACGTGTCGCCACCTCGTTGCAGAACCAAGTAGTATGTTGTCACGGCAACTTCAAATAACACAGAATGTTAAAAAATAGGGACTGTATACAACCAACTAACAATTTAGTAAATTGTCAGCCCTGCCCCATTTCTTCCCCAATATAGGGACAAAGTATGCAAGGCTAGATGTATTCTCACCACAATTAGAATCGTAGACCGGTTTCGTTCCAATTAGAGCTCGTCAGTAAGGCATACTAATTTCAGCGAAAATACACCTATTAAGTAATACAGCTGTGGTAGCCAGCCTCCCAAAACTAAGTGAGATGTAAGACACTAGATTGGGGAAGAAACGGGCCAAGGCTGACAATTTAATAAATTGTTAGTAGGTTGTACACAGTCTCTATTTTTCAACATTCTGTGTTATTTGGGGCTGCCGTGACAACATACTACTTGGTTCTGCAACGAGATGGCGACAAGTGTAAAAACGTGTCTTACATCTCACTTACTTTTGGAGAACCTGGATGGTTCAGGGGTAAGAACGTGTGCCTCTGAACCGAAGGGTTCTGGGTTCGATCCCAGGGTACTCCTTTCACTTTTTCAGTACAAACTGTAAAATTAACATCAACCGGGGTTGTGGCGTTGTATTTGAGCAAGTTGAATGTCTGCACGTTCCGCCCTGCGGAGGGGGCGTAAAGCCGTCGGTCCCGTGTCCATGCGATGTTACGCACGTTAAAGATCCCTACCCTCCTTACAGAAAGACAGGGGTTCGGCAAAATTTCCAGGATAGTGAGGTGAAACTGCTCCCTGGCGTCGGTGATTGGCCATAGTCGCGGAAATAGACCGACGTTAAAGAAAAAAAACACACAACACAGACACTTACTTTTGGGAGGCTGGCTACCATAGCCGTATTACTTTATAGGTGTATTTTCTCTGCAATTAGTATGCCGTACTGACGAGCTCTAATTAGAGCTAAACCGGTCTACGGTTCTAATTGTGGTGAGAATACATCTAGCCTTATATAATATATTCAATTGAATATATCTTTCTAGGGATATAAGAGTAATTTGATTGTTAATTCACCAATGGGGAGATCCCGACTTTTGAATTTTGAAAACATTTTTGCAAATGAACGCGAACTAGGACCCCTACAATCCATATCCAGGGTCAGTTTCAATGTTTATATATATATATATATATATATATATATATATATATATATATATATATATATATATATATATATATATATATATATATATATATATATATATATATATATATATCACACCGATAACTCTAAAAATAATGGTCCGATTTCGACAAAACTTGGCATGTACCTTCCTTTTTAAATGGCTTGGATAAGTTCATTAGTCAGGAAAATCTGACGCCGTTTTCTGGGAAAATTTTGAGTTTTGATTCGAAAAAAATTTTTATCTCAAAAAATAATGGGCCGATTTTGATAAAATTTGGCACGTACCTGCCTTTTGTAAATGGCTTGAATAAATTCGTTAATTAGGAAAATCGGACTAGGTTTTCCGGGAAAATTTTGAGTTTTCATTAGAAAAAAAATTTATAAAAAAAATAATTGGCCGATTTTAATAAAATTTGGCATGTACCTTCCTTTTGTAAATAGCATGGACAAGTTCGTTGATCAGGAAATTTTTATCTCAAAATAAAAAAGCTATGATAACAAGATTTGGTAGGTTGATTTATGATATAAAAAGTAAACTATACACCAAAATTTAGATTTCTATGGTACAAGAAAAAAGAGTTATAATAATATATTGTGTGCCAAATAATTTCTATGAATATTGACTACCATAACGCACTTGCTGCGTCCCGGCTTTTTTTAATTTTCCATTATACCACTGAATTATATTAGAATGAAATGATGGATGAAATATAGATGTCAATTTTTTAAATTAATTATTTAATGAACTTTCATTATCTTTCTGTCAGCATAAAAATAAATTCAAGCTCTAGAAATTACACTGCAAATATGTTTCAGGCTGTTGAAACCCATAATAAAATTTTAAATATTTTGCCAATAATCTTGAACGAAATGTTTCTACATATTTTCATTTCCATTAATCTTCTCCTCAAAGTTGTTTTTCATATGTCCGTTATTACCACCGGCGTTTTGCAGTTGAAAATGTGTGCAGCTTTTTTGCCGAATCAAAAATGCTACCACATGGTCATTAGATTGGTAAATATAGCGCCGGCAAGATGGTAGATTGGTATTTTTAAATTCATATGACTAATTTTTCTTGATTTATTTGAAACAGCACCGGCCAGAGGACATGTTAGTTCTACAACTGCGTATTTCTAAAGGATTTATATCTAAAATATACATGCATTGTATGAGATCAACAAAACATTCCGTCAGTCGCCTATAAATTTATACTGCACAACAAATATCCAACAATAGGTAAATAAATATTTCTTATAAATACTCTTTTACTTTATCTAGGTACCTACGTAATTCATAAGAAAATCGCTTGAAAGTATTAACCCTTTCAAAAAATGCGAATATGGCCAGTTAAATTTAATTTAGTATTTGACAAACCAACCCTTATATCCAAAATATCCTAGGTTCTAAAATACTGTTGTGGTAAACTGGGTAGAGTTAAGAATTTGAAGGAAGTTCCGATAAATTGTTAGGACGCCACGCTTCTTACACGCTTTATTTGCGAGCTTTTAAGTTCAGCTTTTAGTATGTTTGTTAGCTTGTTATTATGTTTAGGTCAAACCTTGCAAGTCAATGTTGAACCAGTTTCCCTTATCGGATTGGGTTAAAATTTGATACGCGTGACAGGCTATCTGTCATTATTATTATTTGATTACGGCGAACGCGTATTTTTTATTTTCTCATAATACCTCTGGCCTGACCTGGGTGCCAAATTAAAGGGCTTTACACGTAAAATGCAGTAGGCTAGATAACTATTTCATTAATTCAATGATAGAAGCAGACAGATGCCCATGGAAGTGAGGAAAAGTATTCCCGCATTTTGTCCCAGTTCGCGGAGTTGTAGTGCCAAACGATACGTGGGTGTGATGACTGTGTGACCTCGGGTTGCATTGCGCAGGAAGCAGTGACTGATGTCTTATAGCATTCAGGTTTTGTAATAAGAAATACATCAAAGGGATTTGAGCTGTGTGTTGGGATGCGAGGAAAGTAAGTAGGTTGCTAAACCGTATTGGCTAAAGAATTGCTGACTGCGAAGGCCTCCGCTGCTCTCCCTTTTGGGTCGGTTTTTGAAGATCGTAGCCATACCTTATTATGGACATTGAAGTCACCAAGAATAGTGACCTCGGAGGAAGGATATTCAGAAATCAGATGGTCGTTTTTTCAGAAAGGTAATCGAAGAGCTGGACAAAGTTGTTGTCAGAAGGTGACCGGTAAAGTCAACAGATTAATTTTTAGTTGCAGCCCTGAGAGAGAGTTTCACCCAAAGTATGTTTTTCTTCCAGTTTCAAAATTGGGGAGTCTGGTGCAGGGTAGATTGCTAGGGACGTATGCGCACACACCTCCATGCAAATTAAAGGAAGTAAGGAGCTCATACCCCGGGAAATTAAGGTGATTAGTTAATGTTTTGGCACTGATTTGGGTTTCGGTGAGGAAGAGGAGTTGGGGCCTATTAGCCTGGAGGAAATGGTGGACGGAGTTCAGGTTAGAATTTAGGCCACATATATGCACACCCCTCTCCAGGATATCCGAATGGAGTGGTATTTTGTCTCCGGAATCTTTTGTACAAGGAGGAACCATCATCATTTTTGCTTATAAGGGAAACCAACTCATACACCAGAACCGGAAACGTCCATTGGGACTTCACCGACACCTTGATGTAAGGGGTAGTACCTCCTCGGGCGTGAAAAAAAACTTTACTATCACGTAAAGGAAAAGTCCACTACCACCTACCAATTTCATGGAATGTCTTTCTGAGGTGAGTAGAGTATCACACCTATGTGGAAGTTATGATTCCATTTAAAGCCCTATTTTTTCTCATTCTCAAGAATGAAACGCCATTTATTAATTACTATGGTATCGGCTACAAAAATTTCAAAAATTTGGTTTTTGCTTGAACGTCACAAAAAGTGTGAAAACATATAGAAAACTTGATTTGGGAACGAAATTTGTTTTGTCTGTCGGTCTGTATGTCTGTCTGTACCCAAGATAACTGTAAAATGAATTGAGATATCTTCTTTAAATTTGGTATACGGATAGTATCCGACAAACGGACGGTTCGGATTGTTCTTGTGTAAAATCGCTCCTGGGGTTAGGGGATGAAATCACCCCCGATTTGGTGAAAATTGACATTTTTTCGTTAAAACTCTAGTAGTATAACGATTCAGAAGTTTATGGGTGCAGGAATACGAATATTTTCGTTGTGGTCCACTCATGGACCTTCAATTCATTTTATAAGAATATCTTTCGGAGGAGAGTAGATTATCACAGCTATGTGGAAGTTATCATTCAATTTGCAACAGTATATTTTAGTGTGTTGTAGCAAAGTTCGCCAATCGGATGAATTTCTTTTTTTTACTGTTAATTTTTGCAATAAATTTGAAAACCATAGCATTTTTGAATAGAGAATAAAGAAATCTTTTAAATGAGGTATCACAAGCCCCCTTATTTTCTCCCTCACGGATCGTCCGCGGCTTTGCCGCTCCGATAGCACTGCATCCCTTGGCCTACTGTGCATTACCCTCCACCCTAAACTCGATTTCAACGACAGAAGTGACTTGAAAAATCATCCGCTGCCGGTGAGTCTCGAACCGTCGTCCCCCGAGTCCGAATTGGGAAGTTTTACTCGACTTTCCAACACGGCCACGGTGGCCCTCACAAGCCCCTACTTCCCGTGAAAAAAACTGGGAGTTGAAACTGTCATTCGCAGGAGGTTAAATGTAGGCGTGAAGTTTTCACGTTGCAGGATGTAATTTTTTAATCTAAATATCATTTGTTTATGGATTTTTTACATATGCACAATAATTGAGTTACAAAGTTTATTCCATTTGAATGTTTCATACCGTATTGTTGTTAGTGTTGTTCACCTCATTCTTAATAAAAACATTTTTCTATTGTAGTTAGAATTTACTGTTGGTTATTTTACGAAAACTTGACAGTATTCTATCAGATATAAAAGATGGTACTGAATCGATTATTACTATTACTAATAAGTAATTGCTAAACTATAAATGTCTTAAAGCAAAGCAATAAACTGTATCAGTAAAACGTAAAACTGAATCAGGAAGATAATTTACACCCAATTATAAAAATAAATAAAAATAATCAAATAAAAATGTATTTTTTCTGTCTATAAAAACATGTGATGCAATATCAATGCCCAGTTGGCCACTAGACTGTTCAAGGCTAGCACACGTGTTAATTGTCCGAGATGTCAAGAAAATCTATTTTTATATAATTTATTTTATATTCTACATATACCATAAATTATGTCGAATAAAAGAAAAGGAAAAAAAATATAGAAACTTGAAATGATTTGTTGCAAAACTAGTCGCGAAAAAATGACACTGATGTCTGTGGCATCTGTGACAATCATTAACCATGATTCACGGTACAGTTTACGCAGCCTTCTGTGCACGATAATTTTGTCAATGAAGTAAGCTGCAGAGTAATTACGCACTGTTTTGGCCCAGGTGCAAAACGTGTAGCGGCTTTTTGTAATGACCACTATGTTAAAAAATACAACCTGGCAGTCGCCGTGATGTAATCAATGAGAATAACCTCCGTTTCTCTCTCAGATAAGAAAGAGGCATTGGTAAATGTTGAGATACCTAATCCTCGCACAGAGAATTCCCAATCTCCGAAATTGAGAGACATGAAGTCAATAATAATATATACTGCAGAACACAATACTTGCGAATTTTCGTAGAAAAGCTCGCTGAGTGAGAAACACGAAGGTAAGACATGAAGAAGCTATTAAATCTCTCGTTGCAACCACAACTCTTATGTGCTATGGTTGTTGTTGTGGGAAAAATGTATTACGGTGGTCATCTGTTACCTTCTCCAAATAAAATTATTATATTTGCTCAAATAAAAGAGTATCTAATATATTTTGGAACTTTTCTCTTTAAATCGTACTAGGTGCCTGGACAAAAAAGATTAAAACATATTTTCTCATCTTGATATTCAATTTTAAGAGCTAATATAAACAATGAAATAAACAAAGCAATCCTAGTTGAAAATCAGCGAAAAAGTCAAATTTCACGTTAAAAATAAACTTATTCTAAGATATTAAACACAGAATAGATAAATATACAAATTTACATATTCAGAAACATGTTTTTATTGCTTGACACATATTTTAAGCTTGAGAGGCTACGCTACAGACCGCGGGCTGTAAATACAAAAGTAGCACCTCTACAAAAAGTGGTGTTTAATTTAAAAATAAACGACTGCAAGAAGCAATTTCTGCTGAGAATTGCCGACTGTGAAATGGATATTACACACTTTGCAAAAGCTAGTTCCTCAGGAAAAAATAGAAACCAAATGTGGGTTTCCTGACGGAATAATATTGAGCCAGCGATTGCGCACATTTTTTGTAATTTAACCGCCTTTGTAACTTCTACGATCACCGAGATCATTATGTTGTTCAATTTTTATGTATTATATATATATATATATATATATATATATATATATATATATATATATATATATATATATATATATATATATAATGACTTACCACCTAACGAATATACTATTTACTAGCGCTATTAACGAAGCGACAAATATTACCACCATAGTTAAAAGAAATAAGCAACTTTGGATAACACACGGGTTAATCACCTCGCTTAGAGTGAGAGACAAATTGAGATTAAAGTGGCTTAAACATAAAAATCACCAGGCTTTAGAAACTAAGTATAAAATCTATAAGAATAAGTTAACAAACCTGATTAGGGAGACAAGGAACAACTACTATAGAGACCGAATCATATTGTCAGAAAAAAATGTAAGCAAGGTTTGGAATACGATTAATGAAATAACAAACAGGCGCCAGAAAGAGGTACAGGGAATTACATCAATAAAATTAGCGAATGGTTCGACCACTAAAAGCGGTTCACAAATTGCTGACGCCTTTAACAATTTTTTTATTGATTTCGGGCAAGGACAGGTTGGGGCAGGAAACAAGAATGTTAGTGAGAAAAACTATAAAAGAGACAAAGTTTCTTCAAGCACTTTTTTATTTAAATCCGGTTACAAACAATGAAGTCATAGAAGTTATTAACTCCTTAAAAAATAATTCTACACCTGGAGAGGATGGCATAACATCTTACTACGTTGAAATAGCACACCAGTTTGTGGTAGGGACTTTGGTAATTATAATAAATAAAATATTTGAGACAGGAAAAATCCCACTGCAATTTAAAAAAGGTGTTGTTATGCCAACACATAAAACAGGCGAACAACTGCTAATGAAAAACTATAGACCCATTAGTCTAATAAATACGTTCGCAAAGATTTTTGAAAAGTGCCTAAAAAAAGAGTGATTAGCTTTCTTGACAAATATAGTATTCTCTCCCAGAACCACCAGTATGGTTTTAGAACAGGTTTATCCACAGAAAATGCTCTTCATAAACTGAAAACAACTATTGTGGGCAATTTTGAAAACAATAGGAAAGTCATCGGAGTCTTTCTTGATCTTCAGAAAGCTTTTGATACGGTCTCTCATGAAACCCTTTTGAGTAAGTTAGAAAACATTGGTTTTACAGGAGTTGCGTTGAGTTTGTTTGAAAACTATTTGAAAAACAGGCAACAAGTAGTGGGGTTAGATAGCAGCACAAGTGAACCATTGACAATAAGAAGAGGAGTCCCACAGGGAACAATTTTGGGTCCAGTTTTGTTCTTGATATACATCAATGATGCTCTGACAGCTTTTGACGACGATAATGTATCCTTGATTTCATACGCAGACGATATAGTTCTACTCTGTGATGGGATTAACTGGCCCGAGACAATCCGAAGTGTAGCGTTATTGATTGGGAAGCTCAATCGTAAGCTGAACCATGACAGTTTGTATCTTAACGTCAAGAAAACAAAGTTTATTACGTTCTCGCCAACATCCGCTGGACTTGAAACAATGCCAGATATAGTTATACCTGGACATACTGAACCCAGCAAGAGTGTAGATAGTCTAAAGTACCTCGGTATTATGGTTGTTGAAAATTATATATCAGTGTAGTTTGACAGATAGAGTAAATAAATTGTTATAATGTTAGAGCTACATATTTCTTATAGTTATAGTGAATAGTTTATAGTGAAAGACTAGTTCTAACAATGGTAGATAAGAATTTAAAATGGCAAACGCACATAGAATATCTGAACATAGAGTGTTTTTTATGTTCTGCGAGAGATGATGTCTCTAAATACTTTGCTTAACGTTTATGATAGTCTGGTAGCGTCCATATTACGACACGGATCATCCTGTTGGGGATCAGCTTATAAATCGACATTAAAACTGCTTTGCATAACACACAATTTCATATTAAGAACTGTACTAAACAAAATATTTGATTATTCCATTAAATTGAAATTGAAACTGAAATACGGGTGTTATGAATATTAAGGGGTTGTATATTCTTGCGCTCGTACAGTATACCCACGAGGAGGCCTTATTACACGAGTAAACACAGCATCAATATCTAACAAGGCAGGTAACAACTGGAAATGTACTAATATCAAGATGTAAAAAAATATTTCACGGAAAACTATTGACTTTTTTCTCTCAGTTAACTTAGCCATAATGCGAGACGAAAACTAATTAAAGTGTCGCCTAGAGAAAGAGTTAAGGTGTTTTTCATAGAACAGAATAAGGTTATATAATCTTATCTACCTAAGAGATAAAATAATTATATTAAGATGATTGTTTTTTGTCGATCAAAATTGGCAGGATTTTTCACATTTTCGATTCCAAAAATATTCGACTCAACATTTTCCCTATTTAACGTAACAAAAAAGTTATATCACCGCGTTGGCAATTGAATGAAGTATTAAAATTTGGAGAAAAAAATTGAGGTTGCTGTTTAAAAAAGATATTGATGACGTCACCATTCTTTAGCGCGCCACTCTGTATAATTGCGTAGTATGCCAAAATATGGGCTATTTTTTTTAACAATATTGAACCGTGTTTTAGTTTGCTAAAAAAATCACTTACTCTATTATTCCTTACTTGTCACGCGCAGTATATATATATATATATATATATATATATATATATATATATATATATATATATATATATATATATATATATATATATATAAGTACGGTATAGCCAGGTGATGATGGGAACACTTTGCATGAAGAATAAAAAATACACGGAGTCACAACAGGCAACCAGTGCACATTTGCTGCAATATTCGGATATTCGGAAGACCCTCAATTCGAGGGCAACAACCGTGTATTTTTGCTTCTTCGTCCAGAGTGTTCCCATCATCACCTGACTATACCGTACTGATGATAGCTAATAAACTTGAAACACGTGTATGCGGTTGTCTCCTTGCGGCCTTGCCCTTAACCTTTCTCATTGTATAGTATACAGAAATGTCGTGTTATACATATATATATATATATATATATATATATATATATATATATATATATATATATATATATATATATATATATATAAATTGTAGAACTAACCTCAGCTGTGGGTTCAAGAAGCTCCAGTTGCCGTTCATTTAAAATAAATTTTATGTCGCTACCTCTCTTTAGCGAAATTTCTTTATGAAAAATAGGTAATAAAGGAAACTGTATTCTAGTTGGCTTTAATTTAATTAAATATTTTTTTTAATTAGCTAGTTAGTATATTAGTTAATAATGTCGGCACAGAATTAATCCTAATTTTTGTATTCTTTTTTATTTTATCTTAATTCTAATACTGTCACTTTGAAAGGATATTCAAACATATTTTACACTAAGAGCGACGCTTAAAATTCCAGGAGCATTTTAAATTGTATGTTTTGAAAAATAGACAACTAATAATTTGTGTAATCATATTGCGATTAGTATCATAATTTTTTGCATTTCGATGAATGCTAAAAGAACGAAAGTAATTTTTCATTATATCTTTCATCGTAGAATAAATACCACGTTCTGATATGTTTTTGACAACCTCGTGTGTGTTAAGTTGAATGATATATGAACATAAATGGTCCTTGTAATGCCTGCCAGCAAGGCAGTGGAATTTGCTGAGCTACGATTCCTGTAATTTTAGAAAAGAGCAAAGCAAAAACAGCAGACAGCATAAAGAAATGCAGATCTATTAAAATGCAATATACTTAGTAAAGTATACTAAATAAATTCAACAAAAGCAGTCATTTGGTTTCAGGCCGCTACGGCTTATTAGGCAATGAACGTACATTACAAGCAAAGTTCGTATACGTGATCTGAACGGCAAACAATCCTGCACCATTTGCACAACAATACACATATAACAATATGATGGCAGAAGGCTGTATTTTAGTGAAATTTCTTTAAAAAATTTACTAATGAGGAGATCGCGACTTTTGAATTTGGAAAAAAATTCCTCAAATGAGCGCAAACTAGGACCACTGGTATCCAAATCCGAGGTCAGTTTCAAATTTTACATGTTTATATATAAAGATATATATATATATATATATATATATATATATATATATATATATATATATATATATATATATATATATATATATATATATATATATATATATATCTGTTCATCAATGATATTTCGGATGTTATCGACTTACCCCATCTTCTGTATGCGGATGATGTAAAAATCTTCTCATCCGTTGCTGGTCTCTGCGATTGTTCGGTGCTTGAGAGATGTTTGCGTAGAGTTCAACACTGGTGCTCCATTAACAACCTGCCACTAAATATTAAAAAATGTATTGTAAAGTCTTATACGCTCAACCGCCGTGTAATCGGGTTCCTATACTCCATAGATGGACAGTCTCTTCTAAGACCTGCAACCTTTAAAGACTTGGGTGTCGTCTTTGACTCGAAACTCTCATTCGTGGAGAACTGTGAACATGCTATTGCTAGGGCATCGAAGACACACGGATTTCTAATTCGCAATTCCGGTTCGTTTCATAATGCAGACACTTTGAGGCTCCTGTTCGGTGCCTATGTGCGGCCGCATCTGGAATATACCTGTCTGGTCTGGTCTCCTCTGTATGACGTCCATATAGGGGCTCTTGAGGGTGTCCAACGGAGATTTGTAACGTTCCTTGCATACACAGCGGATCGGGTGCATCCCGCTACTGGTACACCACAGGCCGATTTACTGTCGAGGTTCTCATTGGAATCTCTGCAGTATTTACTCTGCTCTCTCCCTGATATATAATTTACTGCACAGTGGGATCGTCTGTCCTGAACTGTTGCGCACTCTGCTTTTTCACACCCCTAAAGTCAACTCTAGAAGACACGACTTCTTTTATCTACCGCCACCTAGGACCAATGTTAGGCTTAACTCACCGATTTACAGATCGTGCTCCATTTATAGCAGCGTGCATCAGTCAATAGACATATTGTGTTGTGGTGAGTCTGAGATGAGACACGTTGCATCGCTGCTTGGTAATTAGTAGAACTTTTACTATGTTAATTTTTCTAGTGTATGATATATATTTTATATTGTATTCATACTCTTAATTTGGGATAATTCCCGTTGAGTATTTGTAGTAAATAAATAAATATATATATATATATATATATATATATATATATATATATATATATATATATATATATATATATATATATATGTATATATATATATATATAATGGGCCGATTTTGATAACATTTGGTGAATACCTTCCTTTTGCAAGTCGCTTGGACAAGTTCGTTAGCCGAAAAAATATGACAAGTTTCTCTCGGAAAATTCTGCGTTTTCTTTAGGAAAATTTTGATATCTCCGGAAATAACATAGCGATGGCAACCAAATTTGGTACGCGAATTTATATCGTAAGAAGAAAACCATGTACCAAAATTTTGGGTACTTAATAAAATTTGAAGCTAAAGATAAGACCTTGCTTTTTACAACATAAAATACGGGGTGTTTCCTTTTAAAAAAATGAGTTTTCGGACTTAGAATGTGCCCAACTTCAATCGCTATTTACGAACACCCTGTATAAATAAATACGTCGTTTATATTACAAAAATGTGATGTTATCTATGAACGAATAGCATGACAAATTGGAGTCTAAGTTTAATAATCGGTAAAATAACGACATTGACAAACTGCAGATGAATTTTAATTCCTTTTTTATAAAATGCAAAATATCTTTAGAACAAAGCACTAGCTAAAAATATACTTCCACAAATTTGACTCTAAATTAAAAATACTAATAGACTTTGCAAAAATTTTTTCAAATAAATGCGAACTAGGACCCCTAGAACCCATATCCGGGGTCAGTTTCAATTTATTTATATATATATATATATATATATATATATATATATATATATATATATATATATATATATATATATATATATATATATATACGTGTGATAACTCAAAAAATAATCAACCGATTTCAATGAAACTCGGCAAGTGCCTTTCTTTTATTAATGGCTTGGATAAGTTCGTTAGCCAGGAAAATCTGACGGGGTTTTCTGGAAATATTTTGAGTTTTCTTTCAAAAAAAATTTTTTCTCCGAAAATAACAAAGCCTTTTTAATGAAATTAACTATATACGTTGCTTTGGGAGAGACCTTACTAACTACCAACATTTAACTTTCTAAGTTTATATAAAATTGAGTTATTCAAATTTTAAGTTTTACTTCGAAACAATTTTTTTCTCTAAAAATTACAAAGTTATTTTAATGAAATTTGGTAGATATCTTGCCCTATGAAAGACCTTACTACATACCAAAATTAAACTTTCTAAGTTTATAGAAAACGGAGTTATTCAAATTTGAAGCATTTAATAAAAATTCACTACCATAACGCACTTGCTGCGTCCAGAGTTTTTTTACTTAGGAACAGTAATAAATAAGGTAAAAATAGGCAAGCAAAAACATGAGCTCTATCATAAATATATATATATATATATATATATATATATATATATATATATATATATATATATATATATATATATATATATATATATATATATATATATATATATATATATATACATATATATACAGTAATTTGGATACAAAACTCAAACGAAGAAATTCATAAACAGGAAATATACTCAATAAAAAATAGACTAGAAAGCTGAACATAAAAAAATCCCCTGGTTCATGCATTGAGGGTGATTATATGCATGCAGAAGGGGAAGAAGAACCCCCAGGTCGAAGAGGGTTTCTGCCCTCTCACCCAAAAACACAGGGGGTTTTTTTTCCGCTTGTTATTTTTGTGGCTAAGTTTGTTAGCCACTTCTAAGAGGCCAGTTTTTCACAAAAAATTGCGATTTTTCTTCTCTATATCTTTGAAACTCGTCAATAAATTTTTACGAAATTTAAGCTGTATATTGCCATTAAACTACCAACGCAATGTGCCAAAATTCAGTTTAGTTGAGTAATTGTAATCGAAATTTTTCGGGAATTAAAACTAACAAAATTCTGAAAATGCCGTTAAATATATTCCTTGTTGTTAGAAGAGCACATTACCGTGCGAAGTAAAGTTTAATAGAATAAACAAATGTGGATGTATTACATGATTTTTGTCGTTGTCATTACCTCTAATCAACATATTGTCTCAAAATTTGATTCACATATTAAATTGACAAAAAATTTAGATCCGTTAGAGTGAAATATTTATAAAAGTTAATGTGTGTGTGTATGTGACTGGGGTGGTATTGGAAGGTTATGCATCATTCACAGACTAAATTTAACATAAATAAATTTCAAGGTAAGTTGCGTTTTGTGTTGTAAAACTTATGAAAATTCGCTGCTATGAGTCTCCCGACTTTATTAAATCAATTTGTGCAATATTGATTTTGTTTTTAAATTGTTGATCTACACTGTCTAGCCTTTCTAACAGCGAACTTGTATATTTCCTCAATGGATATGTAATCAGTTAAGTAAAGAGATCATTGACTTACTGGGATTATACATGAAAAATCCCTTCACACTTTGTAAATATTTTTCCTAGAAATTAAGTAAGAACAAATGAATCAAATTTGTTATCAACGGCGCGTCAATTTTCAGTGCTGTTATTTTTCACATTATATTAATATACCAATTTTCTCGTGACCCCAAAATAAAACACAGATTTTTTTCTAATTGAATAGAGGCGAGAAAACACCTTGAACAAACATAACCGCTATTATTCTAAGCCTGAAAAATAATCGATAACAGTATCTATCGTTTTCGTATCAGCCTTAGATAAGATTTTGTAATTTTAACAATGGATATTAGGTAATTTTTGATAAAGTTTAAAATAAACAATATACGATTCATGCCAACACATACATAAATACACACCGGCTTTTTTATTACCGAGGGATCATTTAAGGACAGAAATGCACATTGTTTTGAGTTGTACACGGTTTTAACAATCTCTGGCGCCGGTTTATTTATAGAAACAATAACAAATAATAAACTCGCGGACGGAATTAACTCCAATTGCTTTGAATATATTACTAAATTTATATGATAATGTTGTGGGGTATAATATGCAAAAGTGTACATAAAACTGTATTATCTCTGATAAGAACAAATATGTGGAGCCAGATTTATAACTTTCTGGTGCCTGGCTTTGAAAAAATCAGCTTGTCGCCTTGATTAATGTGGAACGTCCCTGATTTCTGTGTACCAAACAATATAAGTACTTTTTTAATATCAGTCATAAGTCAGTGATGTATTAAAAATATTAATGGTTTATTTTTAGGTTTCTCTAATGTTTACTGCCACTTCAATCACTGGATATTTAATATAAAATTGATAGTTTCATTTGTCTAGAAGTCTAGTGTCTAGACAGCATTATATGACAGAGAAGGTAGATCTTGCAACATGTAGCCTGACTTGTTGGACTTATGTACCTATACCTACTCCTTAATTACTGAGTGTCATAGGTATCAACTTTACTTGCTAAAAAATACAAAGCCGAAAACAAAACTATCTGATTACTATCGATACTCAAATTGGATTGTAGCAATGTTACTTGACAAGTAATTTGACATTTGATTAGCCGAATTATTATTTTTTCAAAATAATTGGTTTGGGAAATAGGTGTTCCAAATGAATGATTCACGGGCCATTTAGGCCCATAGCTTGGTGATACATTTCCACTGCTTCCTGTCTCTTGTAGTGGTCTTCCAGTTGAACCCTTTTTTCTTGCAAGCCTTGCTGAACTGCATCAGGCGACCTTTTTCTTGGTCTGCCCTTCTTCCTATTACCTTCTGGATTTGACCAAACCCACTTGTTTACCATTCTCTGCTTACCCATTCATTCTATATGACCCAGCCACTCTAGTCTGCGTGCTTTAATTACCTGGGACACATGTGGTTCTCCGTACATTTGACACCCTTTCGTATCTGTACGCCTTTGCCAAATGCCATCTGTTTTCTTGCCTCCGAAAATTCTGCGCAGTATCTTTCTCTCACATACCGCTATTCTATCTTTTAGTATTTTGTTCATTATCTACGTTTCACATCCAGATGTCAATATTGGTCTTATCACGGTCTTATATACTCTAAGCTTTGTCTTGTGCGAGATGTTCTTCGATCTAAGGAAGCCATTAAGTCCTCCTGCACATCTGTTGGCTTTTGCTATCCTCAGGTTAACTTCTACATTTTCATCACATCTATTCTCTATTAATACACCTAAGTGCATGTAATTTCCAACCTGTTCAAAGTTCAAGACACTCCGCCCTCCCATTTTCCCTGTAAAAGTCCACTATTAGTTTCCTTAGTCTTTCCAGTTGTCATGTACTTGCTCTTGTCTTTATTTATTTGAAGCCCTGCACGCCCGCTACATCCATCAAACTTCCAGTGATGTTTTCTAGTTCTCTTCTATTTCTGGCCATTAACAAGATGTCGTCCGCGTAAGCTGATGACGCCTGTCAAACAGGGTGCCGCTTCTATTTATGCCACTGTATCTTATTACTTTCTCCAGAGCCATATTAAATAATAATGTTGACAGTGGATCCTGCCTTACTCCTCTTCTCACCTCAAACTCGTCTGGCAGGTTTCCATTTACCCTAACTGCACTTGTAGTGTTACGTAGGGTCATAATTACTAGTTTGACTATATTCTCAGGTATTTTAAACTC
Organism: Tillus elongatus; assembly: GCA_964006375.1. NCBI lineage: Eukaryota > Metazoa > Arthropoda > Insecta > Coleoptera > Cleridae > Tillus > Tillus elongatus. The sequence goes on from OZ023266.1 coordinate 48,331,482, forward strand.
TCCAAGTATTTCCATGAAATTGCCTGTTTTCATTGAGTCGTAAGCGGCCTTAAAATCGATAAACATCCTGTGTGCTGGGATCTCATAGTCGTAACAGCCTATCAAAATTTGCTTCAGCAGGTATATCTGGTCAACTGCCGACCTATGTTTTCTAAAACCAGCCTGATATTCCCTGACAAAGGCTACACATACTTCTTTAGTCGTTTGCATTTGTTGTCTTCACCTTGCTTTTTTTTCAGTTCGGCTCTAGATTCTTCGGTCATCTAATATGTTTTCTTTGTTTTTGTCTCTTTGTTAGGTTTAATCTTGTTGCCTCAGTCACTGCCTTTTCAACCAATTCCTTTTTTTTTCTATGCCGTCTGTATTCTGAAACTTATCATTATAATAAGCTTCGTCTGTGGCCTTTCTGTAGTTCAGGGGTACTTCTTTTTTGTAGATCTTTTACAAGATACCTTGTTTCTGTCCTCCTCTTTTGCGCCTGTTTCAACGTATCTGGGAATCGTAAAATCGTTTTTACCAAGAAGTGGTCTGATTCAGCTTATGCACCCCTACATGTTTTTACATTGATAACTTTCCGAGCACGTTCTCCCTTTATTAACGAGTGATCTATTTGATTTGTTTTTTGATTTCGTTCCGGTATTATCCATGTTCCCTTGTATATTTATATCCTTCTGTATTGTGTACTCATTCTTTCATGTTCTGTTTTATTGCTAAAGATATCAACCTTAGTCCATTGTCCTTACTCACAAAATGTTTGCTCTCATCTCCTGTTATTGGCATATAAGTCTTCTCTGCCCATCTTTGCGTTTTCGTGTCCCAAAGCGATTATCACATCATGCTTTGGTATATCTTCTATCTTTTTTTCCAGCTCTTCATAATATTCACCCTTCACTATTATACTATTGATATATAATTGCGAAAAATGCTGATATAAATCACATGATATACTTGTGTCTGTGGAAGTAGGTTTCCTATTTAATAAAAAGCCAAATATTTTTCAACTTTTTAATGCTAAGAAATTCATGCTAGTGTTAGCCTCTTCTTCTATAGTTAATTTGATGTTTGGATGAAAATTATTAATAAAATTTAAAGCTCATTTAATTTTGCCAAGCTGTTTTAAAAAGGTGTTAAAATATAATCTACACATCATCAAAAGACAATATTAATTGATACTTCTGATATGTTGGGAAATAAATGAGACAACGGACTACCCTTAGGAAGGCTTGCATGCAAATTAAGAAAAACATCAAATTTTCAATTAAATTATTTCGTTACTATAAATAATTAATTAGTCTCGCTAATGGGTTGTTTGAAACAGGTGAGCCAAACTGAAACTTATTTAATTTTAATAAGATTTAGACTGAAATAAGCAATGCAATTATCTAAGAAATGGTATAAAAGAATAATACGTAAACTTGATTGTTAAACTTGAAATAGTTATATTTTGTACATTTGTTAGGACGACTCGTAATTTATTGACTTTTTATGACAATATTTTTGTATTAAGATAAGCTTTCTCTAAGAGGTATTTTAGAATACATGCTACAAACATCAAAGCGAACTAATTTAATGTTTAAGGAAATAATTCTGTTATTTAAATTGTTTCTTCCTGATAACTTTTAACTGAATATTTTGGAATGTGGTTGTATTCTCTAATAAGTGAAATCATTCTGCTGGGATTCTTATAATTTTGTGTATTAAATATAACTTACTATTTGTCTAACAGGAATGTTTGGTTTATTAGTACTCATACATATGTGGCGGTGGTGGATTCTTTAAACGAAAAATATTTATTTTCTTGTTCGATAACCAAAAATTTGTTTTTAAGCCCATTTTTGCGGCACCACAAACAGAGAATAATCTTACATCCGTGAACGCATCTGTGCGCCAGAAACAGCTGTGACGAAAATGAACTTTTAAGCTTTAGGTCCAGCAAGGCATTTCGACTAACAAGTTTTTTAATATTTGGGACAGCATTAGGCCAATGGACGTAATTTATTGGTAAATACGTGCAACGCTTTAGACATTTAGGCGCCGAGTGCCGTGACAATCCTAACAAAATACTGCGCATGTTACCTTATTCTGCAACAGTAGATATTAGCAACTAGGTTATCCATCTTTGTTAAAAAATGACATGTTAAATGATCAAAGAAGATACTTTAAATATTTGGATCAATTATATAGGTAATTCGCACTATATAAATGAAACCACAGCGGTAATGTTTTTTTTTCCTCTTAACATGATTATTATACTTCGATATAATTCAAGCGCCTCTGTGAAAGGTTAAATTAGTTAAAATTTACAGTTATTCAAAATTCTTGAATCTCTCGTTTTGAGGATTGGTGATGTAAACTACATAAAACTATCCTACCATCGTTGTATCCCAGCATTATTTTATGTGTTGGTTTTTAATTTTTTAATTTTCAATACAATCAAGATGGATACCGCAAGCATAGTTTAATATGGCTGCCTTTGTAACATTATTGACCTGAAAGTTAATTTTGCTCTATTTTTTTACCTATAAATAACAATTCCGGATCGCAAGGCAAACCAATCAAGAAACTTTGAACGCATTTTGTCCTATAATGGGAATCTCAACTATATGGAAAACGAATTTTGTTTCAGTTTTTTAGCAATCATACATTTTCATGTATCGATATATATATATATATATATATATATATATATATATATATATATATATATATATATATATATATATACATATTACTTATATATGTGTACACCGGACAGACGCATAGAAATGATTATATAGCGTTTTTGATCTTTAATTCCATGATATATTATAGACATTAATACAGAGAAAATCACTAAATAAACATAAACATATGACAGCTGACCGTGTTGCGAATGTTTTATTCTATTGGCATGAAAAGGAATGTATTATATTGAAGAGGGATTCTTGCTAATTTCAAATCAGCATGGAATTGAAATTCAGCTTTACCTCCATATAGTAGTAGCCGATAAAGTTTTCATACGTTTTTAGGATTTACATAGAGAATATTATTGAAGAATAAAAATTTTATTAATTAAGTTTATCAACTGAAACATCTTCAACGTTGATACGTTCATTTCACTGCTGTACACTTTAAACTTTGAGGACAATATTGATTTCTATTTAGATTTTATGGATATTTTCAACTTTGATGTAAGTAATTTGACTTGGAAGAACATTACTGCAGTAATTATGACTGTATGGCTAAAGCCATTTTAGGTTATATCAGTGCCCAATATACAGGGCTTTCATTAATTCCCGAACCCCACGTGACCGCTTAAGTTAGGCAACCCGGCATACATGGTTGTACAACCTGAATTAATGAAATCCCTAAGATGCCAGTGTTGTCTCATATTTTCTTTGGGATTTTATAGAAAATATAAAAATTATAATAAGGTGAAATAGTAAATGTCGTAAATGTATTTATTATTTAGTATTTTTAACACTAAGTCTGTTCATGTATGGTTTACTGTTTTGATTGTTAAAAAAATAAATTAAAAACATTATAAAATATTACTTTTATTTTGTATAGATATCAAAATAAAACCAACAAAAACATTTTCCAATTCATTTGAAAACTTTATAGGGATGCATATGCAAGACCTTGGTTAGTGCTTTGTGACAAGAGCCAATCGACAGACCTATAACAAAAATTACAATAATTAGAAAAACAACTATAGCATAAAATAACTTAATAACACCCGTAGTTGATGGAATACTTATGTGAAACGTAGTTAAGCTAAAACGAATTAGATTATAAAATTGTACATACATTTTTAATAAACTTGAAATTTTGTAATGTACGTAAACAAATTGAGGCCCGATTATTTAAATTTCTAACTTATGGTTTTAGGAATGTGTATTGTGTGACATGTAACAAATATGTACCTGTTTGGGCAGATAACCGACGAACAGATTTCGTAGGGCTTCGTTCCATGCGATGTCGAATATCGTCAACAACATAACCTTAACATACCTACACTTTTAACTTACGTAAAAACGTAATGAAAATGCTAAGTTTTGATAAAAACTATTTATTTTTATTGTCCAACAGATAGAAAATTATTTGAAGGTAAACACTGGTCGAACTTGGACAATGCACAATATACATACAAAATAACCGGTCAAAAGGGAAATGAGCGCCAATGGACTGAACTGTCAATTGTCAATTGATTTAGTAACTTTAGGGCATTAGGGTCCCTAGTCTAGTGGTTTTTTTGTTGTTACTTTTTGACTGCCAACTCATCAAATCATATTCCACTAAAAGAGAGACAGAATCCGGTCACGTGGGGTTTGGGAATTAATGAAAGCCCTGTATTTCATGTACTGTACTGCGGTTAAATTGGTAATATATATGTAATCCGGACTTCATAAGAAGACCTCCAATTTACTATACCACAGATACGTATTGCAGGCTAATATTAGATAATCAATTACCTTAAAATAGGCTTTTCGGGTATCTGGATATAGTAGTCAAGTTTCAGTCCAATTTAGGGCACACTTCAACATAAAAATTACCAATTGTGTAATTGAAACTCAAAATTATATTTAAGTATATTTTATAGGTAAAATTGGACCAAATTTTCCCGAATTTAGTTACGTGTAAGTTACTGATTTTGAACTGATTTTAATAGTCAAAAATAAGCTCATTGGGAGCTGCATTCTCAAATTTGTCATAACAATCAAGCCAACATTTTGGTTAATTATGACAAAACTACAACCTGGTTAGGTTATCTTAGCTCGAATGCTGGTTAACTTGCCTTAATTTGTTGCTTTGGTTGTACCCAATATATTCAACTAGAAAATTTAAGTAGATAGGTAGGATTATAGGTTTGAAAACACAATTAACAATAATAATATAATATATTTATTCGCACCATCAATACATAAAAAATGTGTAGAACACGTCAACATTAAAAAAAACATAAAAATACAGGAATTGCAATTCAAAAAAAAAACTCTACATCTATCACGATATTGATTACCAACAGCTACAACTTGTCAGCTAAAAAATCCTTAATACTATAATAGGCCTTTGCCGCCAGAATATTATTCAGTGTCTTTCTCATCTTTGTAGGTGAAAGCTCCTTTATCTGCACCGTCAGTTTATTGTACACCTTTAGGGACTGCACCACAGCACCATTGCTAACAATGCTTTTTGTAGTTTATACAGATGTATATTGAAGAAAACTAAATTACTTCAGCAATATTTTGGCTATTTATACATCTTTTTTGTAGTTACGATTTTTTTTCAATAAATAGATAACTACCTGATATTGTTAGGAAATTTAAACAATTTTCATTTCGCTAAAATCATATTTATTTTTATTAATAATAGTGCTGATTTTATATGAATTTTTCAATTTGTGTTAACGTAATGCTACCCGAACCCGGCGTGTATAATAAAACACACGTTAAATGATTGCCCCACGAACTGCATAAAGTCAATTAAAATGTAAGACGACCTCTAACGCGACCTTCAAGGTTGTAACATAGAAATGTAATTTACACTATCGCATCCATACTCAACGTACAACCGGCAATGTTTACATAAAAACTGCATGAAAAGAATCATCTGACTTTACATCACACATACCTCGCGATAACCAACTCCTAAGTGCATCAGTTAATCGATGCAATTTACATCGTTTGCGGAAGCTGCTGTGTACATTCGACAATTCACACCTCTTTTATAGCTAAATTTTAATAATTGATAGATGGAAAGTTCATAGCTCGTTTTTTACGTTATCGTACTTAACTGTTTTTATGGTGTTACTAGGGGGATATTTCCGATAGTTAAGAAAGGTGTGGGTGTGTGAATTCCAAACATTGTTTCAAAAGTTCAGCACTAATGATTTTCTACTGTAGCGAAAGGTCATTGTGTTTTGTACGCTGGTAGTAACGAATAACAAATAGAGCGAAAACAATCAGACATATCTAAAAAGTATAAGCTATCTATTATCAGTCAATATCATTGATTAAGTGCATCTGTTATTTCTGTTTAAATGTTAATTTAGGTCCATATTTCAATTACATTCAATTCTCAATTTGCGGTGATAAGATATTTTTGATTAGACGAAAATACGTTACATCCAACCACACACAGCATGGATTTATTTCCGAGAGACAAATAATATTTAAGAACCCTTTAAAAGCAATCCTTCCGTTCATTTAGCTGCGTATAATAAACATTCGATAAAAAAAAACAATAAGAGCTTTCTTTTAGTCATCAAAATACCTATATATTGGTCTCCAAAAATTGTCTGAATAATCTTCTTCTTGTTCTTCTCATCCTATCGGAGATTGGAAATCGTCATAGCCAATATTATCTTATTTGTTGCGCGCCGAAAAAGTTCAATTGAGCTGTAAAATATGTTAAAACTAAAGCGAAAACAACATTTTTTAAGTATGAAGTAGTATAAGGACTAAAATTTTTTTTCATTTTTAAAACGTTAAAACACTAAAAAAATGTATAACTAATCGCGTTCAATTCTTGACAGTGAGAAAAAGTAAATAACACATCGATCTTAATGTAGATGTTCAATAAATGCATATCTTGAACGTCTTGACTTGACAGCCTCCTAATCGTAAATAAAAATATCTCCTAACGTTAATCAACATCTGAGACGTGGCCAACCTAATCGCAACGGTTACTCTTATTCTTAAGTCAGTTAAATCGCGTAGTTAAGTTTTGTGTACCATACTTTTCAAATATCCCCATAGGAAGTATAATAGCGTAAGGTCGGTTGATTGTGCTGGCCATTCTAATGGTCCTCGCCCCCCTATCGACCGATTTGAAAATATTAAGTCGAGATACTGCCGAACATTGATTTGGTAATGTGCTGGTGCTCCATTTTCTTCTTCTCGTTCCCTTCCTATCGGAAAGTGGAAATCATCATAGCCAATATTAACTTATTTTTTACGCGCCGAAAAAGTTCAATTGAGCTGCATTCGTACCATTCGCGTAGATTGCGCACCCACGGCATTTTTCTTCTACCTATGCTCCTTTTACCTTTGATTTTTTCCTGCATCATATTTCTAAGTAACGCATACTTCGCTACCCTCATGATATGACCCAAGTACTCCAGCTTTTTCTTTTTACTGGTTTTTAATAGTTCTTGTTGTTTGTTTAGTCTTTGCAGTACGCTTGCATTCGTCACACAATTCACTCAAGAGATTTTGAGAATTCGCCGGTAGCACCATATTTCAAAAGTTTGTGTGTTTTTGATGTTTCTGCCCTTCAATGTCCAAGTTGCCACTTCGTAAAGTAGGGTGCCCCAGCAACATTTAATGTCAAATTAACGTAAAATCGCGCTAACAATAGGTCGGCGTCAAAATACCACATGTCATTTTCAAGTAAAATTTATGTGTATTTTACCAATGTGGGGAATAAACTAAAAGTAATAGAGAAAAAGGCATTTCGATCAACGCGTTTTAGTTATATGTAGGGCATTTTCATTCTACATTGAGCCAATGGACGTAATTTATTGGTAAATACGTGCAACGTTATACTTGAATCCGACATCTGGGCGCAAGTGTCGTGAAATTCTTAACAGCGAACTGCGCATGTGACATTATTCTGTAGGATATGTGGTTATGTATGTATTAACAAACAGTAGCTATTAGCAACTAGGTATGTCCATCTTTGTTTAAAAATGACAATGTTGAATGATTAAAGAAGATACTTTAAATATTTTGATCAATGATATTGGTAATTTGCACTGTATAAAGGAAAAAACCACTGCGGTTATGTTGTTTTCTGTTAACAAAATTATGGTACTTTGATGCAATTCAAACGCCTCTGTAAAAAGTAACATTAGTTAAAATTAAACATTATTCAAAATTCTTAAATTAAAAATTATTCAAAATTCTTGAAATTCTGTTTTTGAGGATTGGTAGTGTAAACAAAACAAATATATCCTACCCTCATTGTATAGTGAGAAGTATCTACATCTGTATCTAGTATAGAACGGTTTCATCAAGTAAAGCACTAGTACACTTCTATAATATTTTATTCCTTTGTTCAAAATATTTTTGAAAATTCGTATCTTGTGATGCCCGATAGCGTGTCCCTCATTTTTTCTTCACCTTAGCAAAGTCGGCAGAACGCCTTCCTTTCATGTCTCTTCTCATTCGGGTAAATAAAACAAGTTGCACGTGGCAAGGTCTGGTGAATAGAGGGGATGAGGTAGAGGCGTCTTGGCATGTTTGATCAAAAATTGTTGCACAGACAACCCCACCCTATCTGTGAGAGGAGTATATTGTGTCATTCGTGGTGACCTTCAGTGTAATACTGCCTATATAGAAAGAACAGCGAGGGCTTTAGATACCAGAGTCTTTTAACATCTGAGATGTAGAAATAGCGCTGACAATGCCACTTTAGCTTTCGGCTGCCACCTGAGAAAGTGGACACGGTTTTGATAAGGAGAGCAATGTCAGAGTCCTTCATCCATCTAATTTCGGACAATTCGTCCTGCTCATGCAACAATGGCTCCAAGAACAACGTTTCTAGTACCAGTGTAATTAGCTTTCCTCATATACACAGAAAACTCATGAAGTAGTGTTATTTACTCAATGAGGACATAATTTGACCATGGAGCTGAGCCTACTTTTTCAGCTGATCTTTGGTTTCATTCCTTGTCATTAGTCTGTTGTCTTTCATATGTGTCATTTGTCAGTTCCGTCACCTTTTGACTCTGTTTTTGTTCATTCTTTTATTTTGAAAATTTACTTTTAACTCTGCACAAGCGTCCATGTTCGCTAAATATCTCTAAGTTCCTTATATATATATATATATATATATATATATATATATATATATATATATATATATATATATATATATATATATATAATATTCAGAAAGATTTCCGCAGTCTTTAATGTGAGACATACTTGGTTCTCGGGTTGAACCGCGTCCAGAATTTATGAAAACTCGACGTTTCGTCTCCTGTTTTGGGGCCATTTTCAAGAGGTAAAGGAAATATGTCAGGACACTCTAAGGCCTCAATCTACCTACTCCTTAGAGTGGTCGACAAAGGTGGGTAAAGGAAATATGTAAGGACGCTCTAAGGCCCTAATCTACCTTCTCCTTAGAGTGGTGGACAAAGGTGGGTAAAGGAAATATGTAAGGCCACTCTAAGGCCTCAATCTGCCTACTCCTTAGAGTGGTGGACAAAGGTGGGTAAAGGAAATATGTAAGGACACTCTAAGGCCCTAATCAACCTACTCCTTGGAGTGGTGGACAAAGGTGAGTAAAGGAAATATGTAAGGACACTCTAAGGTCTCAATCTGCCTACTCCTTAGAGTGGTGGACAAAGGTGGGTAAAGGAAATATGTAGCGACACTCTAATGCCTCAATCTGCCTACTTCTTAAAGTGGCGGACAAAGGTGGGTAAAGAAAATATGTAAGGACACTCTAAGGCCTCAATCTACCTACTCCTTAGAGCGGTGGACAAAGGTGGGTTAGGTTGTTGTAGCTCGATTACGGGGCCTTGATCTGCCTACTCCCTAAATCTCGCCGGAGATAGTCTGTGAGGTCTCAGTGTGTTCAACCCTAGGCCTCAGAGAGATCTCTCTGAGGCCTAGGCAGATTGAGGCCTTAAAGTGTCCTTACATATTTCCTTTACCCACCTTTGTCCACCACTCTAAGGAGTAGGCAGATTGAGGCCTTAGAGTGTCCTTACATATTTCCTTTACCTCTTGAAAATGTCTCCAAAACATCGTTTTTTTCTTAACCTTTGATTGAGTATTGTCAGTTAAATTTTTTACATAGCTTTAATGCACCTTTAGTCTTTTATTATCTGACACTAGATTAGTAGACCTTTGCTCTTTCTGTAGCTGCTAGATCCTCTGTGAACTTGCATCGCATTTACATGCTACTTACTAGAACTCTAGTTTCTGTCACAAACAACTTTTGTATTCTAGGTTTTAACCCCGAAGGATGGCTCGAAGAAGCTGACACGCCTAGGGTTTTAATAATAAAAAATATGTCTGGAAGTATAAGCCTTTGATTTATCTTTCAACTATGTCAACCCCAGATGATGACGTTTAGAAATTATATTTTTTATAAATAGTTGTAAGACAATTACTAGCTTTGTATATTATTTTGTACGTACATTTAAAAACATCACAAAAAACATCTACATATTCCATATCAAAACCATTGCGCAAATAATGAACCATCCTGTAAGTTGTAAGTATAAGTTTAATGTGGCTGCAATTATTTTTGCAATTTCGTATTATATAACACATAAATCACGAAATTTGACAGAGAAACAAATTTTCTTTGCATGACTCAACGTTTGCCCAAAAGAAACGCTCGGTGAAACAGGTAAATCGCATTAAATTCAGCGTTACTGTTAATAGACGCGTGTTCTAGCAACACACATTCGAAACGGTGTAAATAAAATGCTTGATACAACACAATATTTTGGCGACATTCTTTGCGTGTATGATCATACTCAAAATCAACCTGTCTCGAGCTACACTGTGACTGTTCGAATCAAACAACAATTATAGGAGCGGTTACGACGTTCACGTCGTCGCGACGTTCTATTTGAGGCTGCACTCGATTGAGGTCATCTACTCCGGCACAACACGTTATAAAACAAATGCAGGCTAATTTGATGATGCGTAAAACACCCTAACTCTTTTGTTTTTATTCCAAATGTTGTTTGTGATAGAGGTCTGATACGAAAACTGTAATGCTGCCATTCGTACACACATAAAGCTAATTTTAAAATACGACTTTATAAACAGGAATCTTTCCGCTACGCTTCATTTTATTGTTTTTTTTTAGTAGAATTTCATAGGAAAAATTCACTGTTGAATTTTGAAAAAAATTCTTCGAATGAGCGCAAACTGGGATCCCTATAACCCACATTCTGGGTCAGTGTCCATTTTTATTTATTATATATGTTATATATATATATATATATATATATATATATATATATATATATATATATATATATATATATATATATATATGTATATATATATATATATATATATATATATATATATATATATAATAATAATAAGGTTTATTGATAGGTTGTTACAAACATTTACAATCAAATACAAAAGGTTACCAAATAAATATACACAATATAAAAATATAGAATTAACATTCAATACAAAGAAGTAACCACTAAATCAATAAACGCGGATGTCGTACATTCAAAAGTAATCAGTTAACAATGATCTTAATAGTTATAAGCCATAGACATCTTCACAGAAGCAAACTTGCTTGTTAGCGAAAATGTCTATGCGACATGATAATCAAACCGAAAAATACAACACAAAAAACTATCTTAATATTAGTGTAGAGTATCATAAATTAAACACTTTGTGGCCGCGTTCTACAATTAATAAAAGTGAAAAACAGCAAAACCAACTCCACATGCCCACAGCATACAAAACACAACACACAACAGAATTATGACTGTCAAGGAAGTAAAACCCAGAGTAACTGACAGTCCGGAGATAAAATACCCTCGAAAAAAACAACAAAAACACAACCATAATAACCCAACATTTTAGAGCTGCATCCGGCCATCCCCGACCATTGATCAATCGACATCGCCACAAAACTCAACGACTCCCTCCGCAAAACGAGAGACAGAAAAATAAAAAAGGTATAGATACTTTAAAAACCCAGAAATACAGACTCACTCAGTAATCTGTGGTCAAATCATACTCAGTTATATTTCATCCATTCACATACATACTTGCTCGTGCGCGCTCGTTCGTGAACTTCACACCTTCATTCTCACACACACACACGCACACCTACACACACGCACACACACACACACACACACACACGTAGTCTCAGACACATCCATACTAGCACACATGCACACAATGATCGATTAAAATCAAGATCTACTAGAAGGGTCGACAATTAAGAGAAGGCAACCACCCGACCGATAACACTCCTCGGTGTATTAAGCAGCCATAGTTGAATCCTTTTTTTATAAAGCCTATAAGAATTCGTAGATCTTATATCAAGGAGCAGGGTATCAAAGAGTCTCAAACCAATATACACAAAACTACGCTGGCCAATCCTTTTCTCCGCCCTGTACTTTTTCGTGACAATATTTTTGTACCTCGTAGAGTATGCATGTTCTGCAAAATTAACAGCACCTTTGTGTCTGTAAATATACAGTAAGATAGCACGACAGTACAGTTTCCGCACATCCATTACTCCAGCCTCCGAGTATAGCGCATCACTGGGGTAGGTGATGTTTCTGCCATATATAATTTTTAATATCCACCTCTGAGTTGTTCCTACCTTTCTCAAGTATGTTTCTGATGCGCTTCCCCACGCTAATATGCCGTATAAAAGCTGCGACTGAATGAGAGCAATGTAAATAGTCTTAAGGTAAGTGACTTCCAGAAATTGCTTTAGTCTCTTAAACTTCGAAAGGAAGCTCCTCAGTTTCTGTATTACTTGATTTGTCTGCCTGTCCCATCTCAGATGACAGTCAATATTCAAGCCCAGATATTGTATATTCCTTGCTTCACCTATCTGATCAGAACCTACAGACAAGTTCCCCAGTCTTGGCATTCCACTGGCATATGAACTGAATGGCATGTACTTAGTTTTGTCCCAGTTTATGGACAATAGGTTTTGGTTAAACCATGTTTTTAATGTTTTTAAATCTGTCTCTGCTTCCTGTTTCAGAGATAACCAATCCGAGGCGGTGTACAAAATAGCCGTATCGTCAGCATAACTGACGATCTCTCCTTTTGACGGTAAGAGAAGCATGTCATTCATGTACATGTTGAACAGTAAAGGCCCCAACACCGTGCCCTGTGGAACTCCACACTCCACCTGTTCATAGCAGCTAAAGCTATTTCCTATTTTCACACATTGTTTGCGGTCGGTTATGTAGCTCTTAAGCAAATCAAATATTTTCCCCCGAAATCCAGTTATATGCAGTTTAGCTAGCAATTTTGGGTGGGACACCGTATCGAACGCCTTCGCAAGGTCCAGAAATACACACAAGGTTGGCCGGCTCTTATCCAGACTGTCATAGAGTTTTGAAGTAAGAAATGCCATGGCATCCTCAGTATATATATATATATATATATATATATATATATATATATATATATATATATATATATATATATATATATATATATATTGGTATGCTTATAAATATCTAAAGAAAGTATGTAAAATAAAATAGCTATACAGAGGGTATGACATGAATGATACTTAAGACAAATAAAACACATTTAAATGTAATTACCTTACATAAATCTAAATTTCTAAGACAGCCGTGGATTGTTTCATATATCCCAAATATATAAAAACAGCTAGAGCACCTAAAAACAAAACAAAATGGTATTGTGTATTTTAATATTACAAGGAGAAATGAGATAAATGTCTAATTTTTAAGAAATAAATTTGTATTATACCGGGAAAATTGTAGCAAGGTAGAGTGAAGTGGCGTATAAAAATTTCCAAAAGACAAGTATAAACTTTAAATAAAATATCAAAGGACTGACCTTAACACTAAGTGAATCAGCAAGTTACTATACATCAAAAGGATGTATATTTACAGTAAAAACAATGTTCAAATTGTTATAAACAATAAAAGATAGGTTGAGATAGATACGATTTTGTTAGCTATGAGTTAGAAAGTATAATAATTTAAGAAAGTTTAAAATGTTCAAATAGGTTAGATATAAAAAAAGTGAACAAGTAATACAAATTCAAATCTGGCGCCATAAAAAGAACTCTGATTGACTCACGTGGAAAAATTCTTTAAAATTAATTTATGAACATACAGGAAAGCACTGTTTTGACTAATATTCTAATTGACCCATGTGATTAGCACACTTAGAAAAACTAATTGTTGAGTGGCGGCAAATGAAAATGCAGTTGGCATACGAGACATCCGGAAGCTGGATACAAACAAAAAGGTTGTTGTTAATGAGGCCGACAAGAGAGGGTCACCTTACAACCAGCGTTGCTGTAATATTGTAATAAATAGTAAAAATTTTCAAGAAACAGAGCCAGAAAAGTCTTCTGAACTGGGGCAAGTAGCAAGACGTAACTCTGTAAATACATTTAAAGGCGGCACAACTGTCAATTTGAACGAAACCAAGTGAAACACTGATTCTAAAAGGACGCCGCATTAGCTAAAAATGTATTTATTCTACTAAATAAGCTGTACAAACTTTGTATCACAAGTAGTGATTGAAGTAACCTGATATATTAAAATGAATAGAATGTCAAATTATACAGAAATTAGTAGTTTAGAATATAACTCGGAGTACAACAAGGTGCCATTTTCAAAATACATAAACAGATGGCATTGATATCTCGATTCCAGATTCATGAAACCATTATTTGTATAAATTTTGAAGATTTTCTGTTGTAAAGTGCTAATTTAAAGCAAAAGTAATATATAAGGTAAATGGCCAATATTTATTCTCTAGACGGATCCTTTAAGTTAAAATTCATGTTAAAAGAGTGAATAAAGTGTTGTAAACAGGAATTTTGTTTGTCGTACAATTATACTATGTATATATATATATATATATATATATATATATATATATATATATATATATATATATATATATATATATATATATATTATATATATATATATATATATATATATATATATATATATATATATATATATATATATATATATATATATGTTTGTAAAAGAAATGATATTGGAAGCTCATTGTATGTGAGGACACATAGTTCTGATAAATTAAAAGGGGTAAAGGTCAGAATTGTTTTTAAAATAAAACATTTAGGTTTGTGGAGAAATTAGAAAAGAATTTTCATTAGGTACCCAAAACTATATACATACCTGGAGAGAAGAGTCAGAGTAGCCGTAGAAGTTTTTTTTACATAACTCAAGTAACAAAATAAAGGTAAATATATATTTACATATCCATGATATATATATATATATATATATATATATATATATATATATATATATATATATATATATATATATATATATATATATAACAAAATAATACGAATAAATGGAAAATTTTAAACAGAATTAAAGTTTAAAGTAAAATTTTTACAAAAGAAATTAAAGGCGCCCAACAATTTAAATTTGAATTTTATAAATATAATATATAATATATGCATTATAATACCAAGTATACAAATATTAGAATCTAAAATTCTACAAATACAACACAAAATTACATAAATAAAGAATATACACAATAATACACTCCATTTAAACCATTCATATATATATATATATATATATATATATATATATATATATATATATATATATATATATATATATAGTCAGCTGCAAGATAAAAGCTCTGTAATAGATGGAATTATTTGTGCATTTTCTTAAAAAAATTCACTAATGAGGAGATCGTGACTTTTGAATTTCGAAAAATTTTCTTTAAATGACCGCGAACTAGGCCCGCTAGAACACATCCGGGGCCAGTTTCGATTTATATATATATATATATATATATATATATATATATATATATATATATATATATATATATATATGTATGTATGTATGTATGTATGTATGTATGTATGTATGTATGTAAGTATGTATAATGGGCCGATTTTGATCAAATGTGTACCTCTGTCTATTAGTAGGTGATAAATTTCGGACGAATTAAGATATAATCTTCAAATTGGGTAACCTGTTAGTAGCACCCGACAAAGGAACGCTTGAATTTGTTTTTGGGTAAGATCGCTTCAGCTGGCAGGGGATAAATGAGGTGTGATTTTCAAAAAATATTTTAATGAATTTTCGAAAAAAAAATTGTAAAACGTGTTTTATCGACTTTTTTACGTAAAAGGTTTTTCACCAATTGTTAAAGATGCACTATTTGTTAGCAAACTTTCATTAATTTTTTTTAAGGAATGTGCATTTTTTCTACGAAAGTCGACCTCTGGCGGAGGGGGTTGGCTTTAAAAAAATTGATTGCGTAATTACTCTAAAACGAATGATAGTGGAAAATCAACTTACATGCAGAAATGTGTATTTTTTTTAAAAATAAAATCGAAGTGTTCGAGAATATTTCCCAAAAAAAAATTTGATTTGCTTAGTTAATTAATTCCATATTTTAGGCACTACTGTATATATGTTAATTACCCATTTAACAAGCCATTGTTCACTGGTGAAATAATTCTTGTTTAGAATTGGGTGCATGGTTAACAGACGCGTGCCGGGCAAAATAAATAAACGTCTACCATTGTGGGATGATAAAAGAGCCACTATTTATATTAAACCTGGTAAGCTAATCGCTAAACATGTAAACAAACACATGTTCAATGTTGTAACCTTAAATTCCGTGTCTGAGGCCGGCTGCAAGGAGCGCGACAACTTTTAACCCGTTAAACGACTTTTTACACGTTTAATCCTGCCGTCTAAACTTTATTAGACAAATTTTATGGGACTGGTGTGAAAACAACCAAACCGCAATTCTAAATTTAGGAACGTGACATTGTTTAGCAAGGTTTTCCAAAACAGAAGAAAATTACAAATGAATATTAAATAGTGAGTCAGTTATTTGTGGACATCAGGTGCATTGGTGACACCTTGAACGTACATTCGGCTTTACATCTCTATATTTAGCGATAATTTGCCAGACTGTTGAATAATTAATTAGCTAAACTCTTCCAGTAAAACAAAGACCACCATTTCATTGAGTTCTTAATAATTTTTGAAAATGTTCATTCCGATTGGAAACTTAGCAGAAACGAGGTTTGATGTACGTAATAACATTAATCATCTTGGCGTTATAGTGCACCGACCAATGTTAGAAAAAGTGTTTTTCTTCAAATGGCGAAAAATAAACCTACAGTCGGTATTCCGCTGCATATAAATCGATGAACAGAGTGAAGTAGTGTAAAAGAGACGCTTAGAGAAACCAAACAGAGGCTTTTTAGCGAAATCTGTGCGAAATAGACTCGCGAATAGATTAGTGAACGCTCTACAAAAAAACGCTTTAATAACAACATGCAAATCGACAAAGACAGTGCCAACAAATCGCTAAAATACAAATTTCAAACGTTAAAGTAGCAACTTAGTAGCAAAGATAGTTTCGTTCTAGTAGAACAGATAAAATCAAGAATAAGCAAAAATCATATTATGGAAAGCAAATTAAACAAAAAATTAAGAGTGCAGTGCGAATGCCGGCACTGAGTCCTCATGCCAGCGAGGAAACTGTCCCTCTTAGCAGTCAAAACTATAGAAATGTATTAGTTTTGTATGTATGTATTACGACATCAAATACAGATATCTCTACAAGTAAATTTGCACCACTTGCAAGATTATATAGAGAATCTCCAACACAGGCTCACAAAATGCCACCTCGCAAACAGAAAATACAGAGAGAATATCATCATTGCAAGTTTAGAAGAAGAACCTCTAACACACACTCAACAAAACACCACCCCGCTAATATAAGTGCCACCTATGACCAATACAGTTAAAGAAAAATAGCAAGCGGTTGCAAAAGCTTTTAAAAGTAACAAAATAAGCTTTAGGAAAGCGAGGAATGTAACTGACGACATTAAAGTATTTTTATACACCGAAGACGACCACCGCAATGCAACCAAACTACTCTACCACCCCTAGAATTAAATACTATACATACAAATTAAGTAGCGAGAAGAACTTAAGAGTTATTTTAAGAGGACTGCCAACCCACATCACGGTAGAAGATATAATAGCTGATCTACAGTTGCAAAACATACATCCCATTAAAACCACAATAATGACCACGAGAATTACCAAGCATCAAAGTAAAACAAAACAGTATCTAATGTCATTTGTTTTAGTAGAATGCCCGCAAGAGGAAGCACATATTTACAGACTTACATAATCCTGAAAGTTAATGGTAAAAGTTGAACCCGTAAGAAAAATTGACATAATTAGTCAATGTCACAGAGCTCTTATCACGTAAAATAGACGAAAAATTCAGGGAACGGCCTGGCACAAACACATGCTAGAAACTGGCTGTCCTGTCACCAAAGTGTGCAAACTGTAAAAGCCTTCACACATCAAGCTACAAGAGCGCACACACAAATCAATCGACAACAAACCCAACCCTACGAAAACCAAACACTTTCTATGCAGGACTAGCAGCAATGCCAGATATCTCCATGATACTTCAAAGGCAACGGCAAAAGCTCACAAATCTAAGCATAATTGCCACCACCTTCCCTAATATTTTCAGGGAATTCAATAGATTCAACAAATGTATTCAAGACAGTATTAAAGGAAACTCAAACATTTTCGAATTACTTTCCAATGAACTTTGAAACACAAGAAAACGACTTTCTTAAAGAAATTCGCAATTACGACCCGGATACAGAATATAATTACAAAAGACCAAAACCGTCAATAACATCTTTCGAAACTGTCATACAAACCAGAAAATCAGGGACACAAAGCAACCACACAAATAAACAAAAGCCAAAGTATTATAAATATAAAATACAGATAGATGGACCTGCAGGCTCAGTCTGGCCTGAGGGCGCCGATCAATAACAAGTCACAAAAAACGACTATCATACGAAAAAAACGGATTTCCTTACTTTATCCCCAAAACACAAAATTCGATTTCCCAAATACCAAATTCAGATCCCCAAATTACCACACTCAAATCCCCAAAATACCACCTTCAAGTCCCCAAAATACCACATTAAATGCACAAAATACGAAATTCAAGCCTACCGCAGTATTAAAAACATGATCAAGGATGTCCTTACACAGCAGATTAATTTTGTGTAGTATGTGGGAGCTTACTTTGTTGTTCAATAAAAATCTATAGGTTTGTTATAAAAAGTATTGACGCAGCAAATGCCTTATGGTATATAAAACATAAAACGTTTTCAGATGAAAAAAGCAAGTTTAAAGGAATATAGAGACCAACGTGTAAAAACATCTGGCTATTTACCTGTAACATCTGGTGCCCCACACGGTTCCATTCTGAGTCAGCATTTATATTTCAAAACTTGCTTCTCGCTTGTAGTCAAGTCAGATTCATTTTTATGCTGACGACACTCAGCTGTATGTATGTATTATTTGAGCCATCTACTATAAAAGAGTCGTGTGATGTTATTAGGCCTGACCTAGAGAGTTTATTGTTTTCTCACTAATCCGGCCACATCTAAGGTCATAGATTTCAAGATCCCGCCACTGTCTCTTTTATAGGCTAGTATGTTGGGGTGTCTGTTATGAAAATACCCTCTCTTCATGGCAGTCACTCAAAATGTTAATTCCAGAGGTATATTTATACTAGAAGTCTTAGAGTATATGCACAAGCAAATGAATAACCAAGTAAACGCTTAGATTATGTATATTTTGTGGCAAATAGGTATTGAGTCTGAAGCCAACAACTGCTACTCACACACACACAACTTTCATATTAAGCTAAAATCTTAAATTTTAAATGATCGAGCAAAGCAGTATCGGTTCAATGTTTTATAAAAATAACGTAATGATTCTTGGTGACTTCAATGTCCATAATCAGGAATGGCTAGGATCTTCAAAAACCGATCCACAAGGAAGAGCAGCGGAGGTCTTTGCAGTCAGCAATTCTTTAGCCAATATGGTTCAGCAACCTACTTGCTTTCCTCGCATCCCAACACACAGCTCAAATCCCTTGGAACCCCTTCTTACTACAAATCCTGACTGCTATAAGATATCAGTCACCGCCTCCCTGGGTCGCTCAGACCACGGCATGGTCACTGCTTCTTGCGCAATGCAACCCGAGGTCACACAGTCATCACACCCAGGTGTCTTTTGGCACTACAACTCCGCGAACTGGGACGGAATGCGAGATTACTTTTCCTCATTTCCATGGGCCTCTGTCTGATTCTCTCATCCTGACCCCTCTGATATCTCACAAAACGTCACCGAAATTATCCAAGCTGGCATGGAATTATTTATTCCACGTACACAGAAAACCTCTGCAGCCACTCAAAAGCCCTGGTTCTCTAAATCCTGTGACAAGGCCAGACTTAAAAAGGTCAAAGCTCACAAAAAGCTTCACTCGTCTGTTTAGGACATCTTACAATAGAGGCATATTCCCTAGTAACTGGAAAACTGCTCGAGTACAACCCGTCCGCAAGAAAGAATCCAAAGCGCTTCCTAGCAACTACAGACCCATTTCTCTCTTTTCAGTCGTGTCTAAAGTGATGGAAAAGTATATAAACCCCCAATTACTAAAATTTCTTGAAAAACACAGTCTAATCCACGACAGGCAGTATGGATTCCGTCAGCGCAGATCAACTGCCGACCTCCTTTCTTTTGTCACACATTCTTGGAACAAGTCTATGGAACTACACGGTCAATCCCAGATTGTCGCTCTAGACATATCCAAAGCATTCGACCAGGTCTGGCACGCAGCGCTGCTTAATAAACTACCGGCCTATGGCCTACCACCAAAACTCTGTACGTGGACAGACAATTTCCTCTCTAGCCGGAGAATGGATGGCCATTCCTCTAAACTGTATCCAATTAATGCAGGAGTTCCTCAAGGCTCAGCTTTAGCCCCTACTTTGTTTCTTCTCCACATCAATGACCTCCTCTCTAGCACATCCAACCCAGTTCACAGTTACGCGGACGGCAGCACCCTTCACTCAATATACAATATTTTAAGCCTGTCTCTTTAGCCCAATTAGATGAGGATCGCAGACTCATGGAGGGTTCTATCTCCGTGGATCTCCAAAAAATATTAGACCGGGGAAGTAGAAATCTTGTACAATTCAACCCCACCAAATCACAGTCTTGCTTTCTTTCTCATAAGAGATACACCAGCCTTAGACCCATCACAATAAACAACCAAGTAATTCAAAGTAATGAGTCATTTTTCCGGGCTCGCAAATACTTTTCACCAGCTAATCTCTATACCTTATATACTTCACAAATAAGAACAAACCTAGAATACTGCTCCCACATCTGTGGTGCTGCTGCCGCTTCTACACTCGTTATCCTGGACTCCATTCAGAAGAGAGCTATACGTCTCATCGGTGACCCTACCCTCACCCAAAGGCTGCCATCCCTTGCCCACCGTCGTGCCGTTGGTGACCTCTCTCTCTCTTTTATAGATATCTGCACGGGCACTGCTCAGAGGAGCTTCCTTCCATAGTTCCTCCGCCTGCTGCCCCCAACAGATCTACCAGGGGAACAGAGCGAATGCACCCTTTTACTGTCCAGGTCACCAGACATAGAACATCTTGTTATGCCCGCTCTTTTGTCCCGAGGACTTCCAAGTTGTGGAATACCTTGCCGGCACATGTTTTTCCTTCTCCCCCGAACCTCCAAACCTTCAAGTCCAGAATTAACAAGTTGCCCCTTTCCTCCTTGTCGACACCCACGGTACGATAGTATTTAGGCTGTAAGCCCTCGTGGGGTGTTGTTGAAATAATATTAAAAAAACCATTCTCATGAAAAGTCACTACCATAACGCATTTGCAGCGTCTGGACGTCTTTAATGATACATATCGAGATTGCGATAATATGGATAAAAACATAAGTGATTTTATGACAGTGATAAAAATTAGTCACGGTCACCCTAATCATAAACGAAACTAACCTACTTAATATTTAAAAGCGAATTGAATCACTTAATTTTTTTCGTACAGTGTATTTTTATTTATCAGTCGGTCATTGAGGTTAACGACATTCATATTTATGAATATTCTATAATCTGGTATCACACCACGCGATTTCTGTATATGCTGCACAAATATAAATATCAAGGTGTTGCTGCTCTGTTCAAATAATCGACTGGCAATGGAGACTCGAACGTCTACGTTATACGGCTGCAATTAGAAAACAATTAGAGCAGAAAACTAATTAAGGACTTGTCTTTCTGTTCACGTTGTTATGTAAAACAATCATTGCATGTCTGCGAAAGCACTTTCAATTACACACATATGCAAAACAAAACTGGTCATAAAATCGACTACCTTTAACGTCGTCACAGCTTTTAATGTTCCCTAATTTTATATTTTTCTGTGCGATTCTTTGTTTAGATGTTTGTTAGCTTAAATAAATAGGTCCCAAGTTAACCTTAATTATTTTTATTTGGAGAAAAATAGGCCACACGCTACAATTCTAAGCTTTTAGTGAATTTTCTTAGAAAAAATTCACTAATGGGGAGATCCCGATTTTTGAATTTTGAAAAAGTCTCTTGAAATGAGCGGGATCTATATCCGGGGTCAGTTTCAATTTTTATATGTTTACGTATATATATATATATATATATATATATATATATATATATATATATATATATATATATATATATATATATATATATATATATATATATATATATATATATATATATATATATATATATATATATATGTATGTATGTATCACACAAAAAATAATGGACCGATTTTAATCAAATTTAGCATCCTTTTGTAAGTGGCTTGGATAAGTTCGTTAGACAGAAAAATTGAACAGGTTTTCCGGGAAAATTTTGGGTTTTATTTATAAAAAAAATCTCAAAAAATAGAAAAGCTGTGCTAACCAAATTTGGTACGTGTCTACGATATTGAAAGGAAACTATATACCAAAATTTATCTTTATATGTTAAAAGAAAAAAAAGTTATAAAAAAATTTTGGGTGCCAGATCATTTGTATAAAAATTCACTACCATAACGCACTTGCTGCGTTCAAACATTTTATTATATTTTCAGAATGTGCGCATACGAGACTATGTTGATAACTTAATTAGCCTGGAAACTTTCCAGCAAGCGAAATTGAATTTAATTACTATGATAAAGGCTATGGCATTTTATAAGTGAGCTGTCAAAGTTTGACGTGCAGAAGTTGAATAGTGACAAAACTAAGATTTTTTGAAAACGGCATAAAAGTTATATCGTTACATATACTATTTTTATAAGATACTATATTGAACAATTACTCGCAATATGGAAATTCACGAATATGGAGATTATATATATATATATATATATATATATATATATATATATATATATATATATATATATATATATATATATATATATATATATGTGTGTGTCGTACCAAAAACTCACAAAACAATGGATTTTGATAAAGTTTTCTCTACGCATAAAGGTTAAAAACTAACAGAAAAATTACTTTGAATATCTTATACTTTTTCTTCTTAAAACGTGAAAGTCGCGTTTTGAAGCGTTAAAATTTGCAATATTTAGATGGAGAACCTGAAACTAATATGGGTTATGTAGAAGAAATGTCATAATTAATGTGTTTTACAAAGCCTTAAGTTACAGCTTCAACCATCATTGTCCTTCATTTTACTGAAATTTTTGCAACAAAAAATTATTTCAAAGAGTCCCCATTTCTTATGCTTCTGTAGTAGTTTCTGTTACATATTTTGTGGTTTAATAGTCTGTACTTTTCACGAATTTTCGTAGAAAAATTCGTTATTGTCAAAACCGCGACCTTAGAATTTCAAAAAGATTTCCTGAAAATAACGCGAATTAGACATACCCCGCGGGGGGTCAATATCAGTTTTTACATGTTTACATATATACACGGTGGTACATTTTTACCGTAAAGCTCAATATATCTGTTATTATACAAGATACGGGCAAATATTATAAAAGTGATTTACAGGGGTTTTGAGCTGCATCTTATAAAATTATGTTGACAATAACATGCTGGCGCATAAGTTGTTGGTGATTCAAGTTGTCTTTTTTTTTAATGGAACACCCCTTTTATTATAGCATTATGGCATTTCGGATCCAATTTTAATGCATGCTTGGAAGGAGAAAAAATTGATGTCGATCGTTTTCGAGTTATTTCAATTGTTTTGCAGCATTTTACATTTTGGCACCTATCAAAAGTTGTGATACGGTCTTTTACCAATAGAAATCGGAGTCACCTGAAAATGGCGCATTAAGGAGGCTTTCAGTTATATTATGCGTTAAAAAATCGAGACGGTCTCAAATAACATAGCCAATCTTGGTAAAAACAATATCGAATTTTCATGAAACCAGAACCTGGGTTGATGTTAATTTATTACAGTTTATACTGGAAAAGTGAAAGGGATACGCTTCGGTTCAGAGGCACACGTTCTTACCCCTGGACCCCCGAGGCTTCGTGTGTTTAAACTAAAAGTATTACATTTAGTAATAGGTCGTACTAATAGTGTCCAATTCTTATGAACATTCACTATTATAACGCACTCGCTGCGTCCCCAATTTTTAGTGAATTTTCTTTAAAAAAAATCACTAATGAGGAGATCCCGACTTTTGAATTTTGAAGAAATTTCTTTAAATGGCCGCTACTTAGGACCCCTGGAACACAAATCTGGGGTCGGTTTCAGACTTTATATGGTTTTCCCGGAAAATTTTGTGTTTTCTTTCGAAAAAATTTATATCTCCAAAATTAACAAAGTAAGGGCAACCAAATTTCATACGGGGGTTTATATCATCATAGGTAAGTTACCTACCAAAATTTAGCTCTGTAGGTTAAAGGACAAAAAGTTACAGGCATTTAAAGAAAAATACATTTGGGTTTTCCTCAAAACGTCAAAGTCGCAATTTTAAACGTCAAAATTGGTAATATTTAGGCAATGAACCTGAAACTCATATGAGCTATGGAAGAAAAATGTCTCAAGAAGAATGTTTTACAAAGCCTGAAGTCTTAGTTTCAATCGTCATTGTCCTTCATTTTACTAAAATATTCCCAGAAAATTCATTTCAAATAGACCCTTTCTCTGATGATTTGGCAGTAGTGTTGGCTATATCGGTTAATGGCATATCATTTTTGTCGAATTTTTGTAAAAAATCTTTAAAGTTCAATATATCCGTTATTATGCACGATACGAAAAAAAATAATTAATTATAGGGTGTCTTGAGCTGCATCTTAAAAAAATATTTTTACAATTACAGGCTGGCCCATGAGTCGTTGGTGATTCAAGTTTTCTTTTTTAGTGAATTTTTTACAAAAAATCACTAATTGGGAGATCCGTGTTTATATATATATATATATATATATATATATATATATATATATATATATATATATATATATATATATATATATATATATATATATATATATATATATATATATATATAGCTCAAAAAATAAAGGACCGATCTTGATCAAATTTGGTGAGTCCTTCCTTTTGCAAGTCGCTTGGATAAGTCCGTTGGCTAGGAAAATCTGACCAGGTTTTCGCGGAAAATTTTGTCTTTTCTTTCTAAAAAAAATATATCTCTGGAAATAACAAAGTGAGGGTAACCAAATTTGATACGCATATTTGTAATATAAAGACTGAACCATGTACCAAAATTTACGTCTCTAAGTTTAAGGACAAAAAGTTACGGGCAGCCAAAGAAACAAATTTTGGAGTTTTCCTCAAAACGTCAAACTCGCAATTTAAAACGTCAAAATTGGCAATGTTTAAAAGAAAATGTTACAAGAAGAGTGTTCTGCGAACGCTTAAGTGTCAGATTCAACCGTCATTGACCTTCATTTTACTAAAATGTTTACAGAAAATTCATTTCAAATAGACAATTTCTCTGGTGCTTTGGCTGTCGGTTTAGTTAAGTTGATGCTTTCGCTGTAGGTTTAGTGAAGTTTATGGTTTAACGGTCTATAATTTTTAGCTAATTTTAGTAGAACAAATTCGTTACTGGATTTTGGAATTTTCTATCGAAATATGATGCATGTTTGAAAGAAATAAATCTGGACGCAGTAAGTGCGCTTTGGTAGCGAATTTTCATTACATCCTTCAAATTTCAATAACTCAATTTGCTATTAACGTAAGTTTTGTTGATTAGGAAACCAACATTAAACTTTATTTTCGGAAAATTTTTGTATAAACACGGCAAGGGCGTTTTGGTAGCGAATTTTCATTAAATGTTTCAAATTTCAATAACTCAATTTGCTATTAACCTGAGGTTCATTGTCTAGGAGACCAGTTTTCTCAGAAACATTTAACGTTTATTTTCGGAACATTTTTGTACATTTTCAAATAATTATTTTGATAAAATATGGTACATTGCTCCTACTATATAGGTTATACCGGTAACCAAATTGATTTTTATGAAAATTCACTTCCATAACGCACTTGCTGCGTCTAGAGTTTTTTTTATTATTATCTCTACAAAACATAAAACGGGGGTGATACTTTGTAACCTAACTATGTCTATCTCTATAGTTAATATTTAAAGCTGAATAAAAGTAGGTAAGTGACTTCTTTTGTGAAATTCGGTACCCTGGAATAAGTATATTATAATTATAGAGGGATTGCAAAGTAAAAGCACTTGTCTTCAGATTCACAATAGTTTAGCCAGTGCCGTTTACAGATAAAATGTCCTTCACAGTCCTTAAAGGCGAAAGAGGTCGCATAACGGCTTCGCTTATTTGGTGTATAATTTTTGCATAAAACCGCCCATTAATAAGTAGATCGCATCATCTGTCTATGGTCAACGTTTGATAAAATTACAGTACTGTAATTTTAACACCTATATTCGGCCCCCACATAAATCTTAACATCTGCCTACGTTACTTTGATCTTGCCAAATGAATAATAAATATATACACCTCTCCTATATAATATCAGAAATGTTTTAAATAGCTATGACACACGACGTGGTGTACGAGTACCAATACACACACTCCCCTACTTGTATACAAATACTGTAGATTTTTTTCGGCTGCAACAATGAATGTGTCAAGAGTTTTTTAGCAAGTTGAAGAGTATCGAGACCAAGAACGCCCACTCTTTTGCTTATATACCATCGCACGGAACACCTCTCTTGATTAGCATTCAATAAAATTAATTCTAAGCTTTCTTTCAACGTCTAATGCAGAGACTATAAGATTATTAATGGTCGGTTCTTTTTCATGCAAATCCGAAGCCAGACGCTAGACTATGTGATCTGACATTGTAACGTGTAGTTTGCATGTGCTTCAGAGATGCTAATGAAGACGATTGGGATCATAACATTGATAAGATGCAAAAATTGCAAGTATGCAAGGGCGAGACAAAGCATGAGGTGACAATAATTTAGTTGTGTATCAAACAAGAATAAATATATGTAACTCTCAGGTTGGCGCCATGGTAATGATATGCTGACATAAATCAGGTTCAAGGTTCAAACGTAAAAGTGAAGCTTGGCAGTGAGATATAAAACAGAAAAAAATGGAATTCGAAAGTCATTTCTCACAGGTGACAATAAAAAACTTCATCAAAGACATTTATATTGTCTGCTTTGGCAAGTTTCTAAGTCTGAAAAACGGTGATCAATTTTTTTAAAGTGAAAAATGCAAGGCCATTAAGTTTTTGTCGCGGAGAAAAGTAAAATAAGCTAAAAGAATAACTTGCGGTTTGGTTAAGCAGCACATAAATGCTGGCGATGGATCTTAGAGAACAAAAGTCATATTCAAAAGCATAATGTTTTTATAAAACTGAACGTTTAAGTGATTGTAAAAATCAATTTTGTCATTAATTGCCTGTTTTTGTTGAACATCATTAAAACGATAAATGTATTCCTAAATATAACACATAACTTTAGAAATTACTATTATTATATAAATATATTTTTTACTTGCTCTTAATGTTTTTAGACTCTAGCAATGGTTTATGTACGTACTTAGCTCAAAAATTATTATTATTATATAAATAAAACTAAACCATTGAGTAAGATAATCTATTTACTACAAGAATTGGGACGAACAAAAGACTAACTTTCTATTACATATTTTAGTGAATTTTAATTTTTAAAAATTCACTAATAAAAAGGTATCCGTGGTGAGACTTTGCAAAAATTTTTTCAAATGAGGGCGAATTTGGGCCCCTAGAACCCATATCCGGGGTCAGTTTCGATTTTTATATGTTTATATATATATATATATATATATATATATATATATATATATATATATATATATATATATATATATATGTTCAGAAATATTTCCGCGGTCTTTAATGTGAGACATGCTTGGTTCTCGGGTTAAACCGCGTCCAGAATTTATGGAAACTCGACGTTTCGGCTCCTGTTTTGGAGCCATTTTCAAGAGGTAAAGGAAATATGTAAGGACACTCTAAGGCCTCAATCTGCCTACTTCTTAGAGTGATGGACAAAGGTGGGTAATGGAAATATGTAAGGACACTCTAAGGCCTCAATCTGCCTACTCCTCAGAGTAGTGGTGGACAAAGGTGGGTAAAGGAAATATGTAAGGACACTCTAAGGCCTCAATCTGCCTACTCCTTAGAGTGGTGGACAAAGGTGGGTAAAGGAAATATTTAAGGACACTCTAAGGCCTCAATCTGCCTACTCCTTAGAGCGGTGGACAAAGGTGGGTAAAGGAAATATGTAAGGACACTCTAAGGCCTCAATCTGCCTACTCCTTAGAGCGGTGGATAAAGGTAGGTTGGGTTGTTGTAGCTTGATTACGGGGCCTCAATCTTCCTACTCCCCAAATCTCGCCGGAGATCGTCTGTGAGGTCTCAGTGTGTTCAACCCTAGGCCTCAGAGAGATATGAACACACTGAGACCTCACAGACGACCTCCGGTGAGATTTGGGGAGTAGGCAGATTGAGGCCCCGTAATCGAGCTACAACAACCCAACCTACCTTTATCCACCGCTCTAAGGAGTAGGCAGATTGAGGCCTTAGAGTGTCCTTACATATTTCCTTTACCTACCTTTGTCCACCGCTCTAAGGAGTAGGCAGATTGAGGCCTTAGAGTGCCCTTACATATTTCCTTTACCCACCTTTGTCCACCACACTGAGGAGTAGACAGATTGAGGCCTTAGAGTGTCCTTACATATTTCCTTTACCCACCTTTGTCCATCACTCTAAGGAGTAGGCAGATTGAGGCCTTAGAGTGTCCTTACATATTTCCTTTACCTCTTGAAAATGGCTCCAAAACATGAGCCGAAACGTCGAGTTTCCATAAATTCTGGACGCGATTTAACCCGAGAACCAAGCTATATATATATATATATATATATATATATATATATATATATATATATATATATATATATATATATATATATATATATATATATATATATATATATATATATATATATATATATATATATAGCTTGGTTCTCGGGTTAAATCGCGTCCAGAATTTATGGAAACTCGACGTTTCGGCTCATGTTTTGGAGCCATTTTCAAGAGGTAAAGGAAATATGTAAGGACACTCTAAGGCCTCAATATATATATATATATATATATATATATATATATATATATATATATATATATATATATATATATATATATATATATATATATATATATATATATATATATATGTACATGTACCCAACCGATAACTCAAGAAATAATTAACCGATTTTGATGAAACTCGGCAAGTGTGTTTCTTTTATTAATAGTTCGTTAGCCAGGAAAATTGGACAAGGTTTTCCGGGAAAATTTTTAGTATTCTTTAAAAAAAAAATTCTCCGAAAATTACAAAGATATTTCGATGAAATTTGGTGTACATATTGCTTTGGGAAAGAACTAACTATGTGCCCAAATTCATCTTTCTACGTTTACAGGAATTTGAGCTATTTAAATTTGAAACATTTATTTTTAAGATCACCGCGTTTCATTGTCAATGGCAAACCTGGCTTATATGAGATCTAGTATGTCGTTGCTTGGTAACAGAACATTTGATATTATCGCGCAGGTCTATTAAACGCTGTAACTGACGTTTATCGTATGGTATGAGATTGTTTATCTGTTTCACTCGACAAATTATTTCTGTTATTTGGGAAATTTTATATACAAGTGCAAATTATTCCTTTATTAATGTTAGTGGGTGGACTAAACAGTGTTTGTTATGTTTTATCAACACATAAAGTCGAAGTTTTACAAAAGAATCTGATATGCAACAGGTTAGTTATTTTCTCTCTGGTGCTTTGGCGGTAGTTTTAGTTAAGTTTATGGTTTAACGGTCCATAATTTTTTGCTAATTTGCGTACAAAAAATTCGTCAATGAGGAGACCGCGACTTTAGAATTTTAAAAAATTTCTTCAAATGAGCGCAAACTAGGCCCCTGGAATTCATATCCGGGTTTACGTTCAGTTTTGATCTGCTTATATATATATATATATATATATATATATATATATATATATATATATATATATATATATATATATATATATACAGGGTGACGCGTTTCTACGGTAAAGCTCAATATAATTATTATTATACAAGAGACGAGAAAAAATTGTATAAGTTAATTATAGGGTATCTTGAGCTGCATCTTACAAAATTATTTTGACAATCACCGACTGGCCCATAAGTCGTTGGTGATCCCTTATTTTATTGCATTTTTTATCGAAATATATTTGTAAGAGAAAAAAAAACAAGACGCAGTAAGTGCGTTTTGGTAGCAAATTTTCATTAAATGCTTCAAATTTCTAAGGTTTGTTGGCTAGGAAACCAACGTTTCGAAAAAAATTGTAAAAAAATTATATCTCCAAAATTAACAAAGTAAGGGAAACCAAATTTGGTACGCGAGTTTATATCATTATACGTAAGCTACCTAGCAAAATTTAGCTCTGTAGATCAAAAGACAAAAAAGTTATAGGCATTTAAATAAAAATTTATTGGGATTTTCCTCAAAATGTCAAAGTTGCGATTTAAAACGTCAAAAATTGGCAACATTTAGGCAAATAACTTGAATCTAGTACGGGCTATGGAAAGAAAATGTCTCAAGAAGAATGTTTTACAAACCCTGAAGTCTTAGTTTCAACCGTCATTGTCCTTCATTTTACTAAAATATTTCCAGAAAATTCATTTAAAATAGACCCTTTCTCTAATGCTTGGCAGTAGTCTTATCTATAGAGTCTATGGTATATAATTTTTGTCGAATTTTCGTAGAAAATCAATAAAGCTCAATATATCCGTTATTATACAAGATATGCATTTTTTTATATATATTAATTATAGGGTGTCTTGAGCTACATCTTAAAAAATTATTTCTACAATCACGGGCTGGCCCATAAGTCGTTGGTGATACAAATTTTCTTTTTTTTTTAATCAAACACGCCTTATGTTATTGCATTTTTGCATTTTCCATCGAAATATAATGCATGTTTGTAAGAAAAGAAATTCTGGATGCAGCAAGTGCGTTATGGTAGCGAATTTTGATCAAATTCTTCATATTTGAATAGCCCAATTTGCTCTTAACCTATAAGGTTGACCAAGAAACGAGTTTTTGTGGGAACACTTTAGGTTTACTTTTGGAAATTTTTGTACATTTTCAAACAATAAAGTTATTTTTATGAAACATGGCACATTGTTTTTACTATATAGGTTATACTGGTAACCAAAATTGATGCCGGCTTTCTTAAATAAAAAGAAAACTGACATATTTGCAATAAAAACATATTTAAGAAAATTCACTACTATAACGCACTTGCTGCGTCCCGAGTTTTTTTTGTGTGTTTTGAATCTTTTTAGAACGTGCATTTCTATATTTATGTTTGTAAATGTACATTTGACTTTCTCTGATTTATTAGTTTGTTTAATTGTTAACTGTGTGCTCTTCAAATATTTTATTTACTGGTGTGCTCTACAATAATAATTTTATTTATGTTACACTTTTATTTTCTAACTTGTTTTACGTACATGATGTATATGAAAGAACCGGTTAGTATATCTATCTATTCAGAGGATTTAAAAATGTTGTCCACAACACGCATCTTCTTTTAGTTTCTTTACAACGCTAATTATCTGTATTTACTGTAAAATCAGAAATCGTTCATATAAATCTCCCTTTATATTTATACTATATTTTATCCTATTCTTTTCATGGAAATCTTCTTGATTCTAAGCAGGCAAACCGCAAAAATGCCATAGAACGCAATACATTATGTATACATATGTGCTTCAATAGAAAAAGGAATTTCAAACATACTAGCCACTATTAATCCACGATAAATATTTGTCATTGGAATTAATTAATTATGCATAATGTGTAAAAAATATAACGATGTATGTAAATAGGAGCAATTTGTTGTCAACATTATTGCCATGTCTGAAATACACACTTGAGAATGAAATCTTTCAAATAGTTTCGAGTACTTTTTATAATATAATTTCTAAACGTTAAAACATCTGGGGCCGACATACTTGAAGAATAAATTATAGGCTTAAATCTTCAGGCAGATTTTTAAAAATTATTTCAAAAACTACGTGTTTTGGCTCGCTCGATCTCAATTTTCAGGAATTGATACCGAGAATAAAAAAGTTTGTTGTGTTTAGAAACTAGGTCTCCGGTACGTCTGGCATGTAAGAATGACACGAGTTAACAAAATATCTAACAGCTACTGAAAGCATAAAGGTCTGCCAAGTTATTGTCAAGTATTCTATTGGGAATAATTTCTGCAAAAGCACGTTCCCACCTCTTGTCTCAGGGGATGAAATTGTTTCTACTGCCCTGGGCAAGGCTGAACTTTTTGCTTCGTTGTTCGCCGGCAATTCTACTCTCAACCCACCTTCAAATGTTCAACCACCAACAGTCCCCAATTTCGCGCATAAAATGACGGATATCATTTTCAAAACTAAAAAGGTACGAAAGATGCTCTCTTCTCTTAATACCAGGAAAGCCTCTGGCCTTGGCGAGATCCCAGCAATTGTTCTCAAAAAATGCGCACCAGAGCTTGCTCCTGTCCTGACTCGTCTGTTTCAGATATCTTATAATAAAGGCATATTCCCTAGTAACTGGAAAACTGCTCGAGTACAACCCATCCCCAAGAAAGGATCCAAAGCGCTTCCTAGCAACTACAGGCCTACTTCTCTCCTTTCAGTCGTCTCTAAAGTGATGGAAAAGTATATAAACATCGAATTACTAAAATTTCTTGAAAAACACAGTCTAATCCACGACAGGCAGTATGGATTCCGTCAGCGCAGATCGACTGCCGACCTCCTTTCCTTTGTCACTCATTCTTGGAACAAGTCCATGGAACAACATGGTGAATCCCAGATTGTTGCTCTAGACATATCCAAAGCATTCGACCAGGTCTGGCACGCAGCGCTGCTTAATAAACTTCCGGCCTACGGCCTACCACCAAAACTCTGTATGTGGACAGCAAATTTCCTCTCCAACAGGAGCATATCTGTTGTTGTGGATGGCCATTCCTCTAAACTGTATCCAATTAATGCAGGAGGTCCTCAAGGTTCAGCTTTAGCCCCTACTTTGTTTCTTCTCCACATCAATGACCTCCTCTCTAGCACATCCAACCCAGTTCACAGCTCCGCGGACGACAGCATCCTCCATTCAAATATAGAATATTCTAAGCCTGTCTCTTTAGCCCAATTAGATGAGGATCGCAGACTCATGGAGGGTTCTGTCTCCGTGAATCTCCAAAAAATATTAGACTGGAGAAGTAGAAATCTTGTACAATTCAACCCCACCAAAACTAAGTCTTCCTTTCTTTCTCACAAGAGATACACCAGCCCTAGACCCATCACAATGAACAACCAAGTTATTCAAAGTAATGAGTCATTTTCTCTCGTTGGCATTTCTGTGGATCGAAATCTTAATTGGCACCAACATGTCACATCAATTGCAGAAGCGGCTGCTAAGAAATTAGGTTTCCTCTTCCGGGCTCGCAAATATTTTTCACCAGCTAATCTCTATACCTTATATACTTCACAAATAAGGCCAAACCTCGAATACCGCTCCCACATCTGGGGTGCCTCTGCCGCTTCTACACTCGCTATCCTGGAGTCCATTCAGAAGAGAGCTATACGTCTCATCGGTGACCCTACCCTCACCCAAAGGCTGCCATCTCTTGCCCACCGACGTGCCGTTGGTGACCTCTCTCTATTTTATAGATATCTGCACGGGCACTGCTCAGAGGAGCCTTCTTCCATAGTTCCTCCACCTGCTGCCCCCAACAGATCTACCAGGGGAACAGAGCGAATGCACCCTTTTACTGTCCAGGTCACCAGACTTAGAACATCTTGTTATGCCCGCTCTTTTGTCCCGAGGACTTCCAAGTTGTGGAATTCCTTGCCGGCACATGTTTTTCCTTCTCCTCCGAACCTCCAAACCTTCAAGTCCAGAATTAACAAGCTGCCTCTTTCCTCCTTGTCAACACCCACGGTACGATAGTATTTAGGCTGTAAGCCCTCGTGGTGTGTTGTTGAAATTTAAAAAAAAATCTGACTAAAGCTACGAAGAAGCCATGCAAAAATTTAGCCAGTAGCAGTCAAAAGTTAAAACAGCATAAGCATATTACAAAAGGACTAAGTCTCACAATAATGACACTTTGAAGGAGAAAATACAAGTTAAAATGCAAGAGACGAACGCAACACAAACATGAAGCAGGCTGCACAGCTGAGCAGAGCATTCTAACAAACGGCGGCGTCGCCCCTAAACTGTGATGAATATGAATGCTGGATTAAAATCATCTTTGGTCTATTTCTGACATTGTGAGTTGTTCCTAAGAAAGTTGAAGATCTGCTCGCTTCAGATTCGCTTCCCGTTCCTTTGGATGTGGCATAAGGTCGCCAATCCAGCGCCTACAAAACATCCGTACAAATATAAAAGGAATTTACCACATTTCCAGGTTTTAACCTAAAACTACCCCTGGCGTTGGTGATTAACCATAATCGCAAAATAGGCAGACGTTAACTGAATAAGAATGCGATCCAAAAAATACAAATATTCTAGACTTATAGATGTACCACGCGTTTTCCTAATTTCTTTTGTTAGAGGAAGTTTCGGATTATTATCAATTTGATACAGCAATTTATATCACATTATGTTTTTTATGTTTTCTGTTACTCTTTTATACTTATCTCCCACAAAGGAACTAACGATTGTTCCCTACCTGTGAATTATAGTAGTAGTTATATCGGTAAAGATTTGAAACAATAGAAATTTCTTCACACCTGTATATCTTTCTGCTATTAAAATTCTCAGGGACAAACGTTTATAGAACGAGACACATATGTACTAAGTTATTTTCTTTATTACCTTAGAATATTACACAAGCTACAATGCAGTCTTCTGTTGCGTTTTTATTATTTTATCGTATTATAAAATTGTCTTAAAATTTACATTACCAGTTATTTTTTTATTAACTGATTATGAACTATAATCGTAACCTTCCAATAACTGTGTGATTTTGGGATTTGAAAATGCTAGCTGTAATTTTTCTAAATTACGTTTTCTCATAAATAGAAATTTTCTTTTTTTCATTGTGTGAGAATATATAAAACACTAGTGGAATCCAGAGCCTCGGTGGTTCAGGGGCAAGAACGTGTGCCTCTGAACCGAAGGGTACTGGATTCGATTCCAGGGTTCTCCTTTCACTTTTTCAGTACATACTGTAACATTAACATCAACCGAGGTTCTGGCATTGTATTTGAGCAGGTTGAATGTCTGCACGTTCCGCCCTTCGGAGGGGGCGTAAAGTTGTCGGTCCCGTGTCCATGCGATGTTGGGCACGTTAAAGATCCCAACCCTCCTAACAGAAAGACAGGGGTTCGGTAAAATTTCCAAGATGGTGAGGTGAAACTGCTCCCTGGCGTCGGTGATTGGCCATAGTCGCAGAAATAGGCCGACGTTAAAGAAACAAAACACACACAACACACACTAGTGAAATGTAATAGTCTTATAATTATTACGACTTATCCCGAAGGACTTTCACACTCCCTCAACGGGGAACATTCACTCATTCCAGGTATCTCAGTTACCAAAAGGATGAAGCTCAGATAGAGCCCTTTCCAAGTTATCAGGCCCTGAACGACAACGCCACACATCGTTACTTCCAAGAAATTTCCACACGGAGTAGGCAGTTTCAAGTTTTGCCGCTTTTTTCATAACCTTATAAAGATGCTGTCCAAGGTCCAAGGCCCAGTCACTCTGGTAGATCGGGATCACACGGACACTATCTGCCCTCCACAATCTCTTTACTTGTATCTCGAGGTCTCTGTACTTAATAATCTTTTAATTGTTCTTTAAAGCTAAATCATTATTTTTTTAACATCGGTCTATTTCTGCGACTATGGCCAGACACCGGCGCCGGGGAGCAGTTTCACCTCACTATCCTGGAAATTTTCCCGAACCCCTGCCTTTCTGTAAGGAGGGTAGGGATATTTAACGTGGCCTCGCATGGACACGGGACCGACAGCTTTACGCCCCTTTCGCAAGGCGGAACCTGCAGACATTCGACTTGCTCAAATACAATGCCAGAACCTCGCTTGATGTTAACGGTACAGTATGTACTGAAAAAGTGAAAGGAGAACACTGGGATCGAACCCGGTACCTTTTGGTTCAGAGGCACACTTTCTTACCACTGAACCACTGGGGCTCTAGAGCTCGATTATTGGTTTTCGGAATGGCTACATCAATCAGCGTCCTTGCTTGTAGGACTTATCCACTATTAATATATCAGGCCTGTTGTGGGCAGCTCTTCATCCGTAAATAAAACCTGTTCTAAGAGGCGATGATTTTATGCAATTTTATTTTGGAACCATTGACAGACGACCAATCTTTGTGGAAAATCCCCTGGCAAAAGAGCTTGCACTCTCTCTATATGATAGCGATATAACATCTGGCTTTTCAATACTCTCCACACTTTAACGTAACTAAGGTTTAGGTTAGAAGCTATTTTTATGGTGCTTGTTATGGGCGTTTTGTTAGAGCTTAGATTGCTAGAAAAACAGCTCCTTCCATTTTTGGAGGAAACTGACGAGGTCGCCCATTTCCAACAGCTGTTTTATGAAAACTTCCAGTTTGAGGTTTATGAATACGAATAAATGTTCTTTCATTTGGTACCTGTCGGTTTGGAAACCTTTCTTAATGAACTCGTCAAGCTCTTGCTGCCTTTCTTTTGGCAACGCCATAAATAAAATACATATCGCACATTTCTCTATTAGTGAACATATTTCTATTACTAGGCAGACGGTAGGTAATAAAGGTAAAAAGTACTAAGATAATTGCTACCTTTTATTAATTAGTTGTAACTGTCAATTATATTAAAGCCACAGAATGCATTAAATTCCAAAGGACTTAACGGATTGTCCCAGGCGATGCCGAGGTGATCGTTCCCGTCAGAGCGGTAGTAGATGACTTGATGAAAACCAAATATTTTTTCATCAGCAAAACATGATAAATATTTCCATGTTTCTTATCACAACATGCATTTTTCTCGAAAATATTGGCGGTTTAAAATTGGCATTTAAAATGGTAATTTGCTCAGTACCGTAGAAATTAGGGGCAAAAAAACCTCACGCATCCCTGAAATCTTGGTCACTGGCATGAGGAAACAATTGAATTGGCCCTGAAACAGTATGTAATATTAATTATGAGCTGTGTTCAAAATCAAAATCGAATATAGACAATAAACATTCTACATATTGTGACGTGTGTAAAAATGACATTTGTAAAGGTCATAGTACCACCTTATACCAAATGTAATAAATGTAGCGAAAAATAATTTGCACCTAATACGTCGCTGCACGTTTTAGTGAATTTTCCTGTAGAAAATTCACTAATAGAGCGGTATTGATGAGACTTTCGCAAAATTTCTTCGAATGAGCGCAAATTAGGGCCCCTGTTAGTTAAAATGCTTATATATATATATATATATATATATATATATATATATATATATATATATATATATATATATATATATATATATATTGTTACGTTCTAAGGGTTTCTGGATTTGTTGATTAACAAAACACAGAAATATTTCTTTTCTCTATTATTAAATGTCCATAGAACTATATTCCACTATCGCCTTCTATGATCGCTTCTTATACACCAACACTTTTACACCACACTGACTTAATACTGAACTAACTTACTCTGCGCACCGCTCGTCTATTTATACTGTATATATATATATATATATATATATATATATATATATATATATATATATATATATATATATATGTATATATATATATATATGTATATATATATATATATATATATATATATATATATATATATATATATATATATATATATATATATATATAGAAATGCTTCACTGCTTTGGACCAAATTTGGGAATTACCCTTACTTTGTTAATGGCTTGGATGAGTTCGTTCTCATATCTTAACGGCCAATTAAATTTAAAAAAATTAAAAATATTTTTCAAAACGCAATATCTCTCAAATTGTTCAAGTGATTGAAACTAAAATTCACAACTTAAGCGAACATGGGCAGACGTAGTTGTGTGCAAATTTTCAAATCTTTTGATCGAGGGAAAATAAAGTTATTCGAAATTAATATTAAAATAATCCTCGACATCACTTCAGATTCTGTAATACAATATCTACAATGTTGGACAAAGACAGGTGACATTACCTGCACTGCTATGCTATTTAAATAAATGGTAGATAAAAATATAAACAATGGAAGTTATATCATCATCATTGCAAGATGTCAGAGCGTATAACATTGTAAAATGTACGACAGCGACGCCATCTCAGTGCGGAACCAGGTAGTATGTCGTTGCGACTGCTCTAGTGAACACAAAATGTTATAGATGGAGACAAGCGCATTATTTATACGCTTCGTGGCTTGCGCTTGTTATGTACCGCTTACAACTGACTTTTAACTAACCTAACATATTTAAAATATGAAAATAAATATTAAGTATTGAAACTTAAGTATTAAAAAATTAAGTATTGGACGATGGTTATAAATGAAAAATGTGACTTAATGACTTTTAACTAACGTAACATATTTAAAATATCGATATAAATATTAAGTATAGAAAACAAATATTAGACGATGGTTAAATAAAAATTGTGAGTTAATGACTTAAAACAATACAACTTTGCGTAAAATAGAAAATAAGTATATCAATAAATGATATTCTAAGAGCAGTGTTAACACTCGGTTAACAGTCACGAAAACAGGACCCCATAGACGTTATTATTATTGTATAACCAGGGGAAATAACTAATGCATTACGTAGTAATAGTAACAGTATCAGCATTTTTTATAGTTTGCCTCCGTGCGGAAGACAATATTTGTTGGGTTTGTTGGGTCAAATTTAGTACTACGGGCGTCAATGTTTTTTGCAAGTATCAAAACCTGCTTATAAAATGAGAGGGGTTCTGATAGATAAGTTTTTAGATCAATTATTTATATTATCGATGATTTCACAGGTTAGTTGGTCAATATTTTGTTAATAAATAGCACTTTAAAGCGTATTTCTGTATTTCTCATATTGTATGTCTCAAACAGGTACAGTCTCTCGATTAAACTTAGCCATACCTACGTTTGTTAACCGTCCAAGCCTATCGAGGTTAATTTACAAGCTGCTTGCTTGCGTTCGACCGGATTTCAGTGTAGTCTTGGACAAAAGCTAGGTTCATACACGCGCGAATTGCCAAATCGCCGCGAAACATATTCCTATTGGTTTGTTTAAAATAATATCGTAAAACCGTTGTTTTTTATTAGATTTTATAAATGTATTTTACTAATTTTTGTGTGTTAAAGTATTTTTTATGATCACAATACTACTGTGACATGAAATCAAACTTATGGCTCTTAACACGATCAAGATGTTTTTTCTACTTTTAAGTTTATGTAGCCCCAATGTTAATTAAGGACCCTCTTTATTATACTTACTCATCTTGTACTAAGAAGGGAGTGAAATAGCAAATTCATTTGTTTACCTTTGTGCTGTATTCGATATTATCTGAAAAATATGTTATATGCGACAATGTGGAATGTAATTTCGGTAAATTTACAGTTTACTATAAGGAGGGTTTTTAGAAATGTTTTTCAGAAACATGCTGAGAACCCCCCTTGGATGCACAAGCCACAAGGCAAATTTGTTGCAAATAACCCCCAAGAAAGTTAAGGGACCAAGAATGAATAGGGGGCGCTGGACGGGGCGGAATTCTGAGCAAATAATGCTTAAAAAACATTTAGTCGGACTTTGAAAAGATGCGTTTTTCACATTTTGCAACAATACTCCCTTTAAATCCTGTCTGCCCCACACAGCACCCATATTCGCCCAGGTCCAGTAACTTTCTTGGGGGTTGCTCCCAAGAAATTTTTCTTGTGCTTTATGCTTTGAAGGTAGTTTTATACATTAACAAGGGAAGGAGAACCCCCCCGTGTTTTTGGGTGATAGCGCAAAACCCTCTTCGTCCTGGGGGTTCTGCTTTCCCTTCTGCATGCATACAATCACCCTCAATGCATGAACCACAGGATTTTTTTTTAATGTTCCGCTTTCTAGTGTATTTTTTGTTGAGTATATTTCCTGTTTATCAACTATTTTGTTTGAGTTTTGTATCCGAATTTCTGTTTATAATTAAATAAAGTAATATTTTATAACTTTTAATATAAGGCTAAATCACTATAATAGATTATTCTGATGAAAATTCACTATAATAACGCACTTGCTGCGTCCAGAACATTTTTTTTATTTTTAAGGATTTCTCAAAAGTATTGTTACGTTCCACGGGGTTCGGGATTTGTTTACTAACAAAACACAGCTTTTCAAACTACTATTTATTATTACTAACTATGTTCCAACACCAGTGTCAACTAAAATATATCTCTTCTCTATTATTAAATGTCCATAGAACTATATTCCACTATCGCCTTCTATGATCGCTTCCTATAGACCAACACTTACTGATAACTCGCTTTATACTCTATGATCACTTTCACACCACCTTATTCAATACTGAACTAACTTACTCTGCGCACCGCTCGTCTATTTATATCTGTCTATAGAGATTCTAGACGTTCTACACTATTCTACACTACTCTACACCTGTCACTTCTGGTCTATTCTAGAAATCTCATGCCAGAGTGTTCGCTGTGACAGTATGTTGATATTTCTAAAAAAACATGTTTTTATACTTACAAATAAATTTTTAGTTTGATTTAATACCCAGTTTTTGATTTGCCGAACATTTTCCAAACAGTTGTATTTTTCACGACAATAAAACCGTTTCTTCAATTTTTATTGATTATTATGTCTATTTTCGTTAATATTTGATCAAGGTCTCTCAAAAATGTTTTTTAGTGTGACAACTTTCAAATAAACAAGCAAATATAGTTTTTTAATTAACACCTTATTTTGTCTATTAACATTTTCGAGTCCATGTTGACCCGACGATACCAGTTAGCTGCATTAAAGTGACGATACCAGTTAAGGGTTAAAGCTCTGATTATAAGAAATCATTTAACATCATGAAAATATCCACGCTGAACTGGCGAAACTTCATGCATTAATATAGGTTAGAGTTAATTTTAAAAGTTAATTATAAACAAAAATGTACATGGCTTTTCCATTTAGGAGACGGTGCCTTGACGTTCATAAATACCGCTATTATCTTATGCTTTTAACAGCATAATTAGTCATAATCTTAAATCAATTGGTGGTTTTGTGCTGAGCTGGACCGGCGCCACATATTAAGAGTGTATAATGTTGTGTGTACTTAACGTACATAAGATCGGTCACTCAATATGTTAGTGTTACAGCTGTGGATACTATGTACTGCTGCAGCTCTCAAGTCAACGTTCTGGTAATGCGCCCGCAAATACCGAGCTTTGTAGCAACCAATACAATGCTGAAAATACGATCTCTTCGTTCCATCTGGTTCACGCAATTCAACTCTAACTTTCTCATAATCATTGTAATTTATTCGTCTGTTAGCATTGCACAAAAATGAGATCATCTAAACGTGCTCGAGGATTAAAGACTCACCTAGAAACACCTTTGTATTTAAATCTTGTCTCGATAAATTATAAAAGCACTAAATTATTAGCTTTATGCACATAGCGATGCAAAATTTACTAAAATAAAAAAGATTTTGTTAGACATAAGACGCATTTAAACAAGGTTACTGTCCTTGTGTACTGTATTTTATTCACGAGAATGAAAAGAATTATTGTATGGCGTATAGATCGGAGTCTAAACTAGAATCTAGGGCAAATGGCTGGAGATAAAGACAAAATTTGACTTTGAGAATTCATGTGAGCAAGAATCCCCGAGAAAAAGTACGTATGAGATTTTTTCCCTCAGGGCTCGTCCGCGGCCTTGCCGCCCCGATAGAACTGCAACCTTTGGTTGATTGTGCAAACTCTCAGTCTTACTCCACCCATTCCAAAATCACTGTGCCTTGAACTAGTTTGCACAGCGATTGGTAGGGTGAAGTTTTATATTGCTCTGTCTCCGGTCTAGACTGACCGTAGATCAGTTGTCTTTTGCGACCCAGAGCTTTACACTCGCACAAGATTTGCTGGGTTGATTCCTCCCCCTCACCGCAGAGTCTGCATGCGAGGTCTCCTTCGAACCGCCCCATTTTATGCAGGTGTTTCTTGACGGCCATGTGTCCCGTCAAGAGACCTGTTGTGTTTCTGAGCTGTCCTCTGCTAAGATTTAGCAGTTCCACAGCTCTCTTTGAACGTATGAGATTGGTGGACGACATTAGGTTGACTGCTCTTTGGTGTGAAATAGCACAGAATAGGCAGCGGTATAGACATGACCTAGAAATGTATGCCAAAGAAAGTCCGGCGCTGCAGGTTCGTTCTGGGTTCACTTTTTAATTTGGGGGGGAGATTGCCATTTAGACTTTGTCACCGCCACCTTCAAGACCTTTTTTAATGCCCCTATTTAGTTTGCACTTGGTTTTGTAACGCCCCAATTTGGTTTGCATTTCGGTTTTAATGCACTTACTTGCTTTGAGTTTGGTTTTGTAACGCCCCCATTTGATTAACATTTGGTTAAGTAACGCCCATATTTAATTTTAATTTGTTTTCTAACGGCCCTATTTGATTTGTATTTGATCTTTTGTTACCCTTATATGATTTCTCTTTGGTTTTGTATCGCCCCACTTACATAATTTTACGCCCCTATTTGACTTTGTTTTGGAACACGACTCTTTGATTTGCATTGGTTTTTTAACGCACCTGTTCGGTTTTCATTTGTTTTTAAATTCCCCTCTTTTGTTTTCATTTAGTTTTGTAACGCCTGTTTGGTTTGTATTTGGGTTTTTAAGACACCTATTTGATCTGCGTTTCGTTTTGTAATGCCCCTATTTGGTTTACATTTGGGTTTTCAACACACCAATTTGGTTTGCGTTTGGTTTTGTTACGCCCCTGTTTGATTAACTTTGGTTTGGTAAGGCCCCTCTTTCATTTGTCTTTGGTTTTATATCGCCCCTCTTTGATTTACATTTGTTTTCGTAATAACACAAATAGTCTGGTACACCGAGGGAACTAAGTCGGAATTAGGTGTGGGACCGGAAATTCACAAAATAAGGTCACACAGGCCGTTTTGTCATATTTTCTCCCTAGCATTTCTATATTCACTTTTTTTTCCAAATTATACTCAAGGACCATCCAGTCTGTGGACATTTCCGGGACCTGTTTGGCCTTCAACTCTTTGTACTGTTTCTGATACTCTGCTGCCAGTCGAAACGTAGTATCTCAATAATTTTTGACGTGGTTAAATCCAAAAACTCATTATTTGCCATTTCCTTTGTGTAAATTGTGGACCAAGGGAACACCGATGTATTACTAAGTGGCGATCGGTACTTTTGATGAGCACTGATAGGTACACTGTGCGAACCCAAATCACCACACCATGTCTTTTTTAAGACCCGACGACCCTTTCACTTACAAAATTCGAATTTTTAATCCTCTGATGACGCTAACTTTGTTAGTGAAGGGATCGTCAGGTCTTTAAAAAGAGGTGTTGTGGTGACTTGGGTTCACCAAGTGTACTGACCGATGTATTAACCATTTCTGTAAGTTGTATATATAAACGGTTTGTTTGAACTTATTTGTTTACATGTTTTGGTTTATTTCTTTCGCATATTATAAATAGTTTAATAGTAAAGTGAAAAATAACCATTCTTAAAAACATTAAGACCCTTCATTAAAGAGCACTTTTTTTTAATTAGTTTGGATTGACATTCTAAATAATTTAATAATTAAATAATAATCGATCTATTAAGCTTTACCGTAGAAATACATCACCCTGTATATATATATATATATATATATATATATATATATATATATATATATATATATATATATATATATATATATAAAGAGATTAAAACTTAAATTGTCCATTTGAAATAAATTTAAGTAAAATGAAGGACATGGCGGCTAAAACTTAAGGCTTTGCAAAACACACTTATTACGACATTTCTTAAGTGGTGGCCCTTCGGAATTATAGATGTTAGGAAGTTTTTAACGTTTCAGTAACCCGTTTCGCTGCTTGACAGCATCCTCAGACAAAAGACAATTGAATCTATACGCAATCATGACAACCATAAATAGAGGTCTGTTGCTATGTCAAGCAGCGAAACCGGTTACAGGAACGTTGAGGAACATTTCAGAACATCTAGAATTCAGAAGTGCCA
Source organism: Tillus elongatus (assembly GCA_964006375.1). NCBI lineage: Eukaryota > Metazoa > Arthropoda > Insecta > Coleoptera > Cleridae > Tillus > Tillus elongatus. Next base: position 48,375,899 of record OZ023266.1, read on the forward strand.
CTTGCTCCAGTTAGCTTACGCGCTGGCTACATCCTTTATTTATAAAAACGAAATCCATCAGTGGATCCAGAGAAGTAGTCTCCAAGTCTGTATATAATATGGGTCAGTTTCACCAAGTAAGGGCAACAACAATCAATGAATTATACGCATTTAATTTTAAAAAATGTTTCGTACCAGTTATATGAAAATTCACTACCATAACCAGACTTTTCAGTTTAAATTATAGTAACTTATGAAAAGATTATTTATTTTGTTGTTAATTTAGCAAATTCTGTCATCGTTTTTTAAATCGTATATTTTTGATCGGGGTAGCGAAAGTGAAAGCCATAGAGGTGGTAGCCAATAACAAAAGACACAGTGAGTGAGAGGTATGTGGAGGTTCGCGTTTAGCAGAGCGCTAGACTTGGCTCAAATGCCAAGAGTTCAATCCAGATGGGCCTCAGGCCTCAGGATATATTAGTCATGTTATATTGAGCTTGGCGCGAATTCAATGCCGCAGACGACACACCTCTAGACGTCGGCACTAGTCGTCGACTGCCTCACCTACACCTTCCTTGTCCAAGATGTTTATCATCTCTCTTATTATTACTCCACGGCGGCGAGACTTTTCCGCAAACAAAAATGCCAAACCTTTTTTATATTTTATAAATTTAACGTAGTAAAGTATGTGGGAAAGTTTTCAGATTACCAGTTTTAACCGATTCGCTTTAGGATTTTCATTAAAATAAATTACCAACCATATCTTCATATACATATTTTTAAAATGTTCGAAAAAGTAAGAAGACTTGACAAGTAAAATTATATTTGTTACTAAAAATCGACTTATTTCTTAAAATAAGACTAGCGACTTTAGCGTGTCCGGCATCGCATAATACACGAAACCGACGACTTTATGCCTTCTGTGAATAGTAGAGCTTGCAAACGGGTATCTTGCACATCCAGCTTGAATATAATTCCACAGACAGTAGATATTATGTTGCAGTTTGAACTGTTTGAAGAGGATTTCAATGGATTTTACGTGCCCAGCATTGCACGCTGGGCATATATATATATATATATATATATATATATATATATATATATATATATATATATATATATATATATATATATATATATATATATATATATATATATAGGGTGACACATTGAAAACGAAACAGACCGATTTGCGTCCAGAGACTATTTGTTAAGAAACGCTGAAACACGTCGATTTTAATATTGAGGGGGACATGTTTTGACATAAAACTCAACTTTGTCACATCAACCCTTAAGGGTGGTGATAACAACCCTTATATTTTAAATAGGGAACATGGGTCGAGTGTTGCATCATTTGAAAGCTCTTTCTTTTCTGAATTCAGCACACTAATTTTTTTGGAAGTTTTATTAACTCGTTTAAAAATTATTCACAGTTGAAAATACAAAAACGCATTTCACACATTCCGATAAGAAATGTGCTGATAGTCAATGTTTTGTTGGTTTGGAAACAAAAAATGGACTATCATAACATTTCTTATCGGAATGAGAGAAATGCGGTTTATTATTTCAGTTTATCGGTCTGTTTGATTCTTGATAGTACTACCGAAAATCAATTTCACAATGGTGTATTCTGTAGAAGAAAGAGTTGAAATAATTACTCTTTTTTTTTCAAAATCGATGACTGTGCCAACCGTACCGCAAATTTGTTTAATGAACGGCATCCTAACAGACATATTAACATAAAATACATTTTCGAGTTAGTTGCAAAGTTCCGGCAAAGTGGTTCAGTAGCCAACAACGTGAATTTCTGGTTAGAAATGAGACTACTAAGATTGAAGTTTTAGGACAAATTGATTGGCGAAACGTAATTGGAGTTACTAGAAGATATCGTTTACCCTCTACTAATTGACATTGTTGAAAATGATGTTCGCTATCAAGAAAATCAATTAGTGTTTCAACAATATGGAGCTTCTCTGCATTTTTCACAACGTGTTAGGGAGTTTTTGAACAGAGAGTTTCCAGAGCAAGGGTTTGGACGTAGAGGTGCTATTGAGTGGCCCCCTAGATCACCGGATTTAACTCCTTTAGACATCTTTCTATGGGGCCATTTAAAGAGTAGAATTTACGCAACAAAACCGGAGTCTCTGGAAGAATTACGACGAAGCATTGTTGAAAACTTCCGTCTAATAACCCCACAAATGCTCCAGAATGTCAGAGCTCGTTTTGAACAAAATTTGTACTTTTGTATGGAAGCTGGTGGTCAACAATTTGAACACTTACTTAACTGAATAAACATTTTTGAACGTTTGGCTTTGTTTTTTAGTTTTTTTAACGAAAAATGAAACACGTTCTTGCAACTCCAACTGCAAATAATTTTTAAACGAGTTGATAAAACTTCCCGAAAAATTAATGTGCTGAATTCAGAAAAGAAAGAGCTTTCAAATGATGTAACACTCGACCCATATTCCCTATTTAAAATATAAGGGTTGTTATCACCACCCTTAAGGGGTTGATGTGACAAAGTTGAGTTTTATGTCAAAACATGTCCCCCTCAATATTAAAATGGACGTGTTTCAGCGTTTATTTAAAAAAAAAATTCTCTGGGCGCAAATCGGTCTGTTTCGTTTTTAATGCGCCAGCCTGTATATATATATATATATATATATATATATATATATATATATATATATATATATATATATATATACATATATATATATATATATATATATATATATATATATATATATATATATATATATATATATATATATATATATATATACACACACAGGCTGGCGCATTAAAAACGAAACAGACCGATTTGCGCCCAGAGAATTTTTTTTTTAAATAAACGCTGAAACACGTCCATTTTAATATTGAGGGGGACATGTTTTGACATAAAACTCAACTTTGTCACATCAACCCCTTAAGGGTGGTGATAACAACCCTTATATTTTAAATAGGGAATATGGGTCGAGTGTTACATCATTTGAAAGCTCTTTCTTTTCTGAATTCAGCACATTAATTTTTCGGGAAGTTTTATCAACTCGTTTAAAAATTATTTGCAGTTGGAGTTGCAAGAACGTGTTTCATTTTTCGTTAAAAAAACTAAAAAACAAAGCCAAACGTTCAAAAATGTTTATTCAGTTAAGTAAGTGTTCAAATTGTTGACCACCAGCTTCCATACAAAAGTACAAATTTTGTTCAAAACGAGCTCTGACATTCTGGAGCATTTGTGGGGTTATTAGACGGAAGTTTATATATATATAAAAACTTATTTATAGCCTGTTAATGAGTCTTGTAGTGGAGAAAAAGTTGTTTAAAAACGTTGCCAACAACATGAAGACAAATCAAAATCCTTGCGAATGACCGGACCTCTGGTGAAATTTCCCAATGCCTCAGTGAAGGGTGGTTCAAAGACAGAAAAAGAGAGAGAGAGCAAAATGCGTTTAACAATTTTATTTCGTTGATAGCCTTGGATAGTTATTGCATTTTAGGCCAAAATGTAATAAATCTGAAATAAAGGGAGCTGTTAAGGCTTTTTTCTGGTTTCAAGAATTCCTCTTCTAACTCCATTTAATCGTGTTTTTCAAATATTAGATTATTTCTACTACACTCCCGCAATACCTTTCTACTTGCAAACATGTTGAAATTAAGATTAACAGTGTAATTGCGTGCAGAAAATCCAAGGGCGTTTCTACGTGTATGCGTAATATTAAGGTGATTTTGTTAAATAAACATACTGTCCCAAGGCCGTCCTAAATGAGATATAGGGTTTCCAGAAATTAGAAAAGGACCAATTTAAAATTCATAACTTTATGAGTACATGAATTACACGATTAAACTTATAATAATTGTTGGAAATCGCCACCTTCACACAAAATACAGGGATCAGATCTTTTTCTGGTGGTCTCGAACGCATGCCAAAATGCCAGGGGTGGCTCATAGTATCACAACCAACTATAATTCATTGTCGTAGTTGCTCTCCATTTTCAATAGGATCTTGGTAAACCAATGTTTTGGGGACACCACCACACCCACCCCGAATAAAAAAGTCTATGAGATTCAAATCCGGTGATCTAGACAGTCAAGGTTGACATGGGTGTTCAGTGCCTCGTCCAATCCACTTGTTTACGAAATCTTGATTTAAAAATTCGAACTAAAACGGGAGGGCGTCCCATTATGCGATTAGGAAACACCCTATACATGTATTATAGATCTACCTTTTCTAATTAGTCACGGTAATACTGAGAACTTTATTTATTAATTTTCGGGTAAATATAATACATCAAACTGTAATTTTAGTAATGAATAAATGAATCAGAGAATAGGCAACTTGATTCATATGGAAAAGCTACAACAGCTGGATAAATTCATTTTTTTCACAGAATATCTGCGCTGTGCTGTGCTTTACAGAATAAATTAAACAAGTTATCTCATTTGAATTTTATAGGAAGTGAACGAAAATTTCGCGTTATGACATGCCGACTGATTCTGATTAATTCGGAGAACTAGGCTAATAAATAGAAGCTTGTCTGGTATCACATTAATTATGCATTCGCTTTAAAGTTAAGTTATTGCATTTTGTATTTTTTTTCTTCGGTATTAATGCAGGATAAAACACGATCGAATTGTTATAATACAACTTAGGATCATATATATATATATATATATATATATATATATATATATATATATATATATATATATATGGTGGTGATTTTTAATTTTTTATTTAATAAAAATAGCAGATTGCATCCAGCGTTGCCGAATCCAAAATTTCTATTGATCTTTTTGGGCCGATGTGTGATGACTGTGGTCTAAGCACGTGCTATATATTTTAACGACTTTTTTCATTAAAAGACTATCATTTTATATTAGGTAGGTTAAGTAAAACATTCACAATATAAGCCTCTAATCCATTTGTTTCCAATAAAGCATGTGCTGTATGATGTTTGAAAGAACCAATAGATGTTTACAAAACGTCTTGTTCCGACTGTTACCGAACTTATGTAGGACAAACGAATAGACATATCAACAATAGAATATATAAACACACCCTCGCAGTTAGAAAATCTAACACCTCATCCGCACTGGCCATGCATCATATTAAAATTTTCTGTATATATGATATCTGACGAGTTAGATTTAACTGCAATTGCAAGTTTTTATGGACAAGGCCAGTTACTGCTGTTATCAATGCCACTATTATTGCCATTAACATTATAGGTGTATAATGTTTTAGAAGTTGTGTATGCATATATATATATATATATATATATATATATATATATATATATATATATATATATACGGCTTGTTTAAGCTTATTTATTCACATGTTTCGATTCATTTCTTTTGAATATTATAAATAGTTAAATAGTAAAGAGAAAAATAATCATTTTGAAAGAAATATGAAGGGCGTTTTATTCGAGAATATTATTTATTAGTAAATCCGACCCCTCCTCCGCAGTGGCCATTCATCATATTCATAGAGGACACAAAATAGACTTCAACAATGCCAAAACAATATCCCCGGCTTCCAATTTCAAAACGAGAATTACCCGCGAAGCGATCGAAATCGAAAAACGTCCCAATTGTGAAAATAAGAGAGATCTTCGAGTTCCGATTACTTGGAAACCTATTATATCCTTATTACAACCACACGAAACTGTGTGACTGTCCTATTTACCTAACTCAACAAATCCGCTTACTCCTTTAAGTCAACTGGTGTATTACTAGATGGGAGTCAATGACACCAGGTTGTTTCAATTCATTTGGCATGATACAACGTCCGAAATGAGGTTGGGTTGACCTCAGAGTGGCCATCAAATCACTGTCGTCGTTGAGATCGAGCTCAAGGTGGAGGGTAGGTTAGTTTAGATGAGCAAAAAGGGTCAGCAATGACCTAATTGCCAGTAAGCATCTTACCTTTTTATGTAACTATGTTTCGAAATCAGAAATAAAACATTATAGATTTTATTTATATAGTCTGAATAATTTGACCTATAAAATATCACTAAATAAGCCTATATTTAAATAATTATAAATTAAAAGAAAAAAAACTCAATTGAAAGTGTTTTCACAAAATTTCTAACACTCTGGATTAATATGAATATGAAAAAAAAATACAAATAAGTTACATCAAAACAAAAATGCTAGCCCAACATTAGAACTCTACCCGTGAGAAAAGATAAAAATTTGCAGATACAACGGTAAGTAAAGAAATATTTGCAATAATTTTATTTTATCAATATTAATACTTTAAATGGGCAATAAAAATAAGCACTTAAAAAAACATAATAATTAAAAAATCTCATGCTCAACAATTAAAATCACGTACCATAGCAACTTTTGGTCTCTTTAAAATAAACTTCTATTACAAATTTCATTAAATTCACAAAGGCCTTCCAGAAGGAAACATAATTCATATTTAGAAAAGTAAGGTATGTGCCAAATTATAAACGTAGCAGATATTTTTATCTTACTAATCGCCTGAATGATTTCGTTTCAGTCAACCTAATCAAGCCGGTTTCTTCAATATCAACAATAACGAAATCTCTGCTAGAAATGATAATTTCAGACTCAAAGGTGACAAAGTTATTTAGGCGTTTTAAACAGAAATGAGATCTTGTTTAAAACTTACGAAATCTGTTTACTATTGTTTCTCCAAATTAAAAAAAAAACAAAGAAAACATTATTCATCGAGCCGGAATCGATCACGCAACTTTTCGCGTAACTTAAACTCAACAACATGTATTGATATCACTAGAATAATATACAAGAATGTACATGAAAGGGTTCTATAGATATTTTACAAAGTTCGAGCTTAATAGACCTATACCATTGTTTTTGGAATTATTACAAATATAAATAACATGTTTACAATTCTTATTACTATGACATATATAATGTACATATATGGATGCTTATGTTTCTAATTACTAATATATAAACTATGAATCTATTGGAGGCAAACACTGGAGCTATCTAAGCACAAACTAACGTTTTGTTTAGATGATACTTACACCGGGTTCATGCCCAGAATGCATTATATTATATTCAAAGAATACGTAACAATTATTTACAGAATTAGTAGAATTACCATTGAAACACCTTCAATGTCTGTTTCGATCTTATATGGCATTTTAAGTTTAAGTTTAAAGATAAATAAAAAGAAACTACTTTAAAATATTTTTTATACACCTGACTTGATTTTGTTTACATTTCCGCTATAGTAAGCTGAACTTACCCTCTAAAACTGTATTTAGGGCCGTTCATCAGGCTACAAATATAGTGTATTTTAAAAATGCATTAAATCCCCCAGTTAAATAACAATTACTTGGCAAATTTTAAATTTCATGTCGTCTGTCATTTGCCATATTTGTGGCCGAGATTTCACGATTGATGGTTCGGGTAGCCTGTTTCATGCTTGTTATTCATTTTGTTTCGTTACCGTTGATGTATGGTTTATACCTGTTGTATGAATCAATCTACGCGTGACAGTTAACTACTATGTCTATCATGCATTAAACTTTAACCACTAAGTTAAAAATCTTACAGATTTTCTCTTTAATTTGGAAAAAACTAATAAAATATTGTGCACCAAATTACTTAAAATTCACAACATAGGTTTATTTACACCATTTCTAGTTACATGTAAAGGCTCATTCCAGTTACTCTAATACTTACAAATATAGCGTTTTAAAAATGTTTTTGTATATTTTTTGGCCAAAAAATGTCCGTTACAGCTGATATACGAGCTCGTCTGCGATCTTAATACAATGAAGATATTTGCCAAGCTTCGTTCTAATCAGTTGAGTATATATATATATATATATATATATATATATATATATATATATATATATATATATATATATATATATATATATATATTTAAAACTCAAATGGATCTTGGATTTGGGTTCTAGGGTTCAAATTTGCGCTGATTTGAAATTTTTTTCCGAAAGCCTTTCCATCGTTAACTCTCTCTTAGTAAATTTTCTTAAGGAAAATTTACTAAAAACAAATAGCATGTAGCGCTATTACGATCTTTCTGGTGTTCTAATCGTTTGTTTCACGCCTTCAAGGGGTCCATATGCCAAAACACACACGCGCAAGACTTCATTTTTGGATTATGAGATTTTTGCGTTTTGCCGTATTCTGAAAATAATTTTTGTGCAAATAAATTTTTCTATGCGACTTTTACAATTAATTAAGAATCATAGTAGTTCATTCTGAAACTTGAAATATGAAGTCTGTAATAATCAGTTAAAAGTAGTAACATCTCGACAAACAATCCTATTGAAAACCTACGACATGGTAAAAGTCGCTAAAAGGTAAACACATGCCCTAATCCTGTTGTTAATTTAAGAATTTTGCAAGATGTCGCAACTAATCCTTGAGAATATGATTTTAAAATAGTCTAATTGTTATAAAAAGTTTAGAATGGCAGACATGCCTAATTCGGTACAGAATATTGTAAAATATTTGGAGAAACTTCGTCTTTCCAACATTAGATACAATGCGTTGGTTTTCATAGAAAGTCTTGTCATTAAACCCAAGTGTTAAACAGCTCATTCAAAAACGAACAGGTTTGCGAAAAGCTGTCTTCTAAAACAGACTGATTGGCAAATTTCGTAAAAAAGTTAATTAAATATCAGACAAAAAAGAGTGTCTGGTGAAGTTAGACTATTTTCTGCTTCATTTGACTGGATACTGGCACTGCTGCAAAAGAAAACATGTGCGACACATATCTAGAATTAAAAAATTATTTATGGACGATATATTTTTAATTAAAATGAAGTTAAACATCGACGACCTCGACGGTTTCCACGAAAATTGTAGAGTAAAGTATATAATGATTCAAAATGTTTTAATTTATAGACTGGCTACAGTTTTATTGGATAGTTCCCGATGATATATTAGCCAAACAGAAAATTCTAATGGTTTTTCATTAAATAATGATAAAAATAAATAGAAATATATAGCGACTCCAAAAACGCTTCCTGTAATATGTGAACGATATCAATGGGTATATGCGTTAGGTTGGCCTAAAGCTTTACGTTCATTGGCCACAGAAATCTATATTAGGCCACCAAAAACCTAAAAATGAAGGGGCTTAACTAACTAACGGTAGGTGGTAGTGGACTTCTTCTTTACGTGATAGTAAATGATTTTTTCACGCCCAAGGAGGTACCACCCTTACATCAAGGTTTACGTTGATCACGTGATCAAGACAGGAGACCGATACACACGACACAGTCCGAAGGCACAATCAATCAGAGAACAGTAAACCGACCAATAAAAGCTCACGGCGCAGGCGCCACGTACAATCTTAGACGTAGACCACATAGGAGCGATAACAGTCAGTAGCGTGCTGATGATGAACCGGGACGGTTCGAAACTGCAGTCCACGCAAACCAATAAAAAATCTAAAAACGGACAGCAAACAAATAAAGTGTATATTTAAAAGTGATTACAGTGTAGTGCAATATTCCAATATATATATATATATATATATATATATATATATATATATATATATATATATATATATATATATATATATATATATATATATATATATATATATAGCTGTTGGTTGTCAGAGATACACGACTTGAATTATTTTTAGAATAGAAGAAAAAAAGAATGACACTAAGTTTTACATTTTTGTGCAAAACCACAGAGTGTTCCGTTATTCGATGGTCAAAAGTGGTGACGTCATAGGTGACAATTCTGTTTATGATTGGCAATATAAGAGTGAAAATAAAGAGAAACGTGTAAGGCGTTACAAACGTACTGCACCCTGTTACACTGCCATACCCACGAAGTTTATCATTCAACCCCTTTTCCAACAACACGACACACTTTGTCATACAGCAAAGGTTGATACAAGGTTTTTACAGGAAATAGCGCGACCTTGCCTCCATGCCCTTCTCGCTCCCCAGACTTGTCACCAATCGAACATGTGCAATGTTCCAAGATTCAGTTGTGTTTGATAATTGTTGTCAGTTGTTCCTAATTTAAATTTTACGTAGTTTAGAAAATGGTATTTATCGTTGTTAGAAAAGAACACTAAAATTTAAATAGAAAAATAACGATGGATACATCAAATGATTTAATCGTTGACATTAGTGCTTCTAATGAATAGAATCTCACACGAGTTACCTGAGAGAAATCCTTGATATAAATTGTACATAAAAATCAGCTACTTAAGTTCATCATGTGTCTGTGGCCGCCGAGAAAAGGGATAACATTGGAAGTCCTCCATCACCCACAGAGCAATGCTAACATAAATTCGTTTAAGCAAGTGCAATGATATCCCAACCATAAAATAGTCCCGACTTTAAGATTTGATTATCTGGTGAGGACAAACTGTCATTAATAGGACTGAATTAATTTCTCAATTACTCTAAAGATCCCTGTGTCCTTGCATATTATCCTGTGCTATAGAAACAAGATGTAAATGTAATTTCTGCTCTTGAAGTCCACGTGCATCAAACTTCACAAAGAAATTTCCTCGAGTAAGATAATGATGATGTAGGTTCTAAAAATACATCCATGTAAATGATCTGAAGATTAACACTTCTTATGTTTATTGACAAACCAGCCTTCTCTCATCTGCAAGAATATGAATAAAACCACCTAATTTGAATCATAAATTGACTGCTAAACCCGTTCTTCGTCGCGCTGATGCATATTGTTGCTTGATGAATGGAAATAATGTAAAATATATGTACGAGTTTTAACAAGTCTGCTGCTTAGCATAAGCCAATTGTTTCAAGCAATCAACAGGTAATTGGGTTTTGACAGAACTAGAATTTTGTACGTGTCAATAATACCAAATTTTTTATTGATATTGAAGACTATCAATCGCCACAATAATTGGATTGGGTGTGAACTTTATTCTAGATTTGTTTTGGAAACGTCTTTAATCTATAAAAAACAATATTAATATTTTAAAATGTAATAGGAAACTTATACTAAGTGAAGATTTGAACCTGTGATGACCACTGATAAGTACACTCTTAGAACCAAAGTCAGAATTTTATTTTGTTAAAGAAATTCACTAGATCGTTATCTAGGAAAATCGGCCCAGGTTTTCCCGGATAACTTTAGGTTTTCTTTGGGAAAATTTCTTGTGAAATAACAAAGTAATGGCAACCAAATTTGGTACGCGTGTTTGTATTATAAAAAGTTATAGGCATTAAAAAAAGGGGGGGTTTTCCTTAAAACGTCAGAGTAGCGATTTGAAACGTCAGAATTGTCAACATTTAGGCAAAGAATCTGAAACAAATACGGGTTATCTAAAGATATGTCGCAAGAAGAATGTTTTACAAAGCCTGAAGTCTTAGCTTTAATCATCATTTTCCTTCACTATACCTAAACATTTCCAGAAAATTCATCCCTCACATTATTGCATTTTTCATCGAAATATGATGTATGTTGGTAAGAGAAGAAATCAAGACGCAGTGAGTGCGTTGTCGTAGCGAATTTTCTTTAAATGCTTCAAAGTTCAATAACTCAATTTGCTATTAACCTAAGGGTCGTTGGCTAGGAAACCATAGTTTTCTCGAAAACATCTTAAGTTTTCGTAAAATTTGATGTACATTTTCAAACAATGAAGAATGAAGTTATTGTGATAAAATATGGTATATTTTTTCCACTATATAAGTTATACCGGTAACCAAACTGATGCCTGCTTGCATTGAAGAGACATATTTGCTATTAAAAGCATTTTTTTATTAAAATTCATTTCCATAACGCACTTGCTGCGTCCAGACTTTTTTTCATCCTCTGACGACGCTAAATTTATTGGTGAAATCATCGTCAAGTATTTAAAAGATGCGTTGTGGTGATTTGGGTTCTCCAAGTGTACTTGGCAAACCTGTGTATGAATCTTGAATACATATGGATATCGCTCGCGGGCAACAAAACTAAGGATATGTACATAAAACAGAGCTTTGGTGTTTTTCCGTAGCTTTTTCATTTAAAATTAATGCTGTAAATTCTTGGGCAGAGGAATACACTCATCTTAAGCTTCGCAGATCTGGTTCAAGTGGTCAAGTACGTCGAATTTCCATTTGCAGTCTACTTCATTTTTAAGGAAGTAAATCTTTAAGAATGTTGCTTTTAAGAATATTGGTAATCATATTATATGAAGTTGTTTGCAATAAAAATCAGAATAAACAAGTTTGTGAAAAGTATTTTTGTCAGTTTTGGACTTATATTAATGCATTTCTATTTTTTGCCCAGATCTTAAAAAACATTTAGCGATGGTGACTCGGATAGAAATAGTACGATTTAATATTTGCTCTAGGTGTCAATAATATACCTAAGGCCGCCATACTTAAAAAATCTTGACATAAAAGGTTTTTTATAACTTTCTGAATATCTTGATTTTTAGGCTAATTTAATATCTCCATCTAGATTGCGGTGATTGTTTTTTGTTGTTGTTATATTTCAACAACACACCACGAAGGCTTACTGCCTAAATACTATCGTACCGTGGGTGTCGACAAGGAGGAAAGAGGCAACTTGTTAATTCTGGACTCGGCGGTTGGGAGGTTCGGAAGAGAAGGAAAAACATGTGCCGGCAAGGAATTCCACAACTTGGAAGTCCTCGGGACAAAAAATAGACAGTAGATTTTGCAAGAGTTCAGAAGTGTTTGCCGCCGTTGGAGCTTAAGAGGACTTTGTTTTTGATGTGGTTATTAAACGAACTTTTTGCCTCAGAAAGAGTGCGGACATGACGGTTTCTTGCGTCGTTAAATGCTTGACGGTTTTCTTGACTGGGATTGTGTACAATCGTTTTGTGAGCTTTGACCTTTTCGAGTCTGGCCTTGCACAGGATTTGGAGAACCAGGGCTTTTAAGTGACTGAAGAGATTTTCTGTGTACGTGGAATAAATAATTGGATAATTTCGGTCACGTTTTGTGAGATATCAGAGGGGTCAGGATGAGAGAAGCAGAGAGACGCCCATGGAAATGAGGAAAAGTAATCCCGCATTTCGTCTGAGTTTGCGGAGATGTAGTACTCAAATTAATGCAGCGGACGTACCGTGAATGAAATAATGCTTTCTTGAATTGTTTTTCCACTATCAGAGTACTGACCACAAAGCATTAATAGCTGAGAAAATCCCAAATTTTTCAAAAAGCCATTTTCTTTAAATGACACATCTTTTAGACACTCAATGTTTAATGATAATAATAACAATGATAATATCACTTTATTAGCAAACCATATTATATATATATATATATATATATATATATATATATATATATATATATATATATATATATATATATATATATATATATATATATATACCCAAGAAGTCAATGCATTCAGATAACTTACCTACTTGAAAAATTAATCAACAAGTATTAACGTTAGTATTCTTATTCTTTGATTTTCATACAATCATTTACTATTTAACCTCAAAACAGAACTGTCAAACGATGATAAATAAACAAAAATGTTCTGTTTTGAGGTTAAATAGTAAATGATTGTATGGAAATCAAATAATAAGAATACTAACGTTAATACTTGTTGATTAATTTTTCAAGTAGGTAAGTTATCTGAATGCATTGACTTCTAGGGTATGAATTAAGTTTCCCTCTCATAAGCTTTTGTAACTTCAATGAAATTCGTAATACAAGTTTCTTTTGAAGGGAGACCGAGTACCTCTAGGTACTGTTCACCAAATTTTATTTTCTAGCGTCATAGAAAATTGAGTTTTAGGCATTCAATGTTTTTTCTTAAAAGAAGCTAGAACACGAGATTTGAATATTTTTTATAAAAATAGAAAGAGAGAACTTCTTGAAATATACCATTCTAACAATAGCATGATTTAATATTATTGCACTAATAAAACCAGTTCATTGATTATTATCCTGCGTTAAGACATAACTCACTTAGGAGGAACGATAACAAGCAATAATTGAATATCGACTAATAAAGTCACGCGCAATTCACGTCAATTATTTCTTGTAAGCTAAATTACGTATATATTAATCCTTGTTGTGTGCAGATCTGCCTACATTTGACTCCAGTTAACTAGACCTGATGATATAATGCAAATATGCCAAATTTATAAATGAGCTATTGGCATGAACCCAGCGTACATCCACATACTTTAAGATATTAAGATGAAATATATGCATTGCTAGTAATACTTACTTATAGTCTTTAAAAAATCAAACCAGTTCTTCCCTCATATATGCGAGAGAATTGTATCGTCGTGCAAGTCTGGCTGCAGCCCACCATGAAGGCATCAAGTAGAAAAAGTTGGTACATAAAAACAAAAAGGAAAGAAAATTGTTCTGCTTAACATTAAATAAGACACATGAACTTGTTTAATAAAGGTATCACTTTGTGAATTTGTATCGGACATAGCCAGAGGCTGTTTTCTCTTCGGTTGGAACTAATTGCAAATGGCTTTTACTAACTTAATACAGTTGATGACTATATGCCTACATTGCTGAGATGTCGTTACCAGAAATGTATCAAGTACTTTTCTTTCTTCAATTACAACACAGCAGATTTCCGGAAAGTACAATAACACATGGTTTAATCACAGTGTGAGATTTGGAACCTGTGGTGAACCCTAATGAGTACATGTTAGAGGAACCCAATTATACATTACACTGTCATCTCGCGAAAAAAGTTGATATGATAAAGAATAAACTTAACTTGAACTTTAATTAGGCTTGTTTTATTTTTCCAAGGTGTAGGCTTTAATGTAGTTTTCCTGAGATACAACCTGCCACCCGCCAGCTATCTCTCAATTGCTTTGGTGGTCTCTCCGGTGGTCGGCGATTTTTTTATTTACCTTGAGGAGCTGTACGAACTGATCTCATTTATACGCTTGACGTGATCACACCAGAAGTGTCTTGTCGGTCTAGTCCACCTGGCTACATCGTTCACCTCACATATTGTTCTAATTTTTAGTGAATTTTCTAAAAAAATAATTCACTAATGAGGGACGTATGTCCCGGGTCAGGTTCAATTTATATATATATATATATATATATATATATATATATATATATATATATATATATATATATATATATATATGTCAACGCTCGAGACGTCAGCCGACGGCAGACCTAACCAGGAGAAGAAGGGGTACTTCGGGTAGAAGGGACATCTAGTATAAGAGTCTGGGAGTATTCCTTTTCCTAGTAAGTATTCATCGATCAGAATCCAAGAGAATAACACGCCAAGGTGTAGAACAGTTATGTTATCACAGTATTAAGTGTATCATTTGTAAAGTTAAATTAAAATTAGTTAAATATATTAAAGAGTGTTCAAACAACAAGAAATACAGTCCACTAATTTAAACGAACCAGCAAGACATTAAAGAGGACATCATTGGTCCGCAGCATTTGGCATTTACAAGCCATTTGCCAGCACTTTTGGAAACTCTGGCAAAGAGAATACATAACCGAATTACAGAAAAGAACAAAATGGAGGAAACATTGCCAAGAACAACTGAAGATTGGTAATTTGGTACTTTTAAAGGAAGACGACGTTCCACTACTGTCCTGGCCAATGGGCAGAATCACATGGCTACATCCAGGTCAAGACGGTGTCATTAGGGTAGTCAACGTTAGAGTCCGGTCCTCCGAGGTTAAGCGATGCACTGCACGTATATGTGCCCTTCCTATCCACTCAGAGGAACCAGAATAACACTTTGAAAGCACCATCTTTCAAGGCCGGCGGGATGTCAACACTCGAGACGTCAGCCGACGGCAGACCTAACCAGGAGAAGAAGGGGTACTTCGGGTAGAAGGGACATCTAGTATGAGAGTCGGGGAGTATTCCTTTTCCTAGTAAGTATTCATCAATCAGAATCCAAGAGATTAAGCCGCCAAGGTGTAGAACAGTTATGTTATCATAGTATTAAGTGTATCATTTGTAAAGTTAAATTAAAATTAGTTAAATATATTAAAGAGTCTTCAAACAACAAGAAATACAGTCCACTAATTCAAACGAACCAGCAAGACATTTAAGAGGACATAATTGGTCTGCAACAATATATATATATATATATATATATATATATATATATATATATATATATATATATATATCTATATATATATATATATATATATATATATATATATATATATATATATATATATATATATATATATATATATATATATATATATATATATATATATATTATACAGGGTCGCTGATAAGTCTGGAAACGGTCGATTATCCGGGAAAATATACAAGGTGTCGAAAAAAGTTTTATACAAAAGTTTTTGGGTTCTTCAATGTCTACTAGGCGGTGATAATTTCATTTATACAGGGCTGGTCATACAGGCGTGGCACACCAATATTAATTTTTTTTTTAATGGAACACCCTATATATTATTCGATATTTCAATCCTTCTCTTAATTTTGAGCAACATTTATCAGAAGCATGATGTACATAAACTCAATCGTTTCCGGGTAAAAAAATAAATAAAAATAAACGCTATTGTTTTTAAAATCTATTGGATGAAGAACAAAAATAAATGAAAAGTAGAATATCTCTTGAAAACAATCTGTGAGTGTGAAAAGAACCGGTTGCGATGTTTTTAACATTGTTTGAAATCCTATTTTATAAGATGCTCAAAGTGTTCTCCATTGACCTCCTGACAATAATGAATTCGCTTAACAAAACATTGCACTGCATTTAAAAGAGCGTTTTGAGGAATGTTATTAATTTCATGCACAATCCTTGCTTGCAACTCTTCAATATTCTGCGGTCTATTTTGGTAAATTAAATTTTTTACATGACCCCACAAAAAAAGTCAAGCGGCGTCATGTCGGGAGACCTAGCTGGCCATTCAATAGTTCCCCTGCGCCCTATCCATCTGCCAGGAAAGGTTTGATTCAGATATTCCCGTACCTCAATTCCAAAATGAGGGGGTGCCCCATCCTGCTGAAACCATATTTCTTCCGCTGGTAGATTTGGGTCGTTATTGTTCGGAAATAATCGACTAACGTCTGGAACAATTGATTCTTGCAAAAGTGTCAAATATCGAGCAGAGTTCAAATTACCGTGTATAAAATAAGGTCCTATGATATGTCCACCAATAATAGCACACCAAACATTTACTTTTTGCGGTCTTTGGGTGTGAATTTGTTCCATCCAATGTGGGTTTTCGTCTGACCAGTACCTACAGTTGTGTCGGTTGACTTGTCCATTCAAACAAAATGTAGATTCGTCGGAAAACAAAATGTGGTTGGCAAAGTTAAAATTTTGGCGTAACTTCTCCATAATAAGTTCACAGAACTCGATTCTGCGATCAAAATCGTCTTCACTCAGTTCTTGCAATAAATGAATTTTATATGGACGGAACTTTTCCCGCTTCGTAATCTTTTGAATTGAATATCGACTCATATTCTGATTTAAAGCCAATTGCTGTGCCGAAGTTTTCGGATTTTCCACCACATCCAATATTACATTCAAAGAATTTTCTTCATTTGTAACGGTTACTGGCCTTCCAGTTCTAGGTTTATCCTTGATACCGCCAGTTTCGTGAAAACGATGCAAAGTTTTCGAAACTGTGGATTTGGAGATCGATTCCCGCTCAGGATGCAACTCATTGAACATAATCACCACTTGAGCAAAACTTCGTGTTCTATCACCGTACCCTATCATCATTAAAATTTCGATACGTTCGGTTTCACTTAAACTTGCCATTTTGCACAAAAACTGTTGACACTAAATTACTAATGTTTCAAAACTGTTGACACTGAATGAATGTTTGACATTCGTTGTCCTGGAAACATTTTAAAACAAAAGAATAATACTGCGTTTCTTATGGGCATCTTATCTTATCTTGGGATTCCAAACAATGTTAAAAACATCGCAACCGGTTCTTTTCACACTCACAGATTGTTTTCAAGAGATATTCTACTTTTCATTTATTTTTGTTCTTCATCCAATAGATTTTAAAAACAGTAGCGTTAATTTTTATTTATTTTTTTAACCGGAAACGATTGAGTTTAGGTACATTATGCTTCTCATAAATGTTGCTCAAAATTAAGAGAAGGATTGAAATATCGAATAATATATAGGGTGTTCCATTAAAAAAAATTAATATTGGTGTGCCACGCCTGTATGACCAACCCTGTATAAATAAAATTATCACCGCCTAGTAGACATTGAAGAACCCAAAAACTTTTGTATAAAACTTTTTTCGACACCTTGTATATTTTCCCGGATAATCGACCGTTTCCAGACTTATCAGCGACCCTGTATATATACATATATGTGTATGTGTATCACACCGATAACTCAAAAAGTAATGGGCCGATTTCGATCAAATTTGGTGAGTACCTTCCTTATGCAAATCGCTTGGATAAGTTTGTTAGCCAGCAATATCGGCCTACTTTTTTCCGAAAAATGTTGTGTTTTCTTTCAAAACGTTTTTATATCTCCGGAAATAACAAAGTCAGTGCAACCTAATTTGGTACGCATGTTTACACCATAACATATTTTTATTGCAGAGGCAATTTATAAAATGGTATATTTTGTGTATATGCGTATATTTATTTACTTATTTGTATTCACAACAATAGTTCTAAATAATATAATATAAACTCATGAACAGAATGTACATGACACAGTTAATACTTTTTTTGAGGTCTGCAAAGTAATGGTTTGACCATCGAGTCCTACACCTTGTCCAATATTTCTTGATCTTGAGGACTAATCACACATGGCTTTTCAGATGGATAAGCTATGTACTAAAGTAAGCTGTTGGGATAGATAATGTACAACGTGGGTCCATGAACTATTCCCTGTAGTATCCCAACCGTAACTTCAAATATTTTAGACGAGGAGGTACTTGTAGGGTTAGATATTACAATGCTCTGTGTTCTGTCTGTAAGATAGATTCTTAATTGAGTCCTGTGAGTATATACCGTGACCAGTAGGATTATGATTAGGATCTAATGATTTTCACAGTCAAATTCTTTAGAGAAGTCTACAAAAACCCAAAACGCTCGAGTATTTGCTGCACAAACGAAAACTTGCAGCGTTTAAGCAATATACTTGATACCGTGGCTGGCCCTGCAAAACTAGATGGCCAATTAGCAGGTTAGTCGAGCTGGAGAGCTACTACATTGTATTTAATTATAAGTAGTCTCCTGAACCAGTGTTGACCTGATTCTGGCCGCGCAGACTGCCCGGAGGACCGCCTGGCTATCTGAGCAAATGTACACATTTCTCGGTGCTCCTCCTCACATCCTGTCTATTGGCCACAGACAGGATGGCGACATAGCATTTAAATAACTAATTCTAGTTTAAACTTACTAACATGTTACAAAATATCCAGTGCTGATGAACTTTCAGTAAATAAAATAAAAAACATTATAGAATAGCTAGGTAAACGCATGGGCATTTATATAATGATATGTTTCTTATAATTTACACTATTTCTGCAAAAGAAAAATAAAAGTAAAATGCGGAAATACATATATAACCCATCATTCCTCCTAACATAAATTATCTCGGTGCAGTTTGTCTTTCTCCAGCTATAAAAGACACTTCATCCTATTATTAGTGACAGAAGTCAACCAACTAATAAATGAAAATGCATTTGTTATTCGGCGCAGCTTATTTGAAGTTGTAATTAATGATGACTTGTATTTAAATCAGAGAAGCGCTAGGAATGCCGCATATGCTTCTAAATTTTTGCATTTAATTGCAGTGAACTTTAGCAGCCGGCTAGAGATTACTAGTATTATTGCCCATTATCCATTTGTACAGAAGATACAATGTTTCAAATTGTCGAACACATTTTCCACTTACCAACATAACCACTCATCCAAGAAATTTCAAATATTAGCTTAGTGTTTTTATGGTGCAACTTGTGTCGTTTTGCGGGTCACGTTTTATACATTTTACGCACCTAACAGCTTTATGTGGCTTATTTCATCTCAATTAATACGTGATGCGTTGCCTCATAAAAATTGAAAATCAGCTATGAAAGTAATCACTAGCCTACATTTCTAAAACTGGCTGAGCTGTTATGCAAAACTCTTCTGCTTTCGGGGCTATTAATATAAGAAAATTAACCTATACAGAAGTAACGATGGTGAGACTTTCGGAAAATTTTGTCAAATAAGCGCGAATTAGGAGCCATAGAACCATCCCCAAGATCCGTTTGAATTTAAAAACCGCGGACGAGTTCGTGCATCAGCTATTACGAGATTTTTCCCCCAAAAAATATAGAGAAATATTTTTTTAAGTATTAGATTAACTGGAATGTAACTTTACATGTAGGTAGATATAAATGATGTAAATAAACCTCTTTTGTGAATTTTAAATAATTTAGTTCACAAAATTTGGATTTTTTTCCAAATTAAGAATAAAATCAGAAGGAAATGAATAATTAAAACGACTTGGTTAACTGCCATGCGTAGATTAATTCATAAAACCGACATATGTTGTATACATCAACGGCGACCAAACAATACTAGTGATGGGTTGTTATTTAACAAACTGTTATTTTTTAACTGTTGCTGAGAGGCAACAGTAACAATCTGTTATGGATATATAAAAATAACAGGTTACAGGAGAACCAGAAACTTTACACTAGAACTCGGACTCGCATCTGTTTCTGTTGTACTGCAACTGGCTACGATGATTCAACATCGGTTTTCATCTGCAACTGTTATAACAGGATGAATGGACATGAGACTGGGAATTGGGTATAGAGTATAGAGCGGACTTTACTTCATAACATAATACTGTTTTCATCCTCAACTGTTATAACAGGATGAATGGACATGAGACTGGGAATTGGGTATAGAGAGGACTTTACTTCATAACATAATACTTAACACTTTATACTAGTGTGCTCACAGCTTTGGGAACGTAGGATCGTCGCTACAATGAAACTTTTAAATTTTAACAGGTTGTTGATGGGAATACGGCATACGGACACGGACACTAACACTACTAATCGCTGAAACTTTAAAAATCTCAAGAACAGTACCAATTTTAATGAAATTATAAAAATATTCCCTGTACACGGTATAGTTGAAACCAGACACACTTCACCCTATAGGTAGAGAGAAAAAATTAGTTTTAATTTTTTTTAAATATATTATTTTATTTTTTGCTTACAATAATTAATGTATTTCATATAACTCTCAGGAAAAGATGGCTATAGAGGTTTTCAAGCTCAATGCTTAACTAATACTTAATTAGTAAAGAAAATTCGAAAGAAATTTTTCATTGTTGATTTTTTACCAAATTATTATTAGTGATAAATACCCAAAAAACCTCTTCATTCATTTTTTTATAAAAAATTTATTAATTGTTTTAAACAAAATTACTTTTTTATTTTAAACATTATATAGTATTGCATAGTATAGTAAACAATTTAAATTATGTTTCAGAGAATTAGAGATATCTAAAGTTTTTGCTCTATCCACATATTGTTTCATAATTATTTTTGTCTTTTTATTCAAATTAATCACTTTCACACCTCAGGCCGGATCAACTGATAGTTACATCGCCCGGGGATTGAACCCGTGTAGCAGCGAATCTCCTTTACCCAACTACGCCAAACTTCAATTTCAAAATATTTATTCATAATTCATAGGTTAAAAATATTACAATATGTCAGGTAGAAAGTTTTAGTCTATAAACAGAGAAAACTAAACATTCGTTGGTCTAGGAGTATGATTCCCGCTTAGGGTGCTAACTACACCACCGGACGGGTTCAGCTACTGTTACTACGTCTACGTGGAATTCTTAATAATTCATAGTTCATACTGTTATTTTGTACCTGTTATATTTAACTGTTATTTCTAAATAACAGTAACTGTTACGCCTGTTACAGCAATATAACAGTTTTTCCCATCACTAAACAATACAAATAACACGCATGAAACATACTACCCAAACTAGCAATCGAAAAATCTAGGCCACAAATATCCAAAAACCATTTGAATCGTTTGCCAGCAATTACGAGGTTAGAATGACAGATAATATGAAATTAAAAATTTGTCAAGTGATTTT
This sequence comes from Tillus elongatus, assembly GCA_964006375.1. Lineage (NCBI taxonomy): Eukaryota > Metazoa > Arthropoda > Insecta > Coleoptera > Cleridae > Tillus > Tillus elongatus. Next base: position 48,397,941 of record OZ023266.1, read on the forward strand.
TTAAGATTAAATAGTCAGCACTTGTAGCTTAATGAACGGCCACAATTAAAGCTTTAGGCTGAAAATTTAGCATGTAGTAGATAGATCAAGGTTTAATTAAATTATGAATAAATTATACCGTGATCCAATCAAACCATGATTTGGCACTATAAGAATATGGAAAGATAGTTACGAAATAATGAGATAAATATTGTAAACACAATCAACTCACGTCCCTGTAAAAATTATTTGAAAACAGATTGTTTTTCATCTTTAAACTTAAACATAGGACGTGATCTAAGATCGAAACAGTCGTCAAATGTATTTCAAGTGACAATTCAATTAATTCATTAGTAAGTTGTTATACCTACTTTCAATATAACGCCTCCGTGGCCGTGCAGGAAAGTCGATTCAGACTTTCCAATACGGACTCGGGGGTCGACGGTTCGAGACTCACCGGCGGCGGATGATTTTTCAAATCACTGTCGTCGTTGAGATCGAGCTCAAGGTGGAGGGTAGGTTAGTTTAGATGAGCAAAAAGGGTCAGCAATGGCCTATTTGCCAGTAAACTTCTTACCTTTACCTTTTTTCTTTCAATATAATATAAAATTTTCCGGAGCACAAATCAGCGTCAAGCATCAGGTAAACAAACATCTCTGGATCAATGGTAGAATACTCGCCTCGTACGCAGACAGACCGAGATCGGTTCCCGCTCGATGTCTTGTTTCACTTTAATATTTGGTAGAAACAATAGTGTATAGACTTCATACGTTTGGAACAAAATCTCATTTTGGTTTAAAACGCCTCGATAACTTCGTCACCTTCGAGTCTAAAATAATAATTTTCAGCAGACATTTTCTTGTTGTTGAGATTATTGAGTTTTTATTAAGAAAATTCATCAATAGAGAATTTGTTTTTAAAAAACTTTGTTACTTGTTGGATAATCCGATTTTAATTTTTTTTCTGTGTATTCCAGTTTTATTTTTCCCATTTTGAAGTCCAAATAAATTTTTTGTTCTGAATTTAGTGTTTTGTTTTGTACAATTTTAAACATATCATTGATAAGGACTCCATTTTGTGAGCAACATAAATCTAAAGTAACCCAATAGAAAGTTTTAACTGCTGGCATACTAATTTTTATTCACAGCCATGTGAGAATAGTCGTCTATTTGAAGGGCTATACTATGAAAATAGATACCACACTTACAATAAAAATAGATATGTCACACCTTACCGGATATGAGACTGTGTCACAAGATTAGTAATGCCAAATTTAAATCGTCATGATCAAATCGACATTGTATTACCTACAGCATTTGTTAAATTTTTATTAAACTAAAATTTGGCCAACAAACGTTTCTGCAAACTGAGTTTTATGCATAAAATTACAATGTTTGATAAGTGAATGTTTTTTAAAATTATCTAATTTTAGAATTGAAACGTATCTGACCGTATGAGGAGAAATAAGTTAAATTATCTATAACTAATATACTAGCACACAGTATCTAAACTAAATTAATATAAACTTTCCTGTCTGAGGATGCCGTAAAAAGCGAAACTGGTTACAGAGAAGTAAACAAGCAGTTGTGAAACCAGAAAAGAAGTCACTACATATATATATATATATATATATATATATATATATATATATATATATATATATATATATATATATATATATATATATCAACTGTGAATGATTATCAAATAATTTGAACTGCACTGACGTAACCACACTTGGTTGCTATGACAACGATGTCAAGATGCCTTGGCCTAATAAGTAGCTTGATGTTGATCTTAGGATTTCTGTTGGCTGGAATAATTAACACTAACTGTACAAAGGATGTATACAGCAAACGAGTGACTAAAATCGTTGGCCCTAGTACTACTCGTGTGGTTACCACTTTGTGTCCATCACGGCTGTGGTGAGTTCCTAGTATACACAGGAGATGTCACTACTTATGATTCATCTCACTGGGGTACTCTCAGGCCCGACTCTATTTCATCAATTTTTTAGAACCCTTTTTGCGATCATGGCACATTAATAAACTCCAGTAAGAGCGAAACCGGTATGTGTCTGTATTATACTGCATATGTCAAACACTCTTGTTAAATTAAATTATCATATTTGACCAATAATATCATGATATATTTTACAAATTCAATCCTTCGAAAGAGGCCGAGGTCTGGCGATAACAAATAGGAACACAAAAACCTTAAGAAGGAACTGAAAAAAATCAAGAAAAAGGAGTGGAGACGGCTACTGAAGAATCCTGACAGGAACATATGGAGAAATGAATATAAAATCGCCATGAAATTTGACAAGTGTCAACCGGCATTTCCGTTTGAGCGCCAACTCTTTCGCTTCCGCACAGACTACTGGAACCGCAAGTCCAAAGTTGAGAATGTTACCTTGTTCACTGCGGAAGAACTAAGTAACGCAGGTGCAAGAATTAAAACAGGAAAGTCCCATGGACATGGCCGCATTGCTCCCGAAATAATAAAATAGGTGATACGAACTGACCCGAAATTGCTGCTGTATATGCTGAATACTCTGCTAGTCAGACAGACATCTTCAAAACAGTGGAAAGTGGTATAGGTGGTCCTTTTGGCAAAGAGTGGAAAAGATGTGGCAGACTCGTCGACTCACAGGCATGTGTGCTTAATTAGCCTTATTACCAAACTATACAAAAGTAAGGCGCTGGAAAAGCTGATCATAGAATTTAAAGGTGAGCAGGGTCTCGCCCGATTCTAATTTTGGGTTTAGAATAGGCAGATCAACGATGCACGCAATAACGAAGGTTGTGTGACTGCTCAGAATGCAAGGTCTAAGGTCTGCGCAATAATTACGTAGCAAATGCATTCAACACTGCTACCTGGAATATTATCATCCAAGAGGATGAGGTAAAGTCGAGGACATAGGGAAACTGACCTGACCTGACCTGAACTGACCTGACTTGACCTGACCTGACCTAACCTGACCTGACCCAGGTGTTGGCAGGCAACGGCTACTTCAAGGCGTATCTACAGAAATTTAACAGTAGACCCAAGATGCTCACACTGCCTAGAATATGATGACGCGGAAAACACAATTTTTCATTTCCAGAGGTGGGGTAAAATAAGGTCAAGGTGACAGACAAACATCGGGGAACTACCCACCACTAGTAACCTAATCGCAGTGATGCTCAGCTTAAAGCGAAACTGAAAGGACAGATCATGGAAACTAAGAGAACTGAAAGGAGATTGCAGGACCGAGGACATGGGGAAACTGACCTGACCTGACCTAACCTAACCTGACCTAACGTGACCTGACCCAGGTGTTGGCAGGCCGCGGCTACTTCAAGGCGTATCTACAGAAATTCAACTTGGCATAAGACCCAAGATGCTCATACTGCCTAGAATATGATGACGCGAAACACACAAATTTTCATTACCAGAGATGCGGTAAAATAAGGTCAAGGTGACAGACATCGGGGAACTACTCACCACTAGTAACCTACTCGCAGTGATGTTCAGCCTAAAGCGGAACTGGAAGGACAGATCATGGAAACTAAGAGAAGTGAAGGAAGATTGCAGGACCTAGCGAACACCCAAACCACTAAAACACAGGATGAAAGTGCATAAAGAGAAATAACAGACCACCACGTATCTACAGACATGCACTAAGCGGTTCCAGTGAGCAAATGGAGAGAATGGGGGCTTTAGCCGGCGGGAGTCCGGCACTACCCAGTGCACCATAACTAATACGTGCCTAACTGTACATGATGGATTCCCCCCTCACAAAAAAAACTATCCAGTCCTTAGTGTCTCGACTTTTTTGTGTGCAAAATTTAATAAAAAGTGTTTGACAGATGCAGTTCAATTTTATATTCAAATTAACAAAGTTACTTTGATAACTTGTGAAATACAAGTATGAATATGTATCTTCTTCCTAGATTTATTTTAGTGAACTTTCATTAAGAAAATTTAGCTCATAGCGAAGTATCGATGGTGAGATTTTTGGAAAATTTCTTCAAATGAGCGCGAATTGGTGCCCTTAGAACCCAAATCCAAGATCAGTCAAAAAATTAAAAAAGAAACGCAATATCTTTTAAATTACTAGAAATATTAAAGTAAAACTTGACAAGCACGTACACATTATACAAGTGGTCCTACCTACCAAATTTGAACTCAGTTAGTTCAGTAGATCTTGAGTTATAACTAAATGAAAAATCAATAATCTACTATATGATCTGAATTAACTCTAAATGGATGCCTATAATGTTAGACAAGATCAGACAGATAAATCAGGTTTCCGCTGCCATTGCAAACAAAATCTCTAAATTAAGGTTTAAACGGACAGGCTACGAAAATATGTGACAATAAACAATCAGCGGGGTTGCCATTTACAACAACTCTCGTCGAAATCTGTAGATATCAGAAAAATGTAAAAAAATAGAAATTTTAATTAAAGTGATTTAATTTGTTTAAAATCAATCTAGAATTACGTTTTATTATATTATATTTATATTATACATATAAATATTAAGCTTCCTATTTTCACGGTATTTAAAAGCCATGCGCATAACCTCGAATTCGACTCCGATAATGCCTTAGAATCTCAGAATATCAAACAACTACCTATATTAAAAGATTAATAGAAATAGTTGGTAAGTAGTAACCCAACTTCTAATTTTAACATAACTTAACAAATGCCTCCGGGCGTCGACTGTGACTGTAGTATATTATGATTCTAACATCCAATCAAACAAATAAGAAAGAGGATGTGTACATCAGATTCAGGTTCTTAATCAATGCATGTAGGTACTGAAACAAAATTATTTCACGAAGAAATATACCTACCTCAAACTAATATAAGTATAATACCTAGGGTACCTAGGTACTTATGGTTTCTTTACTCTTAAGTTTTACTCTTTTTGGAACATTTGAAGTAAATGAAACTACATAATATCATAAAGCAGTTTATTATACATAATATAAATTCATATGTACAGTGTAAATTATTAAAATTATAATTTCAAAATTGTACTGTTTATATTTATTTCATTTTCAAACAGTATGGGTACATAAGACTAGATGCATTCTCGCAACAATTAGAACCGTAGACCGGTTTCGCTCTCATTAGAGCTCTTCAGTACGGCATACTAATTGTAGCAAAAATGCATCAAAAATAACACGGCTGTAGTATAGCCAGTCTTAAAACACTAAGTGAGTGGTGAACGTGTCGCCACCTAGTTCGGAACCAAGTACTATGTTGTCACGCCCGCTCCAAATAACACAGAGTATTAAAAATAGAGACGGTATACAACTAACTAACAATTTAAAAAATTGTTAGCCCTGGCCCATTTCTACCCCAATATAGGGACAAGACTAGTCTTACATACTTTGTCCCTAAAGAAAGTTACAGGCCCAGGAGTGAATAAGGGTGCTGAGCAGGGAAGAAGATAAAAAGGAAATGTTAGCGGAAAGTTCGAAAAAAACAGCTTAGTTTGACCTCTATAAGCTACCTTTTACCCATTTTGCAGCTATACATCCTTAAAATCCTGTTTACTTCGCCCAGAACCCTTATTCAACGCAGGTCCCGCAACTATCTTGGGGTTGCTCCGAAGAAATGTTTATTGTTTATAGTGTTCTTGTTTATGCATTGAGGGCGGCTGTAGGCATGTAGAAGGGGGAGTAGAACACCCGTGTCGAAGCCGCAAACCATGATTTTCAATTTATATTTAAATTGTTACCTCATTTCATTTGTTTAAAATATTTTTCCAAAAATAAATTTGAGGTTGCCTTGTTTGTCGGTCTCACATAGAGAGCTACAATATTTTATCATTTAAATAAGTATGGATACAGCAACAGTAAATAATCGATGAAGAGGGTATGGGTGCAGCAAGTACGTTGTGGTAGAGAATTTTCCTAAAAAGATTTCAAATCCTATAACTCAATTTCCCATCAAGCTATACTCTTCAATCTTGAGCAATAGTAAAACCTATGTGTGTGTGTGTGGGCGTGTTTGGGATGACCTCGGAAGCTTAAGTCCATTGGTCACAGACTTTTGAAGATTTTTGTTTGTTTGATTTCGCGGATACAATCATATGGATTTATCTTTGTCTTTTAATGTCTATTTCACCATAGCTTTACAAATTGATAGTACATAAATATAATGTAAATTAAAAAAAACATCTTTTGTTATTAACTATTAATTATGTATATTAATATAATTAATATCTTATTAAGGAAGTGTTTGTTAAAATATTTCTTGAATTTTTCATCGTTTTTTTTTGGATTTTTTTGTCTTTTTTTTTGTATTTTTATTTGTGGGGCATCAAAACGAGGACACTGGCGCCTAGGGGCTCGTCAAGGCTAACAGACAAACAAGACTAAGCCACGGACAGGTGGGGAAAACAATGGGACATACATTAGGATACTTAAAATTAATTTACATAGTTCTATATAGGCCATTGAGCACCTATATTCACATATATACATTACTATATAACTACAAATAATGTAACACGATGCCTGGTAAATATTTACTATTTATAACTATTATTTACAGGGTTTGATTTTATAAATCTAAGTTTATATTTCTAAAAAATTTATACAAAGCTATATTGATGACCTATGTAAACTAGCTTTTTGGTTGTTTTGTTTGCAAAAACTTGTTCGATTGGGTTGACTAAAACAAAACCATCCAAGCAATTAATAAGCATCCAAGCAATTAATAATATAAAAAAAATTGATAATTTGGCAGGTACATTCTGTTTCTAAATAATTAATTTTTTTTCTGGAACCCTTTGTAACTTTAATTAAATTTGTAACGCTTTTTTTTTAAAGCGACTTGCAGTATTTACATATATGTACAAAATTTCAATTTTCTAGCCCCATAGAAAATAGAAATTTCTTCAAGCAATCGCTTACTGGGACCTCTAAAACCAATCACAAAGATTTTAATACTTTAATTAATAATATACCTTACTAATAGTTACTTCGTTGTATCGCGAGGGCCAAACTGGCTCATCTACAGAGACAAGCTTGTCTGATGATAACGGGAGCGATAAGCACCTCACCATCAGCCGCTCTGGAGGTCCTCCTTAACATTCCACCTCTTCACATATGGTTGGAGAGGGTGGCGAGGTGGACAACGTACAGACTAAAACAAACAGTAGAAATCTGTGTAGAGATCTGTCTTTCAAGACCGTCCTCCCGGAAAGGGAGGACTGGGAGCGAAATCAAACGACCCTATTGAGAGCCGATCTCTGCTAGTACTCTGACGGCTCCAAAACCAATATGGGAGTAGGAGCCAGCGCACATGGGGGCAGCACCGATGCTAGACTATCAGCTAGCCTCGGCAAGTACGCAGCCATACACCAGGCAGAAGTATATGACATCGAGATGTGTGCAAGGGAAAGTATAAAAAACCAGTGCACACACATCGATAAAGATACATGCAGATAGCCAAGCTGCAATAAATGCTCTTGGTTCCTACCGGTGTAATTCAAAAACGGTATGGAGTTGTAAATCTGCCCTTAACGAACTGGGCAGCTGTAATGAGGTGTCGCTGGTTTGGATACCGGGTCACTCGGACAATGATGGCAATGTTGCGGCCGACGGGCTTGCCTGGAGTTGTGCCCAGAGAGACTTTGTCGGACCAGAACAGGTGCTAGGGATAACATCATGCACAGCAAAACGCACCTTAAAGACCTGGACAGAAAGAACGGCAATCCAGTATTGGCAAAATCTTCCAGGACTAGCTCACTCTAAGGCCTTCATAAATGGCCTGTCTGAGTCAAGGGCTAAAAAACTTCTAGAGTTAAACAGACAACAACTGAGTACTCCAGTCGGCCTGTATACAGGACACAGCCGCTTGCATCACCACATGCACCGTATTGGAGTCGGTCAGGAAACCGAGTGCCGGCTGTGTATGGAGAGTGACGAGACAGCAGAGCACGTACTGTGTTCCTGTCCGGCAGCGAACAGGACTAGATACCTGCTCTTTGGCAAGATGACGCTTGCTCCGGAGGATCTGGATCAACTTTCGCCCACAAAGATTATCGACCTCTGAAGGAGGCTGGCTTTGTTGGGCGAAATATAGACTATTAGATGTGAGCCACAATAGACCTTATGGTCGCGGTGGTATGGCCCACTCACAATCAAACCTAAAAAAAACCTAAAATAGTGTACAACTTCACGACTATAATGCACTTCCTGCGTCCCGAACTTGTTGAAATTGTTTTCAATAGCAAGACTCATTTATATAATTAATGCGTAACTTAAATACAATTCGACTCACAAAAATGAAACTTGTTTACTGTTGTTGTGTAAATAAACAAAGTCGTGTCAGATTACTAGGTTACGAAAATCCTGCACAGGCACCCACATACTATGAATTTTTTTAAATTTCTAACTTTGTATTGCTTTTATTCTATAACTATTTACTTATTTACTTGTAATTACTAACACAAAATGCAAAAAAAATGTATAAGCAAACCTCCTAAGAAAAGCAGTTCCACTAAACTCATGGAGCTTTTAAGTCACTCGCTCGCTGCGCTCGCTCGTAATCAAAAGCTATATTCGTTTCGTAAAACTTTACTTTCCTAAACTTGTTGCAGTTTTTATTGGATATTTTCTAACAATTGTTATAATCAAATAAGAAAGATAAAAAACTTAGCTGCTTGGCATTCCAATTTCTCTGAAGGTCACTCATATATAACCATTTTTAAATCTGAAAGCTCGTATCCAAATAAAATTTCATTTACTACATTTTAAACGTTTAATAAAATACAAAACAAAAATTTGATGACGTACCTGAAGAAAATAAAGTTAGTGTGGCAGTGTGCTATAGAATTTTCAGAGTAACACCACTGTAGATAATTGCAGTGTTCGACAAAGCAGGCGTGTGTTCATATACGTAGACGTTTAATTTAGATTTGACCTTTCTCAACTATTACTCGAGTAGCAGTATGCAGTAGACATCTAGTCTCTGCTATATCGCTAACAGACAGTAACAATATCCACTTTATTGAATGTCGAATGGTATTGGTATTGTAGGTATAAATTGCACAATTCCAGTCCAAAGTGGTATTTCATCTATTCCAGACTAAAGAAACTGTATTCTGTGTTGTTTTCTGACACATGTCCACATACAATCCAACACTGCTTATATGGAATTCTAACCGTCGACCTGTGGTCACAAGGTTTAATAGTTTTTTTTTTGCAGCTGCAACATAGAGTGATTTATACCTTCTTGAAGTAGAGTATCATGTATCGATGGTGTTATGTAACATACTTATTCAATTAAAACAATACCGTAAAGAATTTCCATTAGTAATTCTTATTAGAACCAACAGGTAGAGGACAAATAAGATGTTAGGAACAGAAAAATGTTACTTTCTTTATATTTTCATTCATATCTGAATCCATCCTATCTGTTTGATATAATGGAAAGTTTTCAATCAATTGCGATTTTAGGAAAGATGTATATTTTGTTGTACTTGTATCATTCTACAATAAGAGCCAAAATGATTTGTCGGTTTCTAGAAGGCAATAAAAACAAATAAATATGTCCCAAATGTAAAAATTTATGAAAACGTTTAAAAGAGGGGGCTTTGGTGATATTTTAACATTTGTGTGATAGTTATCAGAATGGAACGCTCGAATATACAGCAACAGCATTTCTGTTGTCGTGGATGGCCACTCCTCTAAACTGTATCCAATTAATGCAGGAGTTCCTCAAGGTTCAGCGCTTTAGCCCCTACTTTGTTTCTTCTCCACATCAATGACCTCCTCTCTAGCACATCCAACCCAGTTCACAGTTACGCGGATGACAGCATCCTTCACTCAAATATACAATATTCTAAGCCTGTCTCTTTAACCCAATTAGATGAGGATCGCAGACACATGGAGGGTTCTATCTCCGTGGATCTTCAAAAAATATTAGACTGGGGAAGTAGAAATCTTGTACAATTCAACCCCACTAAATCACAGTCTTGCTTTCTTTCTCATAAGAGATACACCAGCCCTAAACCCATCACAATAAACAACCAAGTTATTGAAAGTAATGAGTCCTTTTCACTTGTTGGCATCTCTGTGGATCGAAATCTCAATTGGCACCAACATGTCACATCAATTGCAGAAGCGGCTGGTAAGAAATTAGGTTTCCTCTTCCGGGCTCGCAAATACTTTTCACCAGCTAATCTCTATACTTTATATACTTCACAAATAAGACCAAACCTCGAATACTGCTCCCACATCTGGGGTACTGCTGCCGCTTCTACACTCGCTATCCTGGACTCCATTCAGAAGAGAGCTATACGTCTCATCGGTGACCCTACCCTCACCCAAAGGCTGCCATCTCTTGCCCACCGACGTGCCGTTGGTGACCTCTCTCTATTTTATAGATATCTGCACGGGCACTGCTCAGAGGAGCCTTCTTCCATAGTTCCTCCACCTGCTGCCCCCAACAGATCTACCAGGGGAACAGAGCGAATGCACCCTTTTACTGTCCAGGTCACCAGACATAGAACATCTTGTTATGCCCGCTCTTTTGTCCCGAGGACTTCCAAGTTGTGGAATTCCTTGCCGGCACATGTTTTTCCTTCTCCCCCGAACCTCCAAACCTTCATGTTCAGAATTAACAAGTTGCCTCTTTCCTCCTTGTCGGCACCCACGGTACGATAGTATTTAGGCTGTATACCCCCGTGGTGTGTTGTTGAAATAAATAAAAAATAAAAAAAACACATATTTTACTTCAGAATGTATCAAATTTAATTTCGTAATTAATTGCTCAACAAGTATTTCGTCAATTTAATGTTCGTGATCTTCAGAATTGAAGTGTAATTATTGGTTCTGTAAGTCGCCAAATAATGGGTCGGTTATAAATCAATGCCCTGGCAGAAGACGATCTGATGTCATGCTTAAAATGAAGAACTGGTGAGACAATCAATTCTTCCTAGTGCAACTAGATCAGTGAGACGGCATGCGGTAGCGTTAAATTTATATACGACAAGTACCAGAACAATTCTGCACAGGATGCAATTTCATCCGTACAAAATAGCAGTAGTTCAGAAGTTAAGTGAACGTGATAAAAAGTGCGGTACTGAGCCTTGTCTTAGTTTTTTTGGTGTTAAGAGTAATCAAGCAGATATTGCATAATGTCTATTTCATGAGTGACGAGGCTCCCTTTACTTTAGACGACATGCTCAGTAAACAGAATTTTTGCTACTCGGCTACAGAAAACACATGTAAAATTTATAAAAGACCTTTACATTATCCAAAAGAGATCCTTGATGTATTGCATCATCATCAATTGAATCTCATTAAACAATCTACGATCGTGACTTCTGGTCTAGAAAACTAGATCCCTAGAGACTACCGTTTCTATACAGTCTGTGTGTGTGTGTGTGTGTGTGTGTGTGTGTGTGTGTGTGTGTGTGTGTGTGTGTGTGTGTGTGTGTGTGTGTGCGTGTGTGTGTGTGTGTTCTTTAGTGCTTAGCATGTCTCATTGTTTATTTTACGTACTGTATCACTTTGGCAGTCAACCAGTAAGTAAATATGTAAAAATCAGTTTTGTTTCCAATAATATCAGCAATATATCTATACAAAATTTTATTTATACAAAAACTATTTAAGTTATAAAAAAATCCTGGACGCAGCAAGTGCGTTAGGGTAGTGAATTTTCATAGAAATGATCTGGCACAAAATATTTTATTATAACTTTTTTTCTTGTGATATAGAAATGTTGGTGTATAGTTTACTTTTTATATTGTAAACCTATCTGTCAAATTTGGTTATCATAGCTTTTTATTTTTTGAGATAAAAATTTTTCCGGAAAACCTCGTCCGCTTTTCCTGACTAATGAACTTATCCAAGCCATTTACAAAAGGAACGTACATGCCAAATTTTATCAAAATCGGCCTATTATTTTTTGAGTTATCGGTGTGATATATATATATATATATATATATATATATATATATATATATATATATATATATATATATATATATATATATATATATATATATAAAGATATAAAAATTGTCACTGACCCTGGATATGGGTTCTAGGGGTCCTAGTTCGCGCCCATTTGCAAAATTTTTTTCAAAATTCAAAAACCGGGATCTCCCCATTGTGAATTTTTTCTACGAAAATTCACTAAAAGGAAGGTCTGGACGCAGCAAGTGCGTTATCATAGTGAATTTTCATAAAAATCTTTTTAATAGCAAATATGTGTTTTTTTAAGAAAGCAGACATCAAATTTGGCTACCAGTATAACCTATATAGTAGAAACAATGTGCCATGTCTCATCAAAATCACTTTATTGTTTGAAAATGTAAAAGAAAATCCGAAAGTAAACTTAAAGTGTTCCCGAAAAACTGGGTTCTTGGTCAACCTTATAGGTTACTAGCCAATTCAGCTACTCAGATTTGAAGCATTTAATGAAAATTCGCTACCATAACGCACTTGCTGCGTTCCGAATTTCTTTTCTTACAAACATGCATTATATTTCGATGGAAAATGCAAAAATCCGATAAGGCGTGTTCGATAAAAAAAAAGAGAATTTGTATCACCAACTTATGGGCCACCCTGTGATTGTAGAATTTTTCTATAAGATGTAGCTCAAGACACCCTATAATTAATGTATACATTTTTTTTTTCGTATCTTGTAACCGATATATTGAACTTTATTGATTTTTTACGAAAATTCGACAAAAATTATATACCATTAAACGACAAACTCTATAGCTAAGGCTACTGCCAAAGCAACAGAGAAAGTGTCTATTTGAAATGAATTTTCTGGAAATATTTTAGTAAAATGAAGGACAATGACGGTTGAATCTAAGACTTCAGGCTTCGTAAAACATTCTTCTTGAGATATTTTCTTTCCATAGCTCCTATTAGTTTCAGGTTCTTTGCCTAAATGTTGCCAATTTTGACGTTTTAAATCGCGATTTTGACGCGAGGAAAACCCCAATTATTTTTTCTTTAAATGCCCAGAACTTTTGTCTTTTAACTTACAGAGCTAAATTTTGGTAGGTAATTTACTTATAATGATATAAACCCGCGCTTACTTTGTTATTTCCAGAGATATGAATTTTTTTCGAAAGGAAACACACAATTTTCCGAGAAAACCTGGGCCGATTTTCCTGAATAACGAACTTATCCAAGCCACTTGCAAAAGGAAGGTATTCAACAAATTTAATCAAAATCAGCCCATTATTTTTTGAGTTATCGCTGTGATACATATATATATATATATATATATATATATATATATAAACAAAATATAAAAATTGAAACTGACCCGACTATGTGTTCTAGGGGCCTAATTAGCGCTCATTTGAAGAAATTTTTTCAAAATTCAAAAGTCGGGATTTCCTCATTAGGGATTTTTTTAAGAAAATTCTTTAAAACCACCTATGACAAAATGACCAATGTTGTAATGAAGCTGTTTCGACCTTTCTTAAAAAAATCAGCGCGGAAACATACGAGTATCTACGTTTCGCCATCACTGTGTTTTATCATTCATTCAGAATGTTTCAATTTGTTTACGACCAACCAGATGTTCTAAACTGCTTTATGCAGTTGCATTTAGATCAATTGATATCTTTTTTGTGCGGTTATGACAAGCAAAAACAGAAATAAAGAACTTATACGATTAATTAAAGTCAGTCGGGCGTATGGCATCTGTGTGAACCTTCTCTCGTCGAACTAATGTAGCAAAACATGACAGACCAACACTCCCAACTATTTAAAAGTCTAATTTCCGTTCGATTCAACATTCATACGGTACACATTACTGACAACATTTTATGAATGGCATTTCGCAATTCGCACAACGTTATTCGTAAATTCCCTATAATGTAAAAGTCTGGACGCAGCAAGTGCGTTATGATAGCGAATTTATCATGAAAATATTTCAAATCACGAAAAAAATCAAAATAATTAGTTTTGGAAATACAAATTTGTTTTAAGACAAAACTTAAGGCAGGTTTCATTGGGTTGGCTAACGAACTCATCCAAGCAATTTACTAAGAGAATGTTATAAATTTGGAAGATACCTTCCTTTTCTGACTAGCTTATAGGAGATTGGTAACCAGCCAGAGCAAACCAGTTTTGCTGGGAAACGCTTACATTTTGTCAGGATTTCTTTTTGGCTTTAAGATGTATGACATAAGCGCCAAAGTTTTTCGGTCTGACATACATATTGGATATCGCACCCTGTCAAATTTTGCTAAGACAGTGGTTCAAGTCTTATTAGCCTTGTAAAAAACAACAATGGATTTGTGTCAATTCGTTTTTTTTATAACTAACACTTATTCATCACGATGTAGGAAGTCACGAAAATTGGCGACGGAGCTGTTATAAAATTCCCTATTAGAGAAGGTCTTCGCCCTCAAAGCATCAGAGCTGGGATGGAGTGTACGGGAAAAATTTTGCGTCTTACTCTGTAGTAAAATATTGGTCAAAACGCTTTTCAATGGGACAGGGATCCTTGGAAGATGACGGAAGAACAGGAAGGACGGTGGTAGTGTCAACATAGTTTCCCTTGTTGAGGATCTCATATAGAGCGATCGAGGCTTGAAAGTGAAATAATTATCAAAAATGTCGGGGCTTTTAGATGCAGGCGTTCGCCGAATCCTCCACGAAGATTTAAGCATGAATAAAGTTAGTGCAAAGTGGGTTCCCAAACATCTTTCAGTAGTTCAGCGCCAGATTCGTGTTGAATGTGGCCGATCCTTTTTGGACCTCTGTGGAGAGAACCCTGTGGACATGCTGGATAATTTTCACAGAGGATAAAACTATGGTTCTCTACTATGATCCTTTGGGCAGTAGTTTTATATCTTGCAAACAGTTATATAATACAGCATGTTGACACAAAACAAAACAATCGATAACGCTGCAGTAATAGTGTTTTTCAAGCACAATGGACATGTCAAAAACAAAATAATCTTTTGTTGCTTTAAGCTAACTGATTAGTGGTTAATGGTTGCTTGACTTAAATAGAAATACTAAATTTAATAGAAATACTAAATTTAACGTTATATATATATATATATATATATATATATATATATATATATATATATATATATATATATATATCAAAAGAAAAGTAGCATACAGATGGGATTCAAACCAAGAAGACCGAAAAAATGTGCGAATGGTCTGACGACCGCAGCGATGAACGAAGACAACACAACACACATAACGTTATATAACTCGACGGCCTTTGAAGTAAATATATGACATCCATGTATTAGCACGTAATCACTCGCCAAACCAACAGATCAACTGCGAGCTAAACTGGACTTTATAGTTCCATTTGACTTGGTCATAAATGACTGCCAATCATGGGAAACAGACAATGAAAGGCTGACAAGCAATTCTTCAGTATGGTTTACAGACAGGTCTAAACAAATGGTGGGAGCAAGACTAAGAATAAGAGGACCTAACTTTAGACTGTCTAAGTGCTCAGGAAAAACTTCCACCATCTTCCAAGCAGAAATGCTTGATATAAATATGTTTGCACAGGAGTGCATACTATAACGTTTTAGTTTAAAAACTCTGGTATCTTTAAATTATGTAAACTTCCTGTTTCTTTTCTTGAAGCAATCACATACTTCCTGCAGGATTGGAAAAAAATGACTCATTCAGAAGTGTACTTTAGATTTCATTCACATTGGTTAATTCTACACAGTTGTTTATATTGTTTACACTTTCACATTTAGTTACACCAACAGTTTGGTTCTCTTGGGATTTTGCATATTTTCTTTCTGTATTGTAATATTCTGACAAAAAGAAAGAGATCAGTATTAGAGTGCATGATAAATGGGGATCATTGGCAATTATAATTGGTAAGGCTAGATGCATTCTCGCAACAATTAGAACCGTAGACCGGTTTCGCTCTCATTAGAGCTCTTCAGTACGGCATACTAATTGCACTAAAAATACACCTTTAAAGTAATACGGTTATAGTAGCCAGCCTTTCAGCACTCAGTGGGTGGTGGACGTGCCGCCACCTAGTTGCGGAACCAAGTAGTATGTTGTCACGCCAGCTCTAAATAACACAAAGTGTTAAAAAATAGAGACTGTATACAACCAACTAACAATTTGGTAAATTGTTAGCCCTGGACCAACTAGGTGGCGGCACGTCCACCACTTACTGAGTGTTGAAAGGCTGGCTATTATAGCCGTATTACTTTATAGGTGTATTTTCGCTGCAATTAGTATGCCGTACTGAAGAGCTCTAATGAGAGCGAAACCGGTCTACGGTTCTAATTGTTGCAAGAATGCATCTAGCCTTACATACTTTGTTCCTATATTAGGGTAGAAATGGGTCAGGGCTGAAAATTCACCAAATTGTTAGTTGGTTGTATGACACCGATAACTCAAAAAATAATACGCCGATTTTTATGGAATTTGGTGGGTACCTTTCTTTTTTAAGTGGTTTTTTGGGAAAACTTTGGGTTTTCTTTCGGAAAAAATGCTTATCTCCGAAAACAACAAAGCTATTTTCACCAAATTTGGTACGTTGCTTTGGGTTATAAAAATTAAACTATGTGTCAAAATTTACATATCTATGTTACAATAAAAAAAGTTATAAGTATTTAATTTTTAAAAATGTTAGCTGTCAGATCATTTCTCTGAAAATTCACTACCATAACGTATTTGCTGCGTACAGACTTTTTATTAATTATTAATTTCTGACGCTTACGTACAGAATTTATATTTACAAGTGCAATAAATTATTTATTTGGTTTTCTTGACTCTTCAATTTGTGATGCAGACATAAATTTTTGTCAGTGTATTCTCTTCTTTGGACCCGTGAGAAAATCCAAACAATTTACAATTGAAATTTTGTTACAGAATGCATTTTCGGCAAGCAAGTGCGGGAGCTCGGTTCCGCATGGATACCAGACCTGGGACCGCCCATCGGAGTTCTTTATTGCATGAGATGCGAATGTGTTAAAGTAAGTACCGTGCAAATATAAATAACCTTTACTGTATTAATCTTATTTCGATCACGTTTCAAGCACAATCATATACCAATTATGCCCCTTACCTTCCACACGGCACTGCCGACAGTTTTTTCCCATTTCATCGATTCCATAACCAGTTCTCGTGGCATTGGTAAAATTGCTAATTTTATTTTTAATGTTGATCACGCTTTTTACAACTCATTGGCGACATTTTTCAATAAGTTAAGAATCTTGCATGCTTTATTTGGTCTGCAACTGGGACTGATAAAAAAGTGGAGGACATGATCGCTTTAGGGGAAAAAAGAGAAATTTGCACTGCGGAATTTGTACATTTATTAGGGACTACATTTTTTTTTAAATAAAGCCTTATGTGAAATTTAATTCTTACATTAGTTTTTTCAAGGCAATACAATAGCTTGATTTGTCCACCAAAATAACACACAAAGCAATGTCAAACAAGTCGTTTGGGACTAGTCAATATTTACATACAGTATGGAACAGCTAAATGGAATAAATTCATTATATTAGTTATTGTGCATATTTACAAAAAATCTTGAAATGGGGGAGAGTCTGGAACAGTGGCCACGCAGGAACAGTTGTCACCATCTCGCGGATTTCTCATTTAAAGATTAGGTGCTGCCATCTAGTACAGAGTGTACCAATGATGCACTTACAATGCTTACAAAGTTACCGGCCTAAATTTTAACATTTCCTGTTTAAAATCAACTTAACCTTAAATTGTGTAGTTGCAGTAAAAAAGGGCAAGCAAGTGAATTTATTGTTAGTGACAAAATAAATGCGCATCTAGGTGAACCGGTGTTGACAGTCTATACTTAATACAGTATATATTGGTATAATAAGCTTTTCATTGCATAAGGTAGTTTTTTTTCCGTCACTTTTTAAAAACATGTGGTTGTTGGTAGGGTAGACCGGGGACAGTTGTACTATTTTTTACTTAATTGCATCCTACAGACTAAAGTGATGTTTACTAAAAACAGTTTTGACATCTTTAGATAGAGTATATCTTTCCCCACTAAATATAATTTAGTAAAAGCTTCTAGTGCAATTATAAAGAAAGTTATTAGGTTTCATTCAAAATATTGCAAAGTAGTACAACCGTCCCAACCTTCGAGACGATTGTACTAGTATATGGGGGCAATTGTAACACGTTTCAGTTGTTGTTCAGTTATTGAATATAGTTTATTTTTGAGATTACGTTAGGGTGCTTCAAAAAAATACATACAGTATTATTTAACAAAGTCAACAAACCCTGTAAATAATAAAATATTGCTTGGCAAAAATAAGAAAAAGTTCTTGTAAAACCTGTCAGAACAAATAATAATATACTTTGCTAAATTAAAAAACCTAACTTATTTCATAATCAAGATCACTCAGATTGACAGTTCTGGCGTACATACCAATCTTCCTGTTTCGTACATTCTACATGGGACCAAAGTTTACATTAGGAGCACTGAACCCATGTTTCTCTTGGTTTGCTTAAACTACAGGGCTCTAAACGTACTAAACAAAAATATTCGTTTTCTCGATCGTTTGATTCTGGTGGTTCTGCCATTGTCGACTTCTTAACGGTTGTGGCCTTCTTTTGCTTTCCCTTAGCTTCTGACCCAAAGTTTTTCTTAACTCTCTCTTTTTGTTTTTCTTCATACTCGATCCTAATTTGTTCTTTTTCTGGTGTGTCTGTGTAGATGGTAGAGTGTCTTTTCTTATTTTTTCCCTTTCTCTTTCCTGGGTGGAGCGTTGAGGAAAGGACGGACGCATTCAGGAAAAGATGTATGGCTAGGAGTAATTTCGTCTGGGTTCTGATTCATCATGGTGATGTTTGATGCACTTGTTTTTTATGATTTGTTCATCTATGGATAACTGAGACCTGTTTGATGACAGTTGATCTCCGCTTATGGATGGCTGTGCATTGCTTGTGGAAGGTTGAACGACGATTGTGGATGGTTAATATCTGCTTGTGGATGGCTGTGCAGTGGTTGTGGAAGGTTGAACGACGATTGTGTATGGTTGATCTCTGCTTGTGGATGGTTGTGCAGTGCCTGTGGAAGGTTGAACGACGATTGTGGATGGTTGATCTCTGGTTGTGGATGGTTGTGCGGTGCTTGTGGAAAGTTGAACGACGATTGTGGATGATTGTACAGTGCTTGTGGAAGGTTGAACGACGATTGTGGATGGTTGTGGAGGGTTGAGCGACGATTGTAGATGGTTGAAGCGAGCTTTTAGATGGTGTAAATGGCGTATTTGGGGGAGGCATTGGTCTATCTGTAATTGATGATGGGGCAAAATTTAATTCTGTAAAAATATCCCCATTGAATGGCAATATACCGGTACATCTAAATCCAGCCTGTATGTTTGTTGGAGTGAGTGCAAGAGGCAATGCTATTTTTAATATGCCAGTAATGTCATAGATATACATCCTTTTTGAAGGATTGTTCCTCATCCAACTATCACAAGCAGAGTTAACGGCTTTCTTTAAGGGGCCATATACAGCACGATCTAAAGGCTGCAATTTGTGGGAACAATGCGGCGGAAATAACAAAACCACAATACCGTTCTCTTTGCAGAAGTCCAGTGCTGATATAGATATATGTGATGAGTGATTGTCAAGTAATAATAAAACTTTCTAACTGAGAGAACAGTTTGTACATTTCTGGAAATATTTCAAAAAAAATTACAAACTCTTTCTCTTGCATCCACCCACTACCGTTGCCCGCTCCAATACATCCCACGGGACCATCTCTGACGAAGTGATCTTGGTACCTGCGGCGTGGAAAAATGAACATAGGTGGCGTTGAATTGCCAATGGCGTTAACTGCTCAAGAAAAATTGAAAGAAGCTCGAAAGCCTAGCTCAGAAAACCAGGCCCGTGTAAAAAGGAAAAATTGCGAACTGCCTAATTGATACAACAGCACCAAAAAAAAAAAAAAAACAAACAAATATACAGAATCCGAAAAGAGGTCAAGTGACAGTGATCTAGAAGTTGAGTTGACCGACTCTGACGATGTAAGTTTGCTTTCTGCATCGGACAAAGATAATGAACCCATTGCATGATATAGTGAATATTGGTACAAACTCCTTTGTTCTTGCAAAATTTGCTACAAAAAAAAAACATACAAAATATTATGTTGAACGCGTAACAGATATTTTAAAGGACACTGACACACAGTCTCAAATTTTTGAGGTGCCATGGGTGCAACTGCACGTATCCCCATGTTCCTAATTTAGCCCTGGTTGCAATAAGTGGTATTGTACTTAATTTATCTCAACCTATAAAAGTAGGTGGCACTTTTTCCCCTCAGGGCTCGTACGCGGCTTTGCCGCCCCGATAGTACTGCAACACAACTAGAATAGCAAATCTATTTTCTTTCTCCATCAGTTTGTCTATGTATAATGTCTGTTAATTCTTGGCCATTGTGAAAGTGCCTTTTTGTAATACAAGTTTTTTTTCCAAAATAAACCATTACTCTAGCAAATGTATATTTTTATTTATGTTTCATTTCCTAAACAGTAGTGGTCACAGTACCATAGTCTAGTTGCCACTGTACTATCATTGGAGGTACATTGCCCACTTTGCAACAACCTTTTGCAACTAAAACTTTTTTGATAAGAATTATTGTTTTCAGCTATAGAATGGAATGCTATAGGGATAAATATAGTGGTTATTGTTTAGCGGTATCAGATTCTATAAAAAAAGTTAATTATGGTTTTTATTGATATGTTTATAAAAATGTGGCCACCGTTTCAGACTCTCCCCTACCTCAATCTTAAATTAAAAATGACATCCTGCAACGTGAAAACGTCACTACTACATTCAACCTTCTTTGAGTGACAGTTAAAAACCCAAAATTATTAAGTAGGAAATAGGGGCTTGTGATACCTCATTTTCTATTAAGAAATCCGATGATTTGAAAATTTACTGCAGAAATTAACAGTAGAAAACAGAAATTCGTCTGATGGACGAACTTTGCTGTTATAATTTGCTGTCCTCAAAAAGAAATTCTCTTATATGAACTTGGGGTTGGTGACTTGATCACAACGAAAATATTCGTTTTCCTTTACCCTTGGTTTGTTCGAAAGTTATTGCGCCTACTTATAGACCGGCAGACAGAAAATTGTTCGTTCCAGAATCAAGTTTACTGTATGTTTTGAAACGTTTTACGCCCTTTTCGCAAAAAAAAACTTCGAAATTTCTGTCACCGATATTCCACCTCCATGCATTCTAATTTAATTTCAGAACAGAATACCGGATGTTTGATAAAGTTGAAAGTTTTCTAATAATCAAACCCTAAAATGTTATATTACTTGAGTTTAAATGAAAAAATATCAATTTTCACCAAATCACCCCTACCCCATACAGCGATTTTACCCAAAAACAACCCGAGCCGTTCGTTTGTCGGGTGCTAACTTTATACCAAATTTGAAGACGATATATTAATTCGTTCTAATGTTATCCTGGAAATACAGACCGGCGGACAAAAAAGTTTCGTTCCCAAAACATGTTTACTATATGTTTTGACACTTTTTATGACGTTTGAGCGAAACATTTTTTTCGAAATTTCTGTCACCATACTTTCACACGAATAGACGACGTGGAAGTAAAAGTGCTGCAAACTGAATCAGAACTTCCACATAGCTGTGATTATTTACTGTCCTCAGAAAACACATTCTCATGAAATGAATTTGGGGTCCATGACTTGACAAAAAAAAATCCTGTACCCATAAACTTCTGAAACGATATTGTTGCGTTTTCACCGGGTTCTGGATAAGTGAGACTTTAAAGTTTAACAAAACAACTTTATTTACTATCTAAATATGGATACAATAAAAATTCTAGAATGTCTCTCTCACAAAACACTTAATTTACTGTCTAAATATGGATACAATAAAGATCTAGAATGTCTCTCTCACAAAACACTTAGTTTATCTGGCCTTACAATCACTAATCTGCACACACTTTACACTAGTTACTGCTTCTTCAAGTCACTTTAACATTATCTTCTGAACTGTCTCTGGCTGGCTTGCTTTTGCCTTTATATACTCGCCGTACCTTCCACATCGTTCTGCAGCGTTCCATTCCAGAATATTCCAGGACCTTCTTTTGCTAGAAGGTTCTGTGAATACAGATCGGCCCCGTGTGTATACAGGGGGATGTATATACAGGATGATCCAAATGTGGTCATCACTCCTATGTTACACAAGAGGTGTTTCTCGTACTATAATATCTCTCGGCGTATACAGGATGTAAGGGTTCTCTGCGCATACAGGGTGTATATATACACGGTGTTCGGAATGTGCAGACCTTACTAATCCGTTCCGACGGGGTACAAGTTGGTAACTTCGTTATTTCTGGTCCTAGAGGGTTGAGACTTCGCCTGAGGGGGGTCACCCCAGGCACACCCAGAGGGGAGGCGGTGTTGCCAGATTGTGCAAAATTTCCCAGATGTTGGGGAAGTTCTGGAGATGTGGCAACGCCGCACCTGCATCTATTTAAGTGCTTTGTAACAATATATTAGCGTTTGACATGCATATGAGTTTGAATAGTCACCCCTCCTGAAGCGATGTTACCCAAAAACAATTCGAAGCGTTCCTTAGTCTGATACTAACTGCATACCAAATTTGAAGATGATATCTCAATTCGCGCAAAAGTTGTTGCGTCTACTAACAGACAGACATACAGGCCGACAGACCGACCGACCGACGGTCCGATAGGCAAAAAAATTTATGTTCCAGAATCAAGTTTGCTATATGTTTTGAGACTTTTTACGCCGTTTTAGCAACACAACATTTCGAAATTTCTGTCACCGATATTCCACCCCCACACATTCTACCTCTAGCTTAAATTAAGCACAGAATACCAGATGCTTGAGGAAATTGAAAGCTTTCTAATAAACAAACCCTAAAACGATATATTACTCGAGTTTTAACGAAAAAATATCAATTTTCACCAAACCACCCACTATTCATTCTCTACCCCCTAGAGCGATTTTACACAAAAACAATCCCAACCGTTCTTTTGTCGGGTGCTAATTGTATACTACATTTTAAGACGATATCTCAATTCGTTCTTAAGTTATCGTGGCTACTAACAGATAGGCATACGGAGCGACAGACAAACGAAATTTTCGTTCCCAGATCATGTTTTCTATATGTTTTAACGAAAAAATGTTGTTTAATTTCTGTCACCGATACCACAGTTTCACCCGTATTGACGATGTAAAAGTAAAATTAATAACTATTCCAGTTTCATTCTTGAAGACCAAAGTATTGTCTGTGGTAGCCATAATCTATTTAATATTACAATTTCTCTTAAGTAAAAGTAGATATAGCGGAGAATTAGTACATTAAAAGCAAGGCTAGGCTAGATCTAACAAATACTCGGATTGCTTAATGGAAAAATGTATTAATAGACATAGAATAAACAAAATATAGCGGAATCCACGAGATTCGGGAAAGATAAGGGAGAAAACGTTTGTTTGCTTACCATTTGAACCGCGGATCACAAGGGGTCCCGAGAGCATTTTTAAGAAATCTGATTTGTAGCTAACTTTTTCGAGAAAACAATAATTTATAAAATTGTTAGGTAATACAAAACATAAGGATAAGTCACTGAAATGTCAGATATCTATGAGATAAGTAGTAAATATTGTAATCTTAAATACGTTGGGCAGACTAGAAGAACCATTGAAAGCAGATTTAAGGAACATAGGGCACAGCTGAGATACGGTAGTATAGACAAGTCATGCCTGCCACAACATATTTGGGATAATAGTCATCACATAGATAAAGGAAATCTGAAGCTTATCAAGAAAGATAGACAAACAGTGAAATTTAATGCCTTCGAGAGTATTTATATCTCTAAGGCCATAAAAAGCAAAAGTTCCCTAAACTGAAGCTTTACACTGATTTATAGCTCGCTGTTTGAACTGCCTCTTTGATATAAAATATAATAATAAAATGCACCTTCGTGGTGCATTGGAATGAGTGTTTGGTTGCTACACGGAGTGTCTGGGTTCGATTCCCGGGGGTGGCACATCCTGTCACTGTGTGTCCGTTGTCTTTTCTATGTAACCTGCCCCCGCACAAGCATCGCAGAGCTTCTGGAGGGGAGGGTGTCATTTATTATATTCCGCAACTTGGTAGGTATAAAGTTATCGCGGGGTTTTAGAAAGAACGTACGGCAATTGAAATACAAACGCAGAAAATTTGCCTGGAATTCTCCCCTCTTTGTATCGGTCTTTTACGTAACACGTATAAATATAATATGTAGTAGTTAAGTAGTTTATAATTTTTCATCCTCTGATTACGTTAACTTTGTTAGTGAAACGATCGTCAGGTCTTAAAAACATGTGTTCTGGTGATCTGGGTTCTTCAAGTGTACTTATAATCATCCAATCCCACCCTGCCCTCTTTGTTAAATAAAACAATGTTTTCCAATGTTTTATTTGTAAAAATTTGGAAACTGTCTTCGTTAATCCAGGATATAATTGCATAAAAATATTGTCGATAAAGAAGCTACGTGTGATATTACTGCTCCTTTCATAGCAATATCTGTGACAGACTTCACTATGACACCACCATACCTTCCGGCAACGCTCTGATTATACCACTTCAGTGATTTGAATGGTATTCGCTAAAGAATTTTCTGGTGCAATAAAAGAGAAAATAGGATGATGGTTCCTAGCAAGAAGAGTCTGGTTTTACAAGAGCTGACAAAGTGAGGTCGTAAAAGCAGAGGTAGCTGTAAATCGAATGAACATAACTACACAATGATGGGTCATGTTCCCTTATCTCAACATTAGTATGCGGCCTCACGTACCGCCAACACTTTAGCTAATTTATGGGGCCACCAAACCGATAAAATTTCGCTTCCCGATACACAGTATACGGTGAGTTTACTGCATGCATTCGGTAACATGAATAACAAATTTACACGAAAAAATATTGGCCTGTGTTTACTAGCTTCCTCTAACATGAAACAGATGAATTATTGAAACAAGCAAGGATTAGGCTATCGAACTTTTATTGTAATGGATAATTTAAAAACTCGGGACGCAGCAAGTGCGTTATGGTAGTGAATTTTTATTAAATGCTTCAAATTTAAATAACTCAATTTTCTATAAACTTAGAGAGTTTAATTTCAATACGTAGTAAGGTTTTTCCTAAGGCAAGATATCCACAAAATTTCATTAAAATAACTTTGTAATTATCGGAGAAAAAAATTTTTTTCGAAAGAAAATTTAAAATTTGAGTAACTCAATTTTCTCTAAACTTAGAAAGTTGAATTTTGGTACGTAGTAAGGTTGAGGCAACATATATAGTAAATTTCATTGAAACAGCTTTGTTACTTTCGGAGAAAAAAATTTTTTTCGAAAGAAAACTCAAAATTTTTCCGGAAAACCCCGTCTGATTTTTCTGGATAACGAACTCCTTCCATTAATAAAAGACAGGCAGTTGCCAAGTTTCATCGAAATCGGTTAATTACAGCTACTGATGAAGACAGCTTCGTTGTCGAAATACGTATCAAAAAAGATAGCGCATAACTTATTATTATTGTTGTAGTTTTTGGGGTTATTCTACTTTTTGTTTCAGTTTCCAGCCACAATGTCCAGTCTCAGTCTTTTGTCAATAAAAATTATTATTATTATTTGTTATTTTTTTTGAGATTTCAGATGTTTTTATGAAAATTGGCTACCATAACGCACTTGCTGCGTCTAGATTTTTTGAACTGCAATTTGCTTTTTTACAGTACATACCAACAAAATATCAATCAGATTTTGAACCATATCACATCGTCTTCTATTTTAACACTAAAATAAATTTAATATTGAATGAGACAAACTTTAATTACTTTTAGTAGTACCAATCATAATAAAAATATGTCTAGTCAAAGTAACAAAACCCGATAAAAAAACAATTACGAAAACTAATAAATGCTGTTGAGCCAAAAATAGCCTTGTTAATATATCATATTCCCTTTCTTTGTCCAATTTTATCATATCTTTTGTTGGTCAGTAACAAAAGCAAACAATTTATATACCAAATGATACAGAAAACTTTACAACTCTAGATCTAAATAAAAGGACTGTAACAGCGGCAGAAGCAGAAGTCAATGGAAGGTTGATGAATGAATCTCATGAGTCAATAAGAAAAGCATTGACTAACCAACAGCAACCACACACTTATGATTTAAACATGTTTCAAATTTGAATAGCTCAATTTTCTGTAACCCTAGAAAGCTGAATTTTGGCACATAGTTAGGTATTTCCCAAAGCAATATGTAGACCAAATTTTATCGAAATTTTCGGAAAAAAAAAATTTTTTTGAAAGAAAACTCAAAATTTTCCCGGAAAACCCCGTTCGATTTTCCTGGCCAACGAACTCATCCAAGCCATTAATAAAAGAAAGGCACTTGCCGAGTTTCATCTAAATCGGTTAATTATTTTTTGAGTTATCAGACGGATACATATATATATATATATATATATATATATATATATATATATATATATATATATATATATATATATATATATATATATATATATATATATAAGCATATAAAAATTCAAACTGACCCCGGATATGGGTTCTAGGGGTCCTAATTCGCGCTCATTTGAAAGAATTTTTGCAAAGTCTCACCATCGATACCTCTCTATTAGTGAATTTTTTTAATAAAAATTCACTAAAAGAAACATTTAGTACATCCAGGTGCAGAACAACAACTCCCCGAAGGCGCCATTAGCAGCCGCTGAGTACATGAAGGAAGTAAGGTTCATCGAATCACTTGAATTATTTATGTTAAGTAAACTAAGGCAAATACAATACACTGAGCAAATATTACCTAGCTGATAAAGTAAACTAAGTACCTACATTTTGAAGACCCCAATTCACCACGGCACATCTTTAGGTCTGGCGATCGTTTCACTAATAAATGTACATTCATTAGATGACGAAATAAACCTCAAGAGATTCGTATACCTACATGAATTATACCTTTTCCAGATTTAGATAACAGGGAATAGGTACTTTCGCGAACTGAAAGAATATTTAAAAAGTCTGGACGCAGCAAGTGCGTTATGGTAGAGTATTTTTAATAGCAAATGTCTTTGATGAAAGCAGGCATCAAACTTGGTTACCTATATAGTAGAAACAATGTACCATATTTCATCGAAATAACTTTATTGTTTGAAAATATATAAACATTTTTCAAAAGTCTGGATGCAGCAAGTGTGTTATGGAAGTGGATTTCCATAAAAATGTTTTGAATAACAAACGCGAGCAGGCATCAATCTGATTACCGGTACAGCCTATGTAGTAGAAACAATGTACTATATTTTATCAAATTACTTATGGTTTGAAAATATACAAGAATTTTCCGAAAATAAACTTAAATGTTGGCTTCCTAACCAACAAAGCTTACGTTAATAGCAAATTGAGTTATTGAAATTTGACGGATTTAATGAAAATTCGGGAAATTTGCAGACTAGCTCCCGAAAGCTTTTCAAAAAATTGTTTTCACAAACATTACACCCCCCAAGGAAGTTACGGGACTGGGAGTGAATAGGGGTGCTGGGCGGGGTAGATAGTTAAAAGGAAATATGAGCAGAAAATGCGAAGAAAACTGCTTGAAAGCTGTCTATTTGAAGCCATATCCCCATTAATCCCTGCCTACACTGCACAGCACCCCTATTTGCCCCAGGTCACGTAACTTCCTTGGGGGGTATGAACAAGAAGTTTTTCTTGTGATTTGTGCAACGAGGGTGATTGTACGCACACGAGGGGGGGGGGATGCCTACTACTAAGCAGACCCCCCCCCGGTTAGGTCTTGTGGCAGGAGTTGGAGGGTGGCTACTTCATCGTGGGGATTTTCCTTCCCCCTCGCGTGCATACAACCACCCTCGCTGCATAAACCACAAGAAAAATGTCTTGTTCCTACCCGCCGAGGAAGTTACGGCACTTGGGGGATAGGAGTGCTGTGCGGCGTAGGCAGGGTTTAAGGGGGATATGGCTTCAAGATGTGAAAAAGACAGCTTTCAAGCTCGTTTTATTCGAATTTTCTGCTCATATTTCCTTTTTACTACCTACTCCGCCCAGCACCCCATACCCACTCCTGGTTCCGTAACTTACTTGGTGGGTGTGAACAAGAAAATATTCTTGCCGTTTGTGAATCGGGGGGGGGGGGCTCTAGGCACGTTTCTGAAAACAGTTTTTTGAAAAGCGCTCAAGAACTAAACTGCAAATTTACCGAAAATTCGCTACAAAAACGCACTTACTGTGTCCAGATTTTTTTTCTTACAAACGCATCATATCTCGATAAAAAATGCACAAATGCATTAACGAATTTGTTCTACGAAAATTAGCTTCAAAAAATTATAGACCGTTAAACCATGAACTTCACTAAACCTACAGCGAAAGCATCAACTTAACTAAACCGACAGCCAAAGCATCAGAGAAAGGGTCTATTTCAAATGAATTTTCTGTAAATATTTTAGTAAAATGAAGGACAATGACGGTTGAATCTGAAACTTAAGGGTTTGCAGAACACTTAAAACATTTTGTTTTCAAAATCCGTATTTGTTTAACGTTCTTTGCCTAAACATTGGCAATTTTGACTTTAAAATTGCGAGTTTGACGTTTTGAGGAAAACTCCAAAATTTGTTTATTTAACTGCCCATAACTTCTTTGCCTTTAAAGATAGAGACCTCAATTTTGGTACAGAGTTCATTTTTTATAATACAAACACGGGTATCAAATTTAGTTGCCCTTTCTTTGTTATTTCCGGAGATATAAATTTTTTTTGAAGGAAAACACAAAATTTTCCAGGAAAACCTGGTCCGATATTCCTGGCTAAGGAACCTATCCAACCCACTTGCAGAAGGAAGGCACTCGCCAAATTTGATCTAGATTGGTTCATTATTTTTTGAGTTATCGGTCGTCGGATATATATATATATATATATATATATATATATATATATATATATATATATATATATATATATATATATATATATATATATATATATACAGATCTCTTCATTAGCGAATTAAAAAAAAATTCGCTAAAATGCTTAATGAGAAGGAAATTACAAACTCGGGAATTCCGGATGAATTCTCAAAAATTTTGCCAGTATATTAACAAGCCACTTCAAATTGGAAACAGCTAAAACATATATAAAACATCTAATACAAAGTGCGAAGGTAGCAAGTACGTTTAGGTAACGATTTTATATTAAAATCTTTCACTTTATAAATCGGTTTTCCACTAACATTGAAACAAATTTTGGTACATAGGAAAGTCTCTATAGGAATATATATATATATATATATATATATATATATATATATATATATATATATATATATATATATATATATATAAATGAATTGCGAGATATTTCTTGCTCTTTCAAATATGCCATGGAAACAAAAAATGAATTTTAATTGAGAAGGTGATATTCTGTCCAAATATAAACGAGTTGTGCTAATTTTCAAATAAATTTGATTTGAAAATGGAAAATTATCCAAACGAAGTTGCGTTACACTTGTTTATAAATCATGACATGTGTCAAAAATTATTCAGTGAGCTGTCCGTGAGTAGAGTTTAAAATATCCAAACTTTCCAAGTATCACACGCAAAAGTTCTCACGATTAAAAAAATATTTTTCTAATTTTGGGAAAGTGACCATTACGAGAATTAAACCACTAACTGACAATGACGGTAACCAAATTACCATTATGGGATATTTTCAAGTACATCCTTAGGCCTCAATACGAATGGCGTCTTTAGAATTAGGGTTTTCATACTCTGCAATACAAACCATTTTACACCGTCATAAGCTACCTTCATTGAATGCAAGAATTACACCCAGGTGACCTTCTCCATAGGGTAAACCTATACGAGGATTTATTACTCAAATACAAGACCAAGCCCGATTCTTAGAAAACATAATTTGGATTGATGAGGCAAAGTTCTGTCAGTGGAAAGTTTACAATAGACAAAATCGACATTTTTGGGTTTCTGAAAATCCACATGCGGTGCTGGAATAAACCTATTTTGTTCGGTAATGAATTAAGACGTGCGCTATTTTATGTACGATGGAAATTTGAATAGTGAAAGATACTTGAAAAGATAATTGTTCCTCCAAACAGTATCAGTTGAACACAAGGGGAAACTAAAACCTTAGAAAATGAGCGGATGGCCAGAGTAACCGCAGCCAAGACTTGACCTCACACACCCACACATATACAAACAGTAAACTAGTTTCGTTTGATGACGTATCATGTTTTCTAAATTTCTCTTGGAGAATGCTTAACTTTATTAGAAAACATTTTACTAGAAAAGAACGTGAATGTCATAAAAGGGCAAGAAACAATTAATCTTTTTAATGAAGGTATATAAAGAAATATCTACGTACCTTGGGAGCATTATTATGGATGATGATAAATGTAGATTGCACTAATAAAGATGTAATCTGGACTTGGACCTAAAAAGAGGTTTATCAAGTCGTATTTTTGTAGTGTGGTAGTATATGAGGCGAAATTTGGACGTGTGACTAAGCAGGAGGAGGAAAGGATCGAAGCTTTTGAAATGTGGACATGAAGAAAAGTGACAGAGATGCCATACACCTATAAAAAAACGAATAAAAGTGTCCTAGTGAAGAGAGCTGCTGGAAACAGCGAATCATAGTTTCCAGCCATTTTACCGATGATTACCGTTGGCAATTTCAATTATATATATATATATATATATATATATATATATATATATATATATATATATATATATATATATATATATATATAATAAAAATTTTATACTTCCCATATTCATATATGAATAATCTTTTACCCGCAGGGTGGGTTCTGGAGGCTTTTAAACTGTGGCACAGCCAATTTAATTTGGCCTTTGATATTAAATCAATTTTGAAATTCAACGTGTTTGATCTTAATAAAATTAAATGTATTAAACTATTATCAAAAAATACAATATTTATCATGAACTTAAAATACTTAATTTATATAAAGAAAAACCTAACTAACTCGACAAGATCGATCTGTTCCCCAATGTAAATAATTATAACTAATATTTAAACTTCTTAAATAATTAATCAGAGATTGACAACATGTAAACTTAAAATCCTTCATTATACCAAAATCGATTTTAACACTTCTCCGTTCTCTAATCATTTCATCAGTAGTCAATCTTTGGTATTCTACCATTACTGATACAAAGAGCCAAGGTTTTCTCACTTTTTCGATTTAACAACATACCTTCTAACTTCTATCATATTCATTGGTTAGGTACATCATGATTTTCGCAAATCTTACGATGTACAGGACTTGAACCACGGCCAGTATTTAAACTTTTATATTTGATTTATTCCAATTACTCTTTTAAAACTCAAAAATCGTCTTATTCTCAAGATTCTGACCCAATATTTTTCTATTCCCACCTGCTTTGACGCTGAAGTATATTATATTAACACGCCTGGGTTTGATTCCCATTGGTAGCTTTTTTGTTGCTGAGTGCTGTGTTTGTATTCGTTGCTTCTCCTATGTAATTTTCCCCGTACACTCCGCCCAAAGCTTGTGGTTTTTTTTTTTTTTTTTTCCCTCAGGGCTCGTCCGCGGCCTTGCCGCCCCGATAGCACCGCAACCCTTGGTTGATTGTGCATACCCCTAGTCTTACTCCACCCATTCCAAAATCACTGTGCCTTGAACTAGTCTGCACAGCGATTGGTAGGGTGAAGTTTTATATTGCTCTGTCTCCGGTCTAGAGTGACCGTAGATCAGTTGTCTTTTCCGGTTCAGAGCTATACACTCGCACAAGATGTGCTGGGCTGATTCCTCCCCCTCGCCGCAGAGTCTGCATGCGAGGTCCCCTTCGAACCGCCCCATTTTATGTAGGTGTTTCTTGACGGCCATGTGTCCCGTCAAGAGACCTGTTGTGTTTCTGAGCTGTCCTCTGCTAAGGTTTAGCAGCTCCACAGCTCTCTTTGAACTGGGTCCGTCAATTATTGACTTCCCATGTCTGAGCCCTGGACAGTCCGCCCAGTACACCTTGTGTTGGTTTCTGACCCAGGACTTAATGGCTCCCCTGGCAGTGCTCTATGACACGCCCAGAGCCGGTTCTGGTCCCATAAATTGTTCTGCTGACCCCCTCTTTGCGAGACTGTCAGCTTCTTCATTGCCTTTGACCCCCGAGTGACCCGGCACCCAGATGAGGGTCACCTCATTCTGCCCAGCCAGGTCGCTCGTCTCGTCTCGGCACTCACTCACCAGCCAGGAATTTACCCGTGGGCTACTTAGTGCCTTAAGGGCTGCCTGGCTGTCTGTGGCTATGAGGATCCGCTTGTTGGTGTAGCCCCTCCTCTTGTTCTCCCGCACACAGTGCAGGATGGCGTACATCTCGGCCTGAAACACCGTTGCATGGGCTCCGAGGGAAATACTGTGACTTACCCTCGGTCCTTCCGAGTAAACACCTGCCCCCGTCCCACGCTCCCCGCCAGATCCGTCCGTGAACCAGACGAGCGCGTCCCGTGGTATGCCCGGTGTCTCCTCCCGCCATGCCCCGCGATCAGGGATTTCCACTGTGAAGTTGTTTTCCCTGCACATTCGCGGGCTCGCGAAGTCTGACCTCATTTCAAGCATGGGTTCCTTCACGATCTCCTGAATTTTGCAGTGGCCCCTGAAGCCTGGGTTGATCTTCAGTCTACCATTGCAGGCTAGTCTGTATAGTCCTAGCCTGGCCTCTCCCATAATAACGAAGTGTAGGGGGGGTAGATCCAGCAACACCTCCATGGCGGCTGTTGGGGTTGAAGACATGGCCCCTGTGATGCCTAGGCAAGCCATCCTTTGGATCTTGCCTAGTTTTTGTTTGGCACTGGATTGTGTCACCTTAGGCCACCAGACCAGTGCCGCATATGTTAACGATGGTCTGACCACCCTTGTGTACAGCCAGTGGGCCATACTAGGTCTTAGTCCCCACGTTTTTCCATATAGCCGCCTAGTGACGGCTAAGGTCATGACTGCCTTACGCAGTATTTTTCCAATGTGACCATTCCAGGTTAGCTTAGAGTCCAATACGACCCCAAGATATTTTACCTCCCTGGCCATTGGAACGCTCCTACCGTATAGAGTGAGAGTTCTGTGGCTTTCACACTTCCTCCTCCTCGTAAACGGCACGACGGTTGCTTTCTCGGGGCTTGTGGTTGGTGTTGTTTATTTAATGGCATTCATTTATTTATTTATTTATATATTCAAGTATTTCAATTTGATGTCTTAAACTCTCAAACCACTTTTGTATTTTACTTTATATTTGTACTTTATATTTGTATTTTATTAGTGAATTTTCGTAGAAAATCACTAATGGGGAGATCCCGACTTTTGAATTTTGAAACAAATTTTGCAAACGAGCGCGAACCAGGACCCCTAGAACCCATCACACCGATAATTCAAAAAATAATGCACCGATTTTGATAAAATTTGGCATGTACCTTCCTCTTGTAAATGGCTTGGACAAGTTCATTATCAAGGAAAATCGGACGAGGATTTCCGGGACAATTTTGAGTTTTCATTCGAAAAAAAATTTATCTCAAAAAATAAAAAAGCTATGATAACCAAATTTGGTAGGTAGGTTCACGATATAAAAAGTAAACTATACACCAAAATTTCGATTTCTATGTTACAAGAAAAAAAAGTTATAATAAAATATTTTGCGCCAGATCATTTCTATGAAAATCCACTACCATAACGCACTTGCTGCGTCCAGGCTTTTTTCAGTATACAGAGGGCACTTGCATATTATAAGGATTTCGAAAGACATGTCATTCTTTATTTCTATATCCTATCGCTTTAATTAGATAGGTAACTACAATAAGACGGATCATTTTATAAAAACCCGAATAAATTTAACTGTTTTGATTATTCCAAAGTATTGTAAACATTTTGATATAAACACATCCCGTGAATTATAAATTAAGGTGGAATTGTTTACTACAGCACTAAAGCACGATTGAGTAAACACAATCAATTTTACACTACGCATTATAAATCGTAAACTTTCTCATCGCTTGCGTTAGCTTCCGTGCCAAAGATTCAAGATGCACAGCTGACACTGTGACTTTTCAGATTAACCAAAACTGATTTGCAGCAGCCTGACATAATTGGCATCGTATAAAAATAGAGGATGTCAACTTTATAAATAGTCCGGTATATAAATGAAGGTAGGGAAAGAAAAGGCAAAAGGCTTTCTAGTTGTGATGAAGACGACACACTCTGAGATGGGGGCGTCTAAAGGTAGAGGTCACGCGGGTCGGTGACCGGCAACCGTTTCAGTTTGCGGTAATGTACTGACACCTTTCGCATGTGTCTCAGGATCTAGAGTCTAATTATCTCCCAAATTTAACAAACAATCACCTATGAGCTCGTTCATTGGTGTCCTATAATAATAAAAGTCTGGCGCAGCAAGTGCCCTATGGTTGCGAATTTTCATAGAAGTGAACCAATGGTTTACTAAAAATTTATAAATCTAATAGAAACTGGCCTCCGTAATTCTACAGTTTAGCTCTCCTTAACGGCCAGATTCTTGCTTACACGAATTTCTGTATTCGAGTTAAGCGGTTTTGCCACTTCCTTTCCTTTACTTCTCTAGACTTAATTAAGAAACTAAATTTAAAAATACTAAAGTAGCAGGTGCGTTATGGTAACGAATCAGTCTGCGTTATGAAAAAATACTGACGCAGCAAGTGCGTTATGGTAACAAATAAGGTGTCAATATGCATTATAAAAGAAATATCTGGCTCGTAGGGAGAGCTAAGTTATATGATTACCCTGACCTCGGATATGAGTTTCTGGGGGGTCTTAGGTCACGCTCACCTGAAATTTACAAAAAGTGTTTTACACAAAAATTATTACTTTTACAAAAATTGGTGGAAAAAGATTTACGTAAAAATTTGATTACATATCTTTTTACGAAAATTTCGTTAAACACGAGTTTGCACGAAAATTCATTAAAACATTATTTTTCACCAAGTGCGTCACCAAAATTCCATCAAAGCTTCGTTAAGCACTCTTCCACACAAAAATAAATTCAAACTTCCAAGATAATTTTTTTTTTGCAAAAAAATCACTTAAATTTTCTTGGCAGAAAATTCGCTATTTCAGGAACATTTTGTACATAAAAATTCGTTAACAAATTAAACTAAAACTAACAATTTTAAAGTTACTAGAGTTACTACACTATCAACATGGTTTTAAAATAAAACCATCCAAGCAATTAATAAGGAAAAATACTGCCATATTTATAATTTGACAGGTACATTCCCTTTGTAAATGTTTTTTTTCTGGAAAACTTTTGTAGCATTATGAAATTTGTAACATAATTTTTTTAAAGACACTTGTAGTACTTACATCTTAAATCTAAGACCACATTTTAATTTTTAGCTCCATATAAACTTTTTTTTTTCAATTAATCGCTAACACGGACTCTAAAACCGATCTCCAAGGTCCATTTAATTTAAAAGAATTATAATTTTAATAATATATCTTACTAATAGTGTACAATTCTTATGAAAATTCACTACTATAACTCACTTGCTGATTCCCGAACCTTTTTTTTATTATTTGTGATATATCTTTCAATATATGCTTCATAAAAACTAATCCTTCTAATGTTTTTTTTTCTAAAGGCATCTAAACTGACTTATAGTCATCTTGTTGAATCATTCTCAATATTGGCATCATAGAATTTAGTTGTGAGACCTTCTTTCTCTTTTTTATTTAAAAAACGTTAATAACCGGAAAACTATCGCACTTATAGGGTATACTATATCTAGTCGACGTAAAATCAAATTTTCTATCCAAATATGGAAAAATATATAAGGTATTCCTTTTGAAAAAAAATGAGTTTATGATCTTTGAAATTTTCCTGATTCCCAACTAAATTAAAATGAGTAAACATTTTAAAAAATCGCAATAACTTTCAAACAATTGAAGGTAGATTAAGATAGTTTGGGTTGATGTACACAGAATCTTACGTACAATCCAAATATGTAAAAATATCCAAGGTGTTCCATTTGAAGTAACAACATTTATCGCTACTTCCGCTTAAACCGGAAATGATATTGACTTCAAATTATTTTACGGGGGAAAAAGCGTTATAGCTTATATATGAATGCAAATTTTCAGAATTGAAATACGTAATAACTAGAAAAACGCCTAATCAACGCATTTCGTGATATAGCCTGTATGTATATGTATACGTATATATATAAATATATATATATATATATATATATATATATATATATATATATATATATATATATATATATAAAGTAACATTTATTTGTCTTAATTATACAAAGTGCTATGCAAATAAATGAGAAGAAAATAAGAATATGTTCCAAATAAAATTTTCGAATTTTCGAAAAGATCTGCATTCGTTGTCACTATAAATTTCACCCTAGATCTTGTTATTGATATTTTTTACCACCACCAACTGCATCCAGCTTCCATAGTAAACGTTGCTTCAAATATTTGCCAAATATTTTTGCTCAATATGAAAATTGAAACTGACCCCAAGTATGTGTTCTGGGGACCTAGTTCTCGGTGGTTTGAAGTTTTTTTTTCAAACTTCAAAAGTCTCGATCTGCTCATTACAGAATTCTTTCTAAAAATATTTTCAAAAAAAAGGTGGAACAAATATTGCCTATCGGTGCCAATAATTCAGAGATTATATGATTACAAATCATAAATGCATACATATATCTTACTGGGCCTACGTGATGCTGGGCAACTCTCTCATTTCAGTTTGACGTCAAAGATTTGAATCTGATTAAATAAAGTTGTCGGTAAGTTTTGTTTTGGTTTAATTAGTTTTTAAACTAGAGGATGAACTTTGAATAAAATGAAATAGTTTATCCTCGATGATTAAAAACTTACGATATCAAAACTGATAAAGCAAACTATACAGCTGTTAATTATTATATAATAAATAAAAATTCAAACCGAGCAAGTAGGCTGTACTAATAAAATATAATAAGAAATGGAAAACTGTGACTGTAACTGTCGACGATAAGCAACACTTGGAAATATCCGGAGATCACATAGTTGCAAAATGAGCTTGAAAATATTGAAAATGTGATTTGTAGGCAGCATAGAGCACCCCATAAATTTGTAGACGAGTAAAATTATTTGTTACCGATATTTTCCACGATCATGTTTTCAACAGACTTTTCCAGATACATGACCATCAAACTCACATGATCTTAACCCATCGGGTTATTAGCTATCAGGTTATGTGAAAAAGCTTCCTTAAACCTTTGCTCTTCTCATCAACTTTTCTCAACGCCGTTTATACTTCAATCAATACTCTGCGTAAAAAAATGTATTGATAAATATTAAGTTTACCACAAGAATATATAAATTTATCACAACAAACTTCAAAACTTCAACATTTTGGTTTGACAAGTGATAAATAAAAATAATACTCACTTTTTCACGACAAGTTTTTCATTATTATTTCTTTCAACTTCTATTTTATCAAAATTTACTACCATAACACATTTTCCGCGTCCGGAATCTAGTTTTTTTGTTTTTCTCTTAATTTTAATTGTTATTGTTTAACATTCGCTTGTTTTAACGTCCAATGAATATATAACAATCCTCTTAGGGGAAAAGTTGATCCCACTTTGCATCTCGGTCGGCATGTGCTATGATATTCGGAAGGTGAAAACAAAAAAGAAAGCAAAAAAAATGGCGCCCCAGCCCTCACTAAACCACAGCTACTGTCTACATGCTGAGTCTTCCGAACCGCGAGATTCCTTACTGGCATTGTCTAATATTAAACACTGCAATATTTTAAGCACAAATATGTGTCGTAAATAGAATACTATTCTCTAAGTTTACAGCTTCTTGCTTGCTTTAATTAAATTTGCCAGAGCGGATTTAGAAAAAGAATTTATCTGCAGAAAGTATTTGCTACACAAGTAAAGAATTCGTGATCTAATCTC
This sequence comes from Tillus elongatus, assembly GCA_964006375.1. NCBI lineage: Eukaryota > Metazoa > Arthropoda > Insecta > Coleoptera > Cleridae > Tillus > Tillus elongatus. The sequence continues at coordinate 48,435,936 of OZ023266.1, forward strand.
GATTACTTTTTAGTGAATTTTTATTTTAAAAAATTCACTAACAGAGAGGTATCGATGGTGAGACTTTGCAAACATTTTTTCAAATGAGCGCGAACTATAGTACCCCTAGAACCCATATCCGGGGTCAGATTCAATTTTTATATGTTATATATATATATATATATATATATATATATATATATATATATATATATATATATATATATATATATATATATATATATATATATATAAATATATATATATATATATATATATATATATATATAGATATATATATATATATATATATATATATATATATATATATATATATATATATATATACATATATATATATATATATATATATGTATGTATGTATGTATCCAACCGATAACTCAAAAAAGAATCAACCGATTTCGATGAAACTCGGCAAGTGCGTTTCTTTTATTAATGGCTTGCATGAGTTCGTTATCCAGGAAAATCTGACAAAGTTTTCCGGGAAAATTTTGAGTTTTCTTTCGAAAAAAATTTTTTTCTTCCATGAAATTTACTGGGCATGTTGCCTTGGGAAAGGACTTACTACGTACCAAAATTCAACTTTCTAAGTTTATCGAAAATTGAGTTATCCAAGTTTGAAGCATTTAATAAAAATTCACTACCATAACGCACTTGCTGCATCCAGAACTTTTTTTTGGTATATGGTTAACTTGATTCAATTGGCTATTTACTTTTCTGATAGCGTTACAAAAAAGCGAGCTAATGCTTACATAAATTATTTTAAATTAATGAAATACATAGGTATGGCGAAATAATGAGAATCACAAAGAAGGTTCTATACTTTGTTTTTGTATCCTTTTTAGCAAATTTAAATGAATACAATTTCGCTTATAGCGAGGTAACGACTTCCGAATTTTTGAACACTGTCTTCAGGTGAGAGCAAAATAGAACTTTTGGAACCTATATTTGAGGTCACTTTCAGACTTTATATATATATATATATATATATATATATATATATATATATATATATATATATATATATATTCCATTATCAAGGTTACAATATGGAAAGAAAGAAGTTTACCGTTCACATAGGAAAAATACCGAGGTTTTAAATATTTGCGTATAACGAGAGTTTTACTTGAACTTGAACAAATTATTAAATAATAAACCTTAAAAAAATTGACGGAAGTCGATAAGAGTCACACTGACATATTCCATTATCAAGGTTCCAATATGGAAAGAAAGAAATTTACAGTTTATATAGGAAAAATACAAAGGTTTGAAATATTTACGTATAACGAGAGTTTTACTTGAACTTGAACAAATTATTAAATAATAAACCTTAAAAAAATTGACGGAAGTCGATAAGAGTCACACTGACATATTCCATTATCAAGGTTCCAATATGGAAAGAAAGAAATTTACAGTTTATATAGGAAAAATACAAAGGTTTGAAATATTTACGTATAACGAGAGTTTTACTTGAACTTGAACAAATTATTAAATAATAAACCTTAAAAAAATTGACGGAAGTCGATAAGAGTCACACTGACATATGCAGCTAACTATTGTGTGTTTGAATTTGTTTTTTGTTTTTGTCTAGGAAATATAAATAGGGGTAGTGATTTATAAAATTAGTATCCTTCTTTAAGTTTATTGAATTGTTAAAAGTAATTTCACAGTCTTCTAAACACATTCTGCATTCCATGTAGTAAATGTAATTTAAAATACATTACATACATTTTGGTAATGTTTCTATTTTATATTGTAAAACTTTAAATAAATATATAAACTTATACTTGGTTCCCGGTTTGAGTTTATTAAAACCCGTCCTTTCGGTCCCTGTTTTGGAGATTAAGGAAGTGTGAAAGGAAATGAACTCTTAGGCTAACTGAACGCCCCCTCGCTGTTAGAAAATCCGACCCCTCACCCTCACTTGCCTTGCATCATATTCATACAGGACACAAAATAGATTTTGACAATGCCCAAACAATTGACCCGTTTGCATGATTTTAAAAAGGAATATCAGCACCTAAAAATCTAATCTTAGTACTTAGCTTTCTGTATAGATTCAGTTCCGTTGACCTGGGAACCATCATTCACTATGTGAAAACTGGAACCTGTGATGAGCACTAATAAGTACACTTTGAGAAAACCCAAATCACCACAACACTTATTTCAGAGACCTTACGATCGTTTCGTTGACAAAGTCAACATCTTCAGAGGTTCACATAGTCAATAGACCCGGTTTACAACTTCAAAACCAGAATTATCCGTGAAGCGATCCAGATCGAGAAACGTCCCGATTGTCTAAATAAGAGAGAAGATGGTCTTCGCATTCCGATTACTTGGAAACCTAATTTATCCTCATTAAAAACACACAAACACACAAAAAGACAATTAATTTAGTAGAAAATTTAACTTTCTTTCATATTTCCTTAACCTTTTGAAAATGGCTCGACAACAGAAGCCGAAACGTCTAGTTTTAATAAAATCTGGACGCGGTTCAACCAAAGAACCAAGTATATCTCATCTGTTTGAAGACAATATATGAGTTAAATTTCAAAGATATAGCATGTTCGCGAAGAAAATTTGCAATTTGTAAAAATTGACTCTCAGAACAGGCCAATCAACTCAAAGCCTCCGGAAATAATTTTTCATTGTAAAAAAAACGGTCTAGGTTTCGCAAAAGCTTTGTAATATATATATATATATATATATATATATATATATATATATATATATATATATATATATATATATATATAATATTCAGCTTCGTGGCGGCCATATTTTTTTGTTGAATCGTGGAATAGCCGTCAGTTGCAAAATAAAAACTCCTTATTAAATTGAATGATTTATTCCATTATCAAGGCTACAACGTGGAAATAAAAAATTACAATATACATAGGAAAATACATCAGTTTTAAATACTTAGTTATAAAGCGAGTTTAAAAAAATCAATAAATAACAAACATTAACAAAATTTTTGTGAAATTTGATTGTCTATAAGAGTCAATCTAACATATGCAAGCTATAACTCACTGTGTGAAAACTGGAACCTGTGATGAGCACTGATAAGTACATTTGAAAAACCCAAATCACCACAACACATATTTTAAAGACCTTACGATCGTTTCGCAGACAACGTCAGCGTCATCAGAGGATTAAAAATTCTCAGAATTTATCATTCAGCGAAACGATCGTAAGGTCTTCAAAATATGTGTTGTGGTGATTTGGGTTCTCGAAGTGTACTTAACAAGCTATAACTGTTAGTTGTAAAATAGAAACTCTTTATCAAGTTGCCGAGCTTTCATAATGATTTATTTCGTTATCAGGGCTATAACATGGAAAGAAACAAATTGCGATTTACATAGGAAAATGCATAAGTTTTAAATACTTACATATAAAGCGAGTTTTAAATTCAACTTGAAGAAATGAATAAATAACAAACATGAAAAAAAAAGTTGTGAAATTTGATAGAACACTATAAGAGTCAATCTGACATATGCAATCTAATCTGTATTTAATTTGCTTGACATGGTAAACAAACAGCCGTCACAAAATGAGCAACATTCGCACACGAACCCATTAAGTTACGATGTTATTGCTACCATTTCTGGTAATGTATCCTTGGGGGTTCACTCCGAAAATCAGCAAACTGATGTGTTAGTATTACTAAACGAATTGTATCAAATTCCGGGAGCATCATCACGTCGCCAAAAGAAAAAAACATGTGAAAGTAATATCGCTGCTACACGAATTAAAAGAAAAGGAAGTCGAAGAAAAGAAAGAAAGCACGAGAGAGCTAGAGTTAAAAGACGTATTCATCTAGACACCGGTGATGAACCAACATTCGATAATGACGACGATGACGCTGACTCGGATGTCGGTTGTTTATATTGTAATGAAGTTTAGCCGATCTGAATCCAGAGAGCAATGAATCCAGTGTCAGCAATTTCGCTAATGGGCTCATGCTGAGTGTGCTGATATATCTAGAAACGCTAAGCGCTTCATTTACGAAACTTGCCGTGATTTTTTTCCCTCAGGGCTCGTCCGCGGCATTGCCGCCCCGATAGCACTGAAACCTTTGGTTGATTGTGCATACCCTTAGTCTTACTCCACCCATTCCAAAATCACTGTGCCTTGAACTAGTCTGCACAGCGATTGGTAGGGTGAAGTTTTATATTGCTCTGTCTCCGGTCTAGACTGACCATAGATCAGTTGTCTTTTGCGGTCCAGAGCTTTACACTCGCACAAGATGTGCTGGGCTGATTCCTCCCCCTCGCCGCAGAGTCTGCATGCGAGGTCCCCTTCGAACCGCCCCATTTTATGCAGGTGTTTCTTGACGGCCATGTGTCCCGTCAAGAGACCTGTTGTGTTTCTGAGCTGTCCTCTGCTAAGATTTAGCAGCTCCACAGATCTCTTTGAACTGGGTCCGCCAACTATTGACTTCCCATGTCTGAGCACTGGACAATCCGCCCAGTACACCTTGTGTTGGTTTCTGACCCAGGACTTAATGGCTCCCCTCGCAGTGCTCTTTGTCACCCCCAGAGCCGGTTCTGGTCCCATAAATGGTTCTGCTGACCCTCTTTTTGCAAGACTGTCAGCTTCTTCATTGCCTTAGACCCCCGAGTGACCCGGAACCCAGATGAGGGTGCCCTCATTCTGCCCAGCCAGGTCGCTCGTCTCGTCTCGGCATAACTCGCCAGCCAGGAATTTACCCGTGGGCTACTTAGTGCCTTAAGGGCTGCCTGGATCCGCTTGTTAGTGTAGCCCCTCCTCTTGTTCTCCCGCACACAGTGCAGGATGGCGTACGTTTCGGCCTGAAACACCGTTGCATGGGCTTCGAGGGAAATACTATGACTTACCCTCGGTCCTTCCGAGTAAACACCTGCCCCAGTTCCGCGCTCCCCGCCGGATCCGTCTGTGAACCAGACGAGCGCGTCCCGTGGTATGCCCGGCGTCTCCTACTGCCATGCCTCGCGGTCGGGGATTTCCACTGTAAAGTTGTTTTTCCTGCACATTTGCGGGCTCTCGAGGTCGGACCTCATTTCAAGCATGGGCTCCTTCACGATCTCTTGAATTTTGCAGTGGCTCCTGAAGTTGCCGTGATTAATTTTTGTATTTAAAAAAAATACATGAAGTGAAGCTGAAAATTAAATCAGTGTGTCATTTTTGGCCACCATGTATGGCAAAAAGACACACTTACTAGTTTTTTCTAAAGTTTGTTGTTTTTTACAATATTGATTTTTTTAAGTTTGAATATGTCATTTGTTGTGAATAATGTATTAGAAAACACCGGAGCAGGATTTTAAAAGTTATCTGAAGTAAGAATTTATTGGCGATTTTCAGAAAGTATGTCATTTTGCCTTATTCTCCCTTATATTTCGAATATAATAAAGTAATAAATAACATCGTAGGATTTTAAATTGATCATTGTAACTACATAATGTGCATTACGCGTCTGGTCTATTAATATTTTTGTTTTTAATTTCAGATTCAACGAAAACGCAGAATCGTAGCAAAAGTGCAGTGTCATAATATAAAGAGTGAATGTCCTGAACCAACATGTGACGAGCCCGTTCTTTTACCAAGAAGATGTTGCAAAACATGCAACGGCGATCTAATACGTAGGTTTAAATTTGACATATTTTTGATTTAGAATAAAGACAAATTTAATTTTCTTCTGCGGATACTATTACATAAAATGGCTCATATAAAAATACCGATGCGATGGCTTATATGGACCACACGCTTTATATCTGTCAGATCAAATGGAGATTTTAATGGTAACAATGCAATTTACAAATATAGACTAAGACTTTTTGATATGTTTGTTATTACTAACTGAATACAACTTTTTTATTCAATCCTGTTGCGACACCTGTACACGGGTGGAATTTTATTTCATTTTGAAGGTTGCTAACCATAGGTTACTTAAAAATGGGCGCTACTGCTTAAGGAAAATTGTTTGTCGATGTATGTGGAAAGAGGAGGGACTTTTGTTACCAAAAAAACAAAGACAGTTTAGCAAAAATCATCAAGTCTACATCGCATGATCTACAAGAAGGAATATCATATAAATAGCAATGAATGCCTTTGGGAATATCGTAAAGTGGAATAGTGGCTTATTATGTAAAAAAATATGTGTTTCAAATGTCATTAGAAAAGTGAAACATATAAGATAAAGGCGTGTAGAAAGAATGATTAGCTAATGAAAGTATTACACCATAAGAATAAATGACACCTGTCGTCGATGTGTTAAGTTAAAAGTAGCAAGACAAGTGATGAGAATGTAAGCTCTAATTACTAGAAATTTACAGTAGCCTTAATCAGAAGTTTCGAATATATGAGGATTGAACATAATAGGATTAGAGCATGGTATCTTGATGCATAAGGTCCCACTGGAAATTAACGAGTTCTTTCTCTGTCACAATTACTATCACTATTAACTTTACCTGTTATATATGCGAGGGGAGAGACGATGGCTGTTACGACGGGAGTCCCCCAAGGATCCATCCTGGGACCTATCCTCTGGAATATAATCTATGATGGAATCCCCAAACTAAAAATAGTTGAAGGAGTTACTCTGGTTGGTTTTGCTGATGACCTAGCAGTCCTAGTAGTGGACTCATAACGAGACATACTTGGGTTTCGAGTGAACGAAACTTAAAAACGAGTGGACAGATGAATGACAGCCAAAGAACTCCAGCTGTCCTCTGCAAAGACAGAGGCGGTCATCATAGAGGGACGATTTTTCGTTCCGCTTAAAGTACACCAGCGAAGACCCTGGTGTATCCAGGGATAACAATCGATGGGTCACTCAATTTTGGCCAGCATTTACGAATGGCAAAAGAAAACGTTGAAAGAAGAACAGATGCAAGATATTGTATGATAATTCCCAAAGTGGGAGGCCCAATATCAGCAAAACGGCTAGTGTTCAGCAGAGTAGCGCACACACTTCTACTCTACAGAGAGCCGGTATGGCCTCAAACAATTGAGATACAAAAATATAAAATGATGATGGAGAGCATGCAGCGTAGGGTGTTACTAAGGGTGGTGTGCTGGTTCCGTACCATCTTTAGGCAGACACTTCACGTGTTGCCGGGCGTCGCACATATAGACCTGTTAGTGGAGGAAAGATGTTTCTTACATGAGGCGCGGTGAGTGGGAATAGAAGAAGATAAGCTAATTGCCAAAAACTGAACCATGGAGAAATGGCAGCAAAGATGGTCCCAAAACACCACGAAGGGACAAAGTACAAAAATATTTATTCCAAATCTGACAGACTGGATGAAATGCGACCACAAATAAATAATTTTCTGGCTCACATAATTACTTACGGACTACAAATACCTTAGATCCTACGCCAAACGCATGGGAAAGTTAGACGAGAACTAGAGCAGATGTATCTATTGCGGGGAAGAGGACACTTTGCCCAAAGTTCGACAACATGAGTACTACCACCCTCAACTCTGTAGGCTGTAGGTATACATAATATCGACAACCTGGTGCCAATAATGTTAAAAGACAAGAGTTCATGGAAAAAGGCCATGGAATTCGCCCGACAATCAGTGACCAGAAAAGAGAGACACAAGAACTGGCGAAGCGGTGGAAACAACCAGCTAGATTGTCCGAACCCCTAATCGCTTAAAGCGGACGGGGGAAGTAGGAAAAAATGGAAAGAGAAGTAGAAGAAACAGCTCTAGACTCGTGAAGATATGTCGCAAAGATAGTACCAGTACCAATAGAGCGGTTCAGGGGAGCCACTAGCTTGGTCAGCAGATGCGGCAACTGCGCCCCACAAAAAAACCTGTTATATATGGATTTTCAAACCACGTGAAAATTATTATTATTTACTAGAAACCATTCCGGAAATGGCAGTATAGTATTAATATAGGTATACAGAGTTTATTTTGGAACACGTTCGCTAGAAGTCTTTAGAGTAGTTGTCCTTTTTGCGCCTAAAATCCTTGTTTCGTAGTTAAGTTATAGCACCGTTTCTTCGTAAATTAATTTTAAGGTTACAGCACTTCCGGTTTCACTGGTAATGGCCATACATTTTTTTTATTATGTTTTGGAATTATGTGTGGCTATTCCATTAAAAGCAGATTTATGTATTATTCGCCAATACTGTTAATTAAAGCAATTTTAATTCAATAGCGAATTTGCAGAATTTTTCTTATGTTTTTTATCTTATTTTACGCCACAAAAGAAACATTTTGGTATATCACAAATGCGTAATAGAGATTGTTTAACTTTAGAAAATAAATATCTGAAACTTTCAGATATTTATTTTCTAAAGTTAGTAAGTTCTTTCAGACAAGGAAGGTCAGACCATCATTAACATACGCGGCACTGGTCTGGTGGCCTAAGGTGACACAATCCAGTGCCAAACAAAAACTAGGCAAGATCCAAAGGATGGCTTGCCTAGGCATCACAAGGGCCATGTCTTTAACCCCAACAGCCGCCATGGAGGTGTTGCTGGATCTGTCAATCAACCAAAGGTTGCAGTGCTATCGGGGCGGCAGGGCCGCGGACGAGCCCCGGGGGAAAAAAAAGTTCTTTCAGACTGACAGCTAGTACATGCAGCAAGTTTGCTCGTATGTGAAACTGTTTAGTAATGTTTATTTTCAGTTTTTCTCGACTCTACTTCATTAATTTGATAAGAGCACCGATTTTCAATGGAAAAACGTGCACATCAAAGCTTGCTTGTGCGTGACTAGTTGAAGCATCTGATGTCACAAGAATAGCCGGAGAATTTATGGTCACGTGGCAAAACATAACATAGCAAGGATTTTTAAACACATATAAAAGCTCTAAAATCAAGTCTTTTTTATATATTTTTGATTATCGAAGTACGACAAAATGGAAATAGATGTGGATCAAATTTTATGCAAATTCCCTATTGTTTTGATTTAAAACGGTGCGTCTGGCGAGATAAATGCTAGAATTTCATCTAGAATTGATCACGGTGAGCAAAGAAATGCCCATATGGAAAAATGTCAGTGGCGTACCAGTATTTTTGTTAAAAATATCATAAGACATGTTTGCAGGGACTCCACTGTAAAGTGAGAGAAAAACTAACTGGATATGTGGCTTTTTTCCAATTAACATACACCAAAATTGGAAATAATATCTATCTTTTCACTAAAAATGTCCTGTATCCAAGGATTTAAGCCGTTACGGACATATGTTCATAAAATGACCTGGAGAATCATACCCTAATATATTAGCACGTCATTAAGAAACAACCTGTATATTCTTTGCATATCACAAGAGGACAATTAGTGGAGCAACGACATGGAGTTGAAAAGCTGCTAATAATAGCAGATCTACCATTGTTGTCTATTAACTAACAAGATGGGTGGTACAAATTCATTTAATGATTACTTGCAGCATTTAACGTATATATAAAAGCTTGCGAATGTCTTATAATTCCCGCACGATGATGCAACAGAAAACTAAAATTCTCGCCGGCAGTAAATACAAGAACAAGCGCGACATGTGATTGCAAATATGGGAACTGCATTTTCTGCATGTTTAAGTGCATTTTCTACATATGGTAGTGTTTTCGCATTTCGCGGTATATTGACTTTGAGAGTGGTACATATACGTTCTTGTAGTATACAAGGCCGTCTAGATGTATAATAAGTATGGCTGCAAAGTGGCGCCTAACGACCTAGATACGGAAAATGCACGTATGTACGTTTTACGACTCTAGTGCATATGACTTTTTATTCAATAAAAAGTGGAACATTTTTCACTTAATAGAAATTGACATAAAACTGACGCGACCAATTCATCTGTGCAGTTCATTTAATGTTCCCGTACAGTGCCGGAATCAAGTATTTGAAGCACCCAAGAATAAATATTGTTCGATTTTAAAATGCAAACAAATTTGTGTGATAAATAATACAAGTAAATAACACAAGCAGTGTACCATTCACGCATTCTTTCCCACATATTGCATCAGCAGTATTTTTTTTTATTGACCTGGTTAGATTAGTATGTGGGTTTTTTTCAATTTTTTCCCTTTGGCATAGAGCCGTTCGTTGTTATATTGTGCATTTATTTTCTTTTCCTTATTTATTTATATTTTGAAACATATAAAATAGGGGAGGATGGGCACATACTTCATGCGTCTAGACAGCTTTACAACACAAACAACCAAGATTCCTGGTAATGAGTTGGTTTAGAGTAGGACAGACAGTAGGACCATTACATTTACATAGGCTTACCTTTTCATAGCAGATATATATATATATATATATATATATATATATATATATATATATATATATATATATATATATATATATATATATATATATATATATATATATATATATATATATATATATATATATTATATTTATATTTATATTTATATTTATATTTATATTTATATTTATATTTATATTTATATTTATATTTATATTTATATTTATATTTATATTTATATTTATATTTATATTTATATTTATATTTATATTTATATTTATATTTATATTTATATTTATATTTATATTGTCATTGTCATTGTCCTTCATTTGATTAAAATATTTTCAGAAATTTGATTTCAAATAGACCCTTTCTCTGATGCTTGGCAGTGGTGTTAGCTATAGAGTTTATCGTTTAGTGTATATAATTTTTGCCAAATTTTCGTAAAAAAATCAATAAAGCTCAATATATCCGTTATTATACAAGATATGAAAAAAATGGTGTGCATTGTATACATTAAAAAATTATTTCTACAATCACAGGCTGGCCAATAAGTCGTTGGTGATACAATTTTTTTTTTTTTAGTTGAACACCTTATGTTATTACATTTTTGCATTTTCCATCGAAATATGATGCATGTTTGTAAGAAAAGAAATTCTGGACGCAGCAAGTGTGTTATGGTAGCGAATTTTTATTAAATGCTTCATATTTGAATAGCTCAATTTGCTATTAACCTATAAGGTTGACCAAGAAACGAGTTTTTTTGGGAACACTTTAAGTTTACTTTCGGAAATTTTTGTACATTTTCAAACAATAAAGTTATTTTCAAGAAACATGGCACATTGTTTTTACTATATAGGTTATATTGGTAACCAAATTTGATGCCTGCTTTCTTTAAAAAAACACACGTATTTGCTATTAAAACATTTTAATGAAAATTCACTACCATAACTCTCTTGCTGCGTCCAGACTTTATTTCACTTTTAGATGGGAATCATAGTTTCAAATATTTTTTATTCAAGCTATACTATGTCCTTATATTACGTTTTTTTTGGGAAACAAATTATTTTCCGAACTTGTTACATTTACAAATGGGCTGTAACTCCTATTTGAAATTACATATAAAGTTGACTATGTGAAAAGTGGAACCTGTGATGAGCACTAATAAGTACACTTGGCGAACCCAAAACATCACAACACATATTTCAGAGACCTTACGATCGTTTCGTTGACCTTGTCAACATCTTCAGAGGGAGAAAAATTCAGGAATACTGCAGTTTCGTATTTTAGTAATTTTTTTAATAGGGATATCGATGGTGAGACTTTGCAAACATTTTTTCAAATGAGCCTGAACTAGGACCCCTAGAACCCATATCCGGGGTCAGTTTCAATTTTTATATGTTTATATATATATATATATATATATATATATATATATATATATATATATATATATATATATATATATATATATATATATAGTTTGTTAGCCAGGAAAACCAGAAAAGGTTTTCCGGGAAAATTTTGTGTTTTCTTTCGAATTTTTTTTCTCCGAAAATTACAAAGCTGTTTTAATAAAATTCAGTGGATACGTTGCCTTAGTGAAGGCCTTACTAAATACCAAAATTCAACTTTATATGTGTATAGAAAATTGAATTTTTCAAATTTTGAGTTTTCTTTCGAAAAAAATCCGGGGTCAGTTTCAATTTTTATAAGTATATATGTATATATATATATATATATATATATATATATATATATATATATATATATATATATATATATATATATATATATAGTTCGTTTTCTTTCGAAATTTTTTTCCTCCGAAAATTACAAAGCTGTTTTAATTAAATTCAGTGGATACGTTGCCTTGGCAAAGGCCTTACTAGATACCAAAATTCAACTTTCTATGTTTATAGAAAATTGAGCTTTTCAAATTTTGAGTTTTCTTTCGAAAAAAAATTTTTCTCCGAAATTTACAAAGCTATGTTAATGACATTTGGCGAACATGTTGCCTTGGAAAAGGCCTTACTACATACTAAAATTAAACTTTCTAAGTTTATCTGAAATTGAGTTATCCAAGTTTGAAGAATTTAATAAAAAATAACTACCATAGCGCGCACTGGCTGCGTCCCGAACGTTTTGTTAAAAAGTGAAATAGTTTACTACAGCTACAGGTCACATTAACAAGCGTGTCTACGTAGATAAGAAATAAAATTCGTAATAACTTGAACGATCACCATAAGCCGGTTCTGCATAAATATCATAAACGAAGTGGCGCCCAGTGTTGCAAAATAAACACTTTAACTACTTGAACTCTACTCAAAATACGCCAAATGATTTTTTCTGCTAAATATTGATAAGTTTATGCTTGGACAATGCTCCTGCTTACATAAATCATATAAGATACAAGCGTGCACAATCTTTTGAAAATTGTCGTGGGCGAAATGTTGTGAACACCCACAACATACTGCAGATGGCGCCTCATCTATATTTCCTCCGTCTGTGAATATTACATCTATACACAGATGCAATTAACCTCTGAATATTTAGACAATAAACAAACTAACTGTAAATATGTTGGATATTATTTATTAATTATTGGTTAATTAATTTTTATTTTCATTATGTTCCGGTTCTGTTTTGTTCGGTTAAGTGAATAGTTTAATAAATTAGTAAATTATAATTTTAGTGATCACTACTGATTCGTGAAATTGGTGAAAAAATGCCTGATCCTATATTCTTTGACGCTTTTTTCCATTTTAACGGGCGGCTCATATGTTTATTCATATGCATTGTGTTTCACTTGAAATGGTAACACCTCAATAACTTTTTTTTTGAGCCAATTTTGCGAAACTTTTATTCTGTATGTGAAGCTTCTGGAGCTTTTTTGAGTAGGTGAACTACATTTTAGCCTTAGTAAATATCAAGGATAATGTGATAAAAAAAATATCGCAAGAAATTAGAAAAAATATTATTAGGGATTTTCTTTCAAAAAATGTTATTAAAAAATGCCACGTTTGGTTTAAAAGAAATTCTTGCAAAGATATCACGATGGGTAATTATTTTAAATTATATTCACAACAGAATTATATAAAAGCAATAAACTGGCACTACAACTCCGCGAACTGGGACGAAATGCGAGATTACTTTTCCTCATTTCCATGGGCGTCTGTCTGCTTCTCTCATCCTGACCCCTCTGATATCTCACAAAACGTCACCGAAATTATCCAAGCTGGCATGGACTTATTTATTCCACGTACACAGAAAACCTCTGCAGCCACTCAAAAGCCCTGGTTCTCTAAATCCTGTGACAAGACCAGACTTGAAAAGGTCAAAGCTCACAAAAAGCTTCTACACAATCCCAGTCAAGAAAACCGTCAAGCATTTAACGACGCAAGAAACCGCTATGTCCGCATTCTCTCTGAGGCAAAAAACTCGTTTAATAACCACATCAAAAACAAAGTCCTCTTAAGCTCCAGTGGCAGCAAACCCTTCTGGACTCTTGCTAAATCTATTGGGAATAATTTCTGCAAGAGCACGTTCCCACCTCTTGTCTCAGGGGATGAAATTGTTTCTACCGCCCTGGGCAAGGCTGAACTTTTTGCCTCGTTGTTCGCCGGCAATTCTACTCTCAACCCACCTCCAAATGTTCAACCACCAACAGTCCCCAATGTCGCGCATAAAATGACGGATATCATTTTCAAAACCAAAAAGGTACGAAATATGCTCTCTTCTCTTAATACCAGGAAAGCCTCTGGCCTTGACGAGATCCCAGCAATTGTTCTCAAAAAATGCGCACCAGAACTTGCTCCTGTCCTGACTCGTCTGTTTCAGACATCTTACAATAGAGGCATATTCCCTAGTAACTGGAAAACTGCTCGAGTACAACCCGTCCCCAAGAAAGGATCGAAAGCGCTTCCCAGCAACTACAGGCCTATTTCTCTCCTTTCAGTCATCTCTAAAGTGATGGAAAAGTATATAAACACCGAATTACTAAAATTTCTTGAAAAACACAGTCTAATCCACGACAGGCAGTATGGATTCCGTCAGAGCAGATCAACTGCCGACCTCCTTTCCTTTCTCACCCATTCTTGGAGCAAGTCTATGGAACTACACGGCGAATCCCAGATTGTCGCTCTAGACATATCCAAAGCATTCGACCAGGTCTGGCACGCAGCGCTGCTTAATAAACTACCGGCCTATGGCTTACCACCAAAACTCTGTACGTGGACGGCAAATTTCCTCTCCAACCGGAGCATTTCTGTTGTCGTGGATGGCCATTCCTCTAAACTGTATCCAATTAATGCAGGAGTTCCTCAAGGTTCAGCTTTAGCCCCTACTTTGTTTCTTCTCCACATCAATGACCTCCTCTCTAGCACATCCAACCCAGTTCACAGTTACGCGGACGACAGCACCCTCCACTCAAATATACAATATTCTAAGCCTGTATCTTTAGCCCACTTAGACGAGGATCGCAGACTCATGGAGGGTTCTATCTCCGTGGATCTCCAAAAAATATTAGACTGGGGAAGTAGGAATCTTGTGCAATTCAACCCCACCAAATCACAGTCTTGCTTTCTTTCTCATAAGAGATACACCAGCCCTAGACCCATCACAATAAACAACCAAGTTATTCAAAGTAATGAGTCCTTTTCACTTGTTGGCATCTCTTTGGATCGAAATCTCAATTGGCACCAACATGTCACATCAATTGCAGAAGCGGCTGCTAAGAAATTAGGTTTCCTCTTCCGGGCTCGCAAATACTTTTCACCAGCTAATCTCTATACTTTATATACTTCACAAATAAGACCAACCCTCGAATACTGCTCCCACATCTGGGGTGCTGCTGCCGCTTCTACACTCGCTATCCTGGACTCCATTCAGAAGAGAGCTATACGTCTCATCGGTGACCCTACCCTCACCCAAAGGCTGCCATCTCTTGCCCACCGACGTGCCGTTGGTGACCTCTCTCTATTTTATAGATATCTGCACGGGCACTGCTCAGAGGAGCCTTCTTCCATAGTTCCTCCACCTGCTGCCCCCAACACATCTACCAGGGGAACAGAGCGAATGCACCCTTTTACTGTCCAGGTCACCAGACATAGAACATCTTGTTATGCCCGCTCTTTTGTCCCGAGGACTTCCAAGTTGTGGAATTCCTTGCCGGCACATGTTTTTCCTTCTCCCCCGAACCTCCAAACCTTCAAGTCCAGAATTAACAAGTTGCCTCTTTCCTCCTTGTCGACACCCACGGTACGATAGTATTTAGGCTGTAAGCCCTCGTGGTGTGTTGTTGAAATAAAAGGAAAAAAAAACAAGAAACACAAAAATTAATATGAAATTGCGATTAATATGAAGATCCAACATTCTGGCGGCCTTGAAAATGCCGCTTTCAAAAAAGACAAGGAGACTTATTATTACACTTATTATAGGCAAAAAAAAAATGGTCGAGAGTACGAGGAAGATTGCAAATCAACTCACAGAAAGCACAATATCACAGAAAGCTGTTTTCAATAGTCCAGTACCTTTCCATGTACAGTCCGTTTAACATTTTGAAGATGGTGATAACGTTTCAAGGTTACAATTTTAAGAATGGCTTCGTCCGACAGTACGTGAATCCAACTTATTCAGTGATGAGACAATCGTGTTGTAAATAGTTTTCACAATGAACACCGGTGGTCAGAAAAAAATCATCGTCCTACGTTTGAACGCAATTTTCAGCATCGATTCAGCATAAGTATTTGGTGTGGCCTAAATTGTAGGGGATGTTTCCCTAAATGTTCAACAACGGTTATACTTCCAACATGATGGGGCCCCTCCTCCTCTTTACTCTGCGGGTACGAAATATTTAAAACAATCATTTTCCTGTGTGCTGGATTGGTAGAGGGGGGTCCAATAGAAAGGTCCAGGAAGGTCTCCAGACCTAACTCCACTC